>JAXQQM020082108.1:0-189353 GCA_034641835.2 Pinus albicaulis
GTCTTCCGTGCCGTGTTCTTCGGTGGAAATTTGTTGGGAGGAATAGACTGCTTAATGGTCTCCCACATCAATGAAGTGGGAGCCTTGTGGCTTTGGACATCTTTGGCCACAAATTCTTCTTGTTTTCTTGGTTTACTTTGCATAGACTGGTAGGCGGTGGGCAGTCTTCCATGCCGTGTTCTTCGGTGGAAATTTCTTGGGAGGAATGGATTGCTTAATGGTCTCCCACATCAATGAAGCAGAAGCCTTGTGGCTCTGAACATATTTGGCCTCAAATCCTTCTTGTTTTCTTGGTTTTCGTTGCTCTTGTCGCTCAAAACTATGACCTAGCCTATGTAACGGTTGTTCTTTGATTTTTCATTATGCCCAACTTTATCATTTTATTTGCGGAATTATTATTTTATCTGTTTCTCATGACTCGAAGTGGAATACTGCTCCATTGTTTAATATTATTATGGTTAATGTCAAGTTAATTCTTCAGAACAGATCCAACAACATTTCTTTTCCCATAGAGAAAATTATTTTCTTCTAGTTTATCTTTAAATTTGTTCAAACTTTAAGCTTCAATTACAATGTTCCATATTTACAAGCAATATTTATGTTCCATAATTCTTTCCAGGCCATTAAGCAGTTATTCCTGCATATTTCATTTCAATTTGCAGTAACAAATGATAAACAAATTTCAAAAAATGTTCGCTATCCTCTATGGCTTGTTGAGCATAATATGAAATTTCCTTGCACTGGAGTTGCAAGAGTTCCGATGAGAAGTAGTAACCCATTAAATGGTTTGGTTGATGATTTTAGAATTATTCTGGTAAAAAAATAATGCAAGCATACATATTGCTTCATAAGTTTGCTAGCTGTGAATTCTTTAATGAAAAGCAGTGACCTTAATCCGGTTTTAACACACAATATCAATTTGTGTGTTAAAAAACACATATGGTCATATAATATATCTGGAAAAAGGCCAGCCACTTCTTCTTAGAATTCCATAAGAATTTCCTATGGAGTAATATTTTTGGTGTTAATAGGATCAAAACATGGCATTTCCTGAGAGAGTTTGCAATTTACAAACACCTATGACAAAAGAACTAGTTTTGGATAACCACTTGCTTCTGCTACTGCATAATCTTCTATGTCATCTACTCACGCCTCTCTCGGTCCTGTGTCAAACGTCAATGGTTCAATTAATCACTTAGTACCCAGGTGATGCAATATCTATAGTTCATAGAAGGGAAAAATTTCAGCCAACATTTTAATATTAATTTATTAGAACATGTTTAATGAAATGATCACTGTAAGAAATATAAATGATTGTAAGTTGGATGGATGCCATGTCTTAGATAAGGTGGTTGTCCCACATGCGTTATCTTAGCAAAATATGTAGGAATTAAAGTTTTCTTTTTTATATTTAGGGTTAGGAAAAACAAATTAGAAATTGAAGTTTTCTTTATCATATTTACTGGTTTATAAGACTCTATAAGAATGAGGGTTTGAAATTTTAATGTTTTGATAATTTTTTTAATTTATATTTTTTGAAATTAAGTTATAAAATTTGAGAAAATTATATATAATAAATTATACGTAAATTTATTCATTATATTTTTGGATGATTTATTTTTTAATTTTATTCTAGGATGATATTCAGTGTTTTGAATATATTTATTTTTTTAAGAAAATGATTAAATAAATTATAATATAGAAAAAATTTATAGTATTTATTTTTTTTCTTTTTTAAAGTATTAATTTTATTTTTGGGTGAAGTGATTTTGTTGAAATAAAGTAATTTCTAAAGAAAAGATAAAATTTACACATAATCATACCCAAATATAGAGTACAATGTTGCATTTGGAAGGTGCTAAGTACGAAGTAGGCGAAATGTTATTAAGATAAGTGATTGAAAAAATTAAATGTGTGAATGATAATAAAAATGAAATATAAATCAACAAATAAAGAAAATATAATAAATTTGTAGATCTTATATTCATATATAACGAATATCCCCTTAAGTTTCATAATCTTAGACACTATAACTAATTTGAAATAAAATCTATGACTAATTTGAAATAGAAAAAGTTTGAGCATGAAAAAAATATACTTCATGGGATGCTGGATAAGTGATGTAAAATAATTATCTCACTTAAATAGAGTATTTCACTTAACTTGCAACCATGGTGTCTTTTGAGCTATGGGGAGTTTTAAAGGTTCTTAGAAAATTCCTTCAATAAATAAGGGAACTCGTCTTTTGGAAATATCATGGATTTCATATTCATATAGACTAGTGAATACAAAACATAGTATCTGTTAACTTTTATTAAATCATGTTGTTAACTTCCATGTCAATCTTAAATATGTTGAAAAATAATTAAGTTATAAAATTTGGGAAAATTATATATAATGAAGTACAAAAAAATATCCACTCTTGAATTTTAGGTCTTCCTATCTTCCAATTTACAAGAAATTGGAGATAGGTTTGATGGCATGTGAATTAGGTGGATATAGGTCATGGATAAACTTGATGGCATGTGAACCAAGCAATTGCAATTCATAGATATGTTCAATGCTCAATTATGATATTTTTTCTAAATTATAATGGATGTTTTCCCTATTGTGATCTTTTTTCTTATGTTTGACACTCAATTATCAACTTTCCCCAATTCAATATGAATCTTTTTTCAATTATGAGTTTTTATAATTATGAAAAAAACAAAAAATAATTCATATGAAATTGTGACAAAATAATTAATCCCTTCTGAAATAATTATGCGAAATTAATCAATTATCTATTTTTAGCCTCATATCATTTATGAATAAATAAAATCATCGAGGTCTTTCAAAAGTATATTTTGCAAAGTTTTTCTCATATAAACATTTGTAAATAAATAAAATTTCATAAAGTTTTTCTTCTATTTTCTATGTTATTCTTCTCATAATCTGTACCTTACGCATTTTCGCAACATGTGGTGCAATTGCTAGTTAATTTTTTTGTAAATATATCAAGATTTTCTCAAATCTATCTCATAACATACTAGTGAATGAATTGTTTAAGTTTAGTCAAATAACACATTCAAACTTTAAAATTTAGATAGATTTAATTATAAGAATATTTGTATCGGTTTTCGATCATTTTATGTTTCAAAATTGGTTTTGAGTTTTTGGAAGACTAATTTAAAAAGGGTTGGAGTAATTAGTGAAGAGCACAAAGCTTTTTACTAGTGATCAAGGTTAAATTCCCATAAAGGAATTTGCCCCTAAGGTTGCCAAAAATATACTTAAAGATAATGGTTAAATATGTGAGGCTTGCATTACACTCCCACGAAGGTAGGAATTTCAAATTTGAAACAAAAATCCACAGTTTTTTCAATTCTAATGTATGTTTTGATCATTTTAACCGATAATTTTGACAAGAATAAAAAAAAATTAACTATACTTGACAAGCAAATCATCTAGTGAAAAACAAATTGCCCGTCATTTTCATCCCAATTCCCCATCAACCTCCATGTAAACAATAACCCGTCAACATCTTATACCCAACCTCTTATCATCCTAAGTTGAGGAACATATATACGAATAACATATGCCACTTACCACTTGGCGAAAATAATGAAGTGTCGAGATATTCCCGACGCTTAGGAATGAACGGGGAAAATCCATTAAAAAGATTGAGGTTGAAATTATAAAATTCCATTTCTAAAGAAAGTTGGACATAATTAAACATTATCATCGTAAGTTGAGGAACATAAATACAAATAACATATGCTAGTTGCCACTTCTCGAAAATAATGAAGTCTCTAGAGATTTTCGACACTTAGTAACGAAGGGAAAAAATCATTAAAAATATTGAGGTTGAAATTATAAAATTTTATTTCTAAAGAAAGTTGGACATAATTAAAATGAATGAATGAATGATATTTTAACGTTTATGAGGCTAAAAAAAGTCTATGGGACTACTAGCTTCCTTTTTTTTTGCCTTTTGTAATTCAATCATTTTCTTACTTAAATTGATGATGAGCTAACCTAACCTTCTAACAGTCCCCTCACCGAAAATACAATGCCATGGAATTGATGCTAACATATTGTAATAATTGTTCCTGATTTCTCTAAAAACATCACATTCCAAAATGAAATTCTTTTCCTATTCCACTGCCTCAAAAGTGAAAAATTACACACTCGTTCTTCCCAAGCTTCTTTAGGTCTCTTCCACCGTCTCGTTTCACACCGAATTTGATGTGAGTTAGTTCTTAATTAAGCAATAAGAATCTTTTCTCTCCGCGGAATGCTATCTCCAATGTACTCTTTTTGTTGCAGATCACAAGTGGGGTTGAATTCTTGAACATAATACTTCTTCTTTCTACCCAACTTTTTTCCCTATATACCCTTACGTAACTTCTCCAACATAAAATTCGTTAACTCCTTGCTAAATTTAGGACATGCATTGAGGTAAATATTCCATTTTTACATCCATTTGATGTTTTGTCTCATCTGTGATTTCTTTCTTTCACTTGAATGTGTTCATTGAAGGTAACTTTCAACCATCTACCTCCTCCCATTTTCTCAATTATTTTTAGATACCTTATAAGACGCACCATAGTAATTGCTTCGATGGGAGCTGCTCCTGTTTCACTCAACATTATCTCATAAGGAACCAAACTTTTTATTTTGAACTCGCTCATGATCAAGCGTTTTTGGATTTTCTCAATTTGTTTCCATTTTGAAATAGGGATGTTGCTAGCCCACAATTCACACCCATATAATATCACTGGACAAACTAGGAGTCCAAAAAGAACTTTTATCGTGTTCCAATCCCATAAATTTGCCTCTCTACATCTATTTTGAAATGCATATAATGTTTTCCACCCTCCTAAAATTATTTTCTTTCTAAAATCCTCCCAATTAAGCTTGTTCGTAAAATCGATCCTAAGGTACTTGTATTCATTTACTTCTTCAATAATTTTACCTTCAAAGAAGAACGTATGTTGGCTTTGCTTCCTTTTATTAGAGAAATTCATTATTTTGGTCTTACTGGTATTAAATTGCATCCCCACTGCATCTGAAATCCATGGGCCGATTTAGCAACCAGTACAAGATCATCGACATATCGAAGAGTCTTTATCACAAACTCCCCCAACTGAACACCATCGCCACCTTGCAGATTTAGCCACTCATCCAATTTGTCAATATATAAACCAAAAAGGGTAGGGGATAAAGAGAAACCTTGCTTAACTACGATGTCACTTCTAAAACTTTCTGAAATGCCTATCAAAGTTCTAATTTTGACTTTCACCTCTTCATAAAGCCTATGGACAACAACTCTATATTGTAAAGGAGTTTTAAGTTCTTCCATTTTACACGACAACTTATTTTTGGGGATCGTGTCAAATGCCTTTTTGAAGTCAACAAAGCAGCAAAATACTTCTTCTTTGTCCCCCCAAACCTTTTCAACAATGTGTCTCAGTGTGATACCATGATCTATTGTAGAATGCTTCGGCCTAAAACCCGCTTTCCCTTTTGCCCTATTTTATTTTACTTATGCCCACTCAGTGATTCTATTTTCTACACATTTGAGCTAATAAGATTTGATACGCTCAATTTTAAACTCACATTGCCCCTTTCCTCTGTCTTGTGGAACCGAGTCACCATCTCATTCATGTGTCACAAGAAACCTTTGTCAATCCATTCCCGCACCTTGAAAATTAGGATGGTCAATGGATGATTTCATGGGGTTTCAAAGTATTTTTTTGGCACATTGTTCATTCACGTGTTTTAATCATTTTGAAAGATAATCTTCTAATTATTTTTTAAAGATAATTTTGTTTGTTTTAATTATTTTTATAGATAATTTTGTTTTTATTATTATTAAAAAAAATTATCCAGATTTATTAGGTGTAGATTAGTTGGTTTGTGTGGGGTTTAGTCTTCCATAGGTTACAAATTCAAGTTTCATGGGGAGGGGTTGGGGTGGAACCCACTTCGGGGGATATATGTAGTGGCCCCAGCCTAAACACAACCTACAAAAAGAAAAGATTCTCACCAAAAACTCTTCAAGTTACTACCTTTATTTTTCTTAAATAGTGGGAAAACCTATCATAACTCGGTTTCCAAATCAACAATGAGGACAACCATCTCTGACTATTGTCAGCAAATGCAAGATAACTCATAACTAATATTCCACGCCACATGGAATGACCTGTTGGTAGTCCGTAAGAGGGTAGGCCTTCACTCCTGTCAGATGCCTTTAAGTCTTACGTCGTTAATCAATTACTCATTTCCTTTTCTTGTTATAATTAGCATTATTATTTAAATATATTTAAATATATTATTTTTTCATTTTTATTATAAATATACGTGTGATTTTGTGATTGAGTTATTATTGGTTTATTAAGTACACATATGTCTGTGTATTTATTAGAATAATATAATCAAAGAAATCATTTGAAGAGTGCATTCATGTTTTAAAAATGTTTAAAAGTTACAATCGATGTATTAAAAAATTTTAAAGTTACAATCAGTGTGTTGCTTAATATTGGGGGGTTTTTTAAAGTTTGTTTAGGGATACAAATATTAGAAGAAAATTAGAATGTATAAATATTTTATTTTATTTTATTTTATGTTAAATGTGAGGATTAAATGTTTTTGTTTTCATTTTTTAGGAAATATTTGGGCAGATCCACCCGAAGGGGTCACATCTCGTCGCCTTATTAGCAGACCCTAACCCCAAGGGTTTCGAGGAGAACTGGCCCCGTGACCTCTCATTAGCAAAGTGATTTTGCAATGGGACTTGACCAATTGAGCTAACCCTAAGGGCTTTAATGAGTAAAATGTTTATATTAGAAAAAAATTATAATAGAATTATATAGCATAAGGCTAGACCAATATAATATTCTAGACAATTATAGTCATGATTTTAGATAGTTGTAATGGGTTCAATATATATTAGGTATATATGTTTAGTGCTTTACATTAAAAAAATTATAAATATAGTATTTGGCATATTATCATAATAGGGGTAGCAAGTGGATAAGGCAGTTTCCATGATTGAAAGGAAATAAGATGGAGTGTTGTGTTTGGAGACAATGATGTTTTTTCAATAATCTAACAATTTAATGCATGCTCATTATAGCAAGGCCTTTGCATTATTAAGGAGAAGGGTGTAAAATCTTTGAAATTTTTATGGATTTGATGACTTTAATTAAATAAATGTTGGGCATAGCTAATTTTGAAGAAATTAATTCAATTCTATTATTTGTCAGATCAAACAAATCTTTATTCATTTCGACTAAGTTTCATTGTTTATATCATGAGAGACTTGAATAACGAAGTAGATCATTGAACCAAGGAGGCCAACTATCTAGCACCTAAGCCCTTGCTAAAATATGGGGTTAATTGACCTGAATATGGGAAAACTATTTTTGTTGTGCTAGCTCCCTCATCGGTATTAAATAAATGTGTTTAGGATCGTCTCAAATTAGCCAGTTATGTGAGGGTTTATGTGTCAAGTTCTGTGTTTTTTTTTATGAGAAATTCATGAGTTAATTAGTTGTTAAAAACACATGTACAACAAGTAAATTGCAGAGAAATAACACACAACAAACACATTACACAATAGCTGATAATGAAGTTCACCCCGCTTGGGCTACATCTCCATGGACCTGCTTCAATGGCTAGGCCCTCTTTGGATTAATGGTGAATTCTCTTATTACATGAACCTACAGTGCTCCAATTGCTTTGAAACCTACTCCATTGGATTCAAAAGACCCAAAAACCTGAAAATATACTCTTCTGGCTCTGAAAATGGTCTTCAAATGGACTAGGCATGACCTCCTCTCCTGGTGGCCCTAGGCTTATTTAATCTTCAAAGTGAAAAAAAAACTTACAAAAGTGCTCATCTGCCTCTGCAACCTACACCATCATGCTCAGAGCATCAAAATCATCTAATTTTGACTCTTTATGAGCCTAATTTGGTTGAAATATGCCAAATTTATGGCTTCTTCAGTATTTACTAGAAAAACTCCACTAAAACTAGAGAAACTCCAGTTAAGCCCGACAAAAATGGAGGTGTCACCGAAAATAAGAGCCTCCTTCAACTTAACCGCCAAGATAAGTGCATATTAATTAGCAGATAATTTAGGCATTAACTGAGGTTTGGTTCTAATTACACAATTAACAAAAATCTGAATTGAAAATCAGATTAGCACTCTAAAACATTGTTTATGGTTAATTAACATAGTTTAATTTTTTAATCCGCGCCATTAGTCTTTGGACTCTGCGATGGTCATGGGCCATGGTTCTATGCATTGGGGTTGGCCCCCATACGCCTCCACCCAAACCTTTGAATTAATATAAATATAAATCACGCCCCATATATAATAAGATCTATTGTGTAGAGCAGGTGGTAAGGCTTGTGGGTTATGTGGGGGAGGTCGTGGGGTCGACCTTCCACCCTTCCGCCAATGTATAATTTTTTTCCACACCATATACAATATGAAGTTCAACCCATAATTAATCAATTTCAGCCTTAGAGGAGGGCACGTGGTGGCCTCCGAGCTTGCCATGTGTCCTCTTCCCATTGGCTCCTCCCAAATCAAATCAAATCGTGAAAAATCACCCACTTAGAAATCATCCACGAATTGACACTTGGCATAGTGTCAATGGGTGAAATGAAGGAATATTCCTAGAATATTCCTTTTTGATGACTAGGCTTCCATGTCACATTTCTGTCCTTTTCTGCAAAAAAAAATTAGTTGTTTAGGAAAACGAATAGCAGGCTCTATCTTCCTCATACGAACTTCGTTTTGAGTAAAACGAAGTGCACTGGATTCCTGGCGAAGAGACCTACCTGGTCATTTTGGTTTGGAGAAATTATAAGCACTTTAAATTTTTAGCAAATTTTTGCCCCCAATCTAGATTCTAATCACTCCTTCCCACTGACAGGATTTTGGACCCATAAAATTTGGTTATCTGATGAGTGTTGAATACTCTTCTCTTTCAAAATTTCTATCAACTTGATTCTACTTGTAAAATTCTCCATGACAACCACTTGGGTTCCCTTACATGCCTTGCCTTGCAAATGGCTTGGCACTTCAACCAATGTCCTCCTTTTGTTGCTAACCCCAATCCAACACTTACTGCCTGATTAAACATCTTGTTGTACCAAAGTGATCCCTCGGTGCTTGGAAAACTAACTGATGGCCTTCCCACTGAGAATCATGTTCCTCCTTTGCACAAGCATGCATTCGATGCAAGCTTCTCCTTGGAAACCACTTTTCCAAGTTAATCCCACCTGAGTGAAATACATCAATGAGTTCCAATATCAATAATCATAAGAAAATAAATGACCATTTTTTTTACCTCTACGGTTCCAAATGCCACATCTAGAAGAATTCATTCTCCATCTCTTTCACTTCTTGGCATCAACACATCAAATGGTTTACAATTGTTGTTGTTTTTGCTGCAATCTTTTGGCATCTTGTCCACTTTCCACTTCTTGATTCCATCATCATCTAGTATTGACATGCTGCTCATGCCATGATTTGAGAAGAATGCTAATCATGATCCTCTCACTCAAGAGTGGACCTTCCAAAATCCTGCGACATCTTGTCACAAGCAAAACCTTTAATCTTGAAAACGCGTCATGCTAGAAATACAACTTGACAACCTCTTTCTTTTGCTCCTTGAAAGCAAAAAATGTCACAACTTGTGAAAATCACCATGTACCCTTACATCTTGGTGTACAAACTCATCGACCAAATACAAGTCAACAAAACATTCCTCTTCAAACAACTCACTCTCAAGTCAAACAAAATCTATTGTACATACTTTTTTTAATAACTTGACGATTATTTTCCCAAAACAAAAATAATTTCACATCTCATGAAACAATTCATCAACATCTCCCTTTCATCTATGGAGACAAAATCAACTCTACCAAGTCAAAATGACATGCATGTAACATGCAGTCGACCAACACAAGTCGACACTCATGCATGTGCAAATGATCAACACTCTCAAGTTGACAAACATACATGATAAACAAAGAAATCAACCAAATTGCCATCTTTGCTTCATCCAAGTGAGTCATCATAACTCTACTTTTCCAACATCATGCTTCGTGCAATATGCAGCATACTTTCAAGAGAAAATAAATGCATTCAATTGGCAAAGAAATGCATCAATAAGGCAATATTTTCATCAATCATCAAAAGAAATGCAAGGCCTTAATTGGTTAAGAAATATAACCATATCTTTCCAAACCACTTCAATGGCGCTTCTTTCAGCTGCACTTCATCATGTGAATCATCCTGACCCACATCAATTATGGAATCCTCTTTTCCATTCTTGTCAAGGTCTCTTTCCATATTCTTCAAATGTCCTGGATGACTTGTTGGATACAAAGTCCAACACTTATCTACAAGATGACCCTTCTTATGGCAATGAGTGCAAAATAATTGCATCTTCTTTTCAACATGGTTTGCATTGTCCACTGGACCTTTGGCTTTCTACCTCCTTTGTTTTGAAAGTTTCCTGTGCATGGCTATCTTCTTCCAACACCTCGAAACGGTATGGTTATTCAAACCATAAAAGGAACATGTAAACTTTCTCCAAATATTATGTGTGAATTTACCATGTTTATCATAATCAAAAGCAACTTGATTAAAGGTAGATTTATACCTTGGACATTCACCTTTGTCGCCTTTTTGAGGTGGTGAATTTGATGAGGTAATGGCTCTCTTCGAAATACCAACATTGGCTTCAATGACTTTAGAGATTTCAACATCCTCTTGTTTTCCATTTCCATTAGCTGCATGCTTATGAGCATCTTCTTGCAAAGTGGGTGTAAAAATTTTGCATTCCTCATGAACACAAAATTCACAAGCTTGAGGTAATGAAAATGTAATGAAAGTCCTTCTTGGAACACCTTCATGTGCCTCCTTGGATTTGGAGCATTCTCCATCATGTTGTCCATAACCAAGACCCAAATACTTAGGCCTTTCCTCAACAACAATTGGCTCAACTATGCCTTATGCATGTTTTCCCAATCCTTTACCTTCATAGCCCATCTTCATCAATAATTTGGACCCTATTCCTCTAGTGTGTCTTTCAAAAACACCAAAACATTCATTTTGAGAGGAAATAGAAGATAAACTTGAATTTCATACCTCTTTTTCATGCACATACTTAGCTAGTGTTTCCTTGGCATCATGGAGTTGAGTCTCCATCTCATGCAACTTTGCTAGGTTTTCATTTGCAATATGGAGTTGAGTCTCCATCTCATGCATATTTTCAAGAAGCTCTTGCTTCTCCTCCTTCATGGAAATCAACAGCTCTTGAAGTATAGTGTTCCTATCTTCAACCAGCTCATGAACCATATCTCTCATGATGTATAGCTTCTGCAACATCTCTTTATCAAAGAGTTTTGCTAAGGAATATTGATTAGAAACAATACTTTATGAAGCTACCATCACACTTGCAATGCATAAAAATATTTTGTGCTGTGATTTGAAAGTTGAGCCCTCAATCTTGAACTTCTCCTTACACATATAAACTTGCACACACTTAAGTTATCCTTGCACAAATGCAAAACCAATATAATTTGCTAGCTAACCCTGGAAAACCATCTCAGGGATAAAATGAGCTAATTATGCTATGATACCAACTTGATCTGAATATGGGCAAACTATTTTTGTTGTGTTAGCTCCCTTATCAGTATTACATAAATGTGTTTAGGATAGTCTCAAATTAGCCTGTTATGTGAGGGTTTATGTGTCAAGTTTTGTGTTTTGTTTATGAGAAATTCATGAGTTAATTATATGTTAAAAGCACATGTACAACAAGTAAATTGCATAGAAATAACACACAGCAAACACATTACACAAAAGCTGATAACGGAGTTCACCCCTCCTGGGCTACATCTCCATGGACCTCCTTCAATGACTAGGCCCTCTTTGGATTAATGGTCAATTCTCTGATTACATGCAACTAAAGTGCTCCAATGGCTTTGCAACCTGCTCCATTGGATTCCAAAGACCCAAAAACCTCAAAATAGACTCTTCTGGCTCTGAAAATGGTCTTCAAGTGGACTGGGCATGACCTCCTCTCTTGGTGGCCCTAGGCTTCTTTAATCTTCAAAGTGAAAAAACACTTACATAAGTGCTCCTATGCCTTTGAAACTTGCACCTTCATGCTCAGAGCATCCAAATCATCTAGGATTGACTCTTTTTGAGCCAAATTTTGTCGAAATATGCCAAAGTTATGGCTTCTTCAGTATTTCCTAGAAAAACTCCACTAAAACTGGAGAAACTCCAGTTAAGCCCGACAAAAATGGAGGTGGCGCTGAAAATAGCAGCCTCTTCCAACTTAACTGCCAAGATAAGTGTGGATTAATTAGCAGATAAGTTCGGCTTTAACTGAGGTTTAGCATTAAATGCGCAATTAATAAAAATCCGAACTGAAAATTAGATTAGCACTTTAAAACATTGTTTATGGTTAATTAACATAGTTTAATGTTTTAATCTGCGCCATTAGTATTTGGACTCCACCATGTTCGTAAGTCATGGTTTTGTGCATTGGGGTTGGCCCCCATATGCCTCCGTCCAAACCTTTGAATTAACATAAATATAAATCACGCTCCATATATAATAAGATCTATTACGTAGAGAAAGTGGTAAGGCTTGTGGGTTATGTTTGGGAGGGCATGTGGGCTCCACACAATCCTTTGCCCGCCAATGTATAATTTTTTTCCACACCATATACAATATGAATTTCGACCCAGATTTAACCAATTTCGGCCTTGGGGGGGGCCATGTGGCAGGCTTCGAGCTTGCCATGTGTCCTCTTCCCATTGGCTCCTCCCAAATCAAATAAAATTGTGACAAATCACCCACTTAGAAACCATCCACTAACTGACACTTCGCATAGTGTCATTGGGAAAAATGAAGGAATATTCCCAGAATATTCTTTTTTGTTGATTAGGCTTCCATGTCACCTTTCTATCCTTTTCTGCAAAAAAATTTAGTTGTTTAGGAAAACAAACAGCAGGCTCTATCTTCCTCATACGAACTCCATTTTTAGTGAAACAAAGTGCGTTGGATTCCTGGCGATGAGTCTATCTGGTCGTTTGTCAATTTATTTGATCAATTTGAAATTAATAACCATAGGTTAATTCTATAGTCAATGGGAATTGAATTAATCTCCAAAAATCACATCCAAGAGTGTCCAATACATTCCAATAGGTGGCATTATTATGGTATTGGAAAAAACACGTGGCATACCCACCCCTCCGACTTTCTTCATCCTAACATGCTTGTGGGTCTTCAATGTAGTGATTTGAGCTCTCGTAAGATATACATGATATTGGTTTTTCCATGGTAAATTTAGTTCAAATAATCGAGTATGTCAATGTGATTGTTACAAGGTCTAGCTTCAAGAGTCATGTATCCTTAGTTGTTATGGGGTCCATTTTCAAGGGTAGCATATTCTAGACCAACAAGAGTGTTTACGGGATATGTTTTTTGGGGTTGTGGATCTTTTCCTAGGCTCGATCTTAGAATCTTGTATCAAGCCAAGCTACATGTCCAAGATTAATTTGCATCTTTGGCCAAGCATCAATTATTTTTTTGGTCCCCTTTCATGGTTCTAGTAATTTCTCATGGATTTTGTATTGACACTAATTCTCCTTGCTATTAAGTAGTTTTCTAGTTTCAATTTGAAGGAGATATTCCTTGCTTGAATTACAATTTATACAGTGTGGGTTTTTTTTGTTGCTTTTACAATAATAGATTAGTTTGTTATGTTTTAACAATATCTGATGATCTAGACATGGATAATACAACAATGAAGGAGGTTCAAAATGTGCTTCGAAGGCAAGAGTAAATTAATCAAGCTAATAAAAAAATTTGGTTACAATTTCCACCAATTTATCTTAGCTTAAGTAGGCCAGTGCCTCTCACAATGCTAATTCCATGCACATTCTTCTTCAATAGCAACAACAAACTAAAAATATTGTAATAGATTTTAGTCACTTTACATCTCTTTTCATTACTCAACACATGGAGACTTTCCCCTTAGCCTTTAATAACCTCTCCCTTTAGCCAAGACTAGCAAAGGAGAACTTATCCACTAAAGGAGAGACCTTATGGATATTGAGGAACCATACTCTCTCCATGTTGAGTAGTAGAAGGTGCAAGGCAATGCTTAAATATGATTTTGGTGTATGTATTTCTATGTAGTTTGTCTTCTGGGTAAATATGCGATATAATTTACTCTCAAAAAGTCTTGTAATTCTTTTTTGTAAAGGTTGTTATGGGACTTAGTAGAATTTCTGAAAGTATGTGTAGTCCTAATATAGTGTTGAAACTATCAAATATAAATCATTGCTAGCTTCAACACAACCTACTTTTAATTGCTATAATTTATGTTATGGTTATAAAATTAACAAAAAAGAAAACATACTACTCTAACAATAGCAATATCCTACGAAAAATAGCATAAACATAAAACAAATAAACTTAATGTCATTTGTGGGCTTCAAATACCAATTCCACCTAGTTGGTTAGGTAATTTCTGTATGTAGCCACAATGCAACAATAAAAATGTTGTCATATTTCATAGCTATATCTTTTCAGAAGTCAAGTGACATGGGCAACAACACTATGTTTGTCACTGCGCTATCAAAGTCAAAGGAGTTGTCGATAAATTCTAGAGAAGATGGTTTATTATCTAGTGGGAGGTTCATATAATCCATGATGCATACAACAAACCTTTTCAAGGAGGCTATAGAATAGACCATTTCCACTTGTATACTCTTAAGAATGGTAATGGTGGTGTGGAATTCAACCTCCCAGTCATAAAGGCTAAGTAATTGGTGCCCTACTTCTAGTGAAAAATTGTCATGGACCTTGTGAGTTTCCAAATGTTTCTCCTTAAACCACTCTTTCCATCACATAATTTGGTGCATCAAACCTACTATTGACCACTACACTTTTATACATCCTCCATGCACTAGTAAAGACCCTTCCTAAGCTTTTTCATCTCACAAAGACAAAACATCAATGATAGTTTTCCATGGCCTTGCATGGACTACCACCATTCCAATCAATCTCCAAATCCCACGACACTACCAAATCCATCAGGAATGAATGACAATGCCAGTTCATTGAGGCCCCGAGTCTAAAATCTCAATCCATAAGGGCACCTTCAATGTTGGGCAAGGGGATCATTAATACTTGCATATTCCAACAATGCCCATGTGCAAAAGCCATAAAAACCATAATATAGTTCTTTAACACAAGGAAGAGAGGGGCTAATGTGCAAAGAGAGAGTTGGTGAAACTAATTAACACAATCTCCTTGCATCACTACCATGATGATGCATTTATCATGGAGGGTGGCTATTTTGGGGTAGTGGATGTGTGGCGCATAGAGGTGAATTTTCTTCCCTCTTTCTTCATCCACAATGACCCTTTCTCTTTTTGGCTTCGTGTGGAGATTCATCTTAAAAATTTATCATCGATGAAATTGGAAGTAGGAAAGAGATTCAAGGTCAAGCCTTGAGGTGGTTTGGATGATTCTATGAAGCTTAATAGTTACAAGGGGTGTCCCAAACTAGAGGGTTCAAGTGATTTCCATTGAGTCTCCAACCATCATGGCTTTTCAAATCCCTATTTTATTAGTTTATGTGAGACATTATAAGACGAGAAGGGGTTTGGATTCATTGTCAATGGTGATTCCTACTCCCCATGCAAACTCAAAAGTTATTTGTGTATCAAGATCATATATGACCCTAACCACACCCCAATCCACCCTAATGGAAGGCAAAGGAAGCCTTGCCAAGCACATTAAACATGAATTTGAAAGAAATAAATTAAAAAATATATACATTATGTGCTTTCAATATAATTTTTATTAAACTATAACTCTTTATAGTATACATTATTTTTAAATACTAAGGAATTTTATTATTATGTAAATTTATATTAATTAAGTATGACAACATGTTTTAACATAAACGCCTAAATAAGAATGATAAATATTGAGACAATACACTAGTGTACAAATTAAAAGGAATACCAAATTTGTTGTAGTGAAAATAAGAAGTTTTTTAATTAGAAAGACAAATGCTAACAATCCAAAGGGTTAGCTCAATTGGTCAAGTTCTCGTCATTAAAGCACATTTGCTATTGAGAGGTCACGAGTTCAATTCTCTTGACACTCTCGAGGTCAGGGTCTTTTGTGAGCCAACAGAAAGTGATCTCTTCAAGTTGATCTACTTGGTATAAATATTCCGCGAATGTTGCGATCAACGATCTCCAAAATCCGTGAAAAAAACAAAAAAAATACATAATAACAAAATTTAATTAAATACTTTTGAAAATAAAAACAATTAAAAATAAATTAATAACTACAAATAAATTTATTTGTGATTAATTAAATAAACGAAAATATTTATTCACAAAGAATATAGCTAACAGTTAGTAGATCACAACTTCTACTTTAATAAATCATTTTTATTAACAACCATTTACCTAAGTTACAAAGATATCTTACTTCCCATCCTTTTTTCTAAATTGTCCTAATCTTTTAGTTAAGAACGAAATTATAAATAAATTGAAGATAATATTTTGTTTTAGAAATTTGAAATTTTAAAGTGGAATAATTCAATTGCTTCACTTGTCCTCCTTTAATTAGTCAACACAAATATCTAATAATTGTACTCCTAAATCCCTTTGCATAATATTTCCATGCATTATATGCCTTATCTATTAATCAATGTAGGTTGGAATCATTTTGTCCATTCTCCATTTTGGACATAAAGATATAAAGAAGGACGTTTTTCCTCCTTGGTGTTTCTATATTATCCTTCCGAACAACTTTGTTAACATGGGGTATTAATTCTAACTAGTACCTTTTGTGGCTATGGACGTTACTTAATTGGGTCATCTTGTCTTCTAGTGACATGATGTCATGTAATTTAGTGTAAAGACAAAGTTTTCTTGATATTGCAATTTTCAATTTATGTAGGGAGTAGGAACTCTATGCATTAAATTTAGCATTAGTAAATGTATGGCAAAATTATGGGACCTAAAGAAAATGAGAGTAAAGAGACAACATCATGCAAACTTTTCAAAGTTATTAGTGTAAGATGAAAAACAATTTTTATAATGCTCAAGTGTTCGAGACTTCTATTTAAGACAATGCCCTTTATTTCAATATCAATTGTTATTTCCATACTTAAATCCAAGTGAGACTTAATGTGCTTTTGTCATATTCAACTCATTGTTATTTCAATACCTAAAACTAAGTGAGATTTAGTGTGGTTTTTTCATCTTCAACTACTTTATTTTTAATCTATGCAATGAGACTTAACACTGGTGGAAAAGGCCATACTCATTTAATAATATCACTAAATACTACATAGAAGTAACAACTTCTAGATCTAGATATGCTTACACATTAACAACTCATCAATAGATAAGAATGATACTTAATCAAGGATAAGGATAACAACTAATAAACAGATGGGATTCTCTGATTAACTAGAGACTCATATGCTAGCAATCCCTCCTCATTCACATGTCTCAATAATTATATCAACAAAACAATCATAATTAATGTATAAATTTGTATCATTTCCAATTATTGACACTGGAGTTACTCGTGAGTTGAGTTTCAATGAAGATGTGTCTAAAGAACAACCAAATATGGATGCTAAGAATTTGGAAAATCCCATTGTTTGAAAATCTGAGATCCAATATTTGTCAATATCTTATGAGAGAAATTTTGAGAAAATTCCATGAATCAAAGTTAAGTCTAATTCTTTCGTGGAAATGCATGAAAACTCAATAAAGTGACAAGAAATAATAGTAGGCCTAATGAGCATTCAAGTGAATAAATGTCTACAATATGGCTCTAAGAAAATGACATGCAAATAGTGTTAACCAACATTTTGTGTATGATTAAATTGAGCCATAAGTAATGGAATATTCGCAACATTGTTGTTAATGTTGATGTCAAAATTTTAAGTCTAACAATTATCATTTATATTATTCCCTTTTCCAGCAAAAAGGTGAGAAGTATGTTGAAGGGATTAAAGATTGAGCTTTTGAGTCTCCTTTTCTTTAATAGCTCTGTCATCATTGTATTTGGTCATTTTTTATTACGACTAACCATTTTCACTTAATACTATGTATACGACGTTTTTTTGTTGATAACTCACCATTTTCACTCAATATCATGTATTTGGTGGTTTTGGTTGACCACTAACCATTTTCATTTCATCAATGTACTATCATCCTAAAGGCACAAGAGAGTGTCTTTTTCAATTCATTTGTGTACTCCCCTCTTGGTAAAGTGCAAGGGAATAGCATTTTTAGTCATGGACTCAATTTTCAATTTGAATTGATCCCAAGTTATTCCCAAAACAAGAATTTGTAACACTTAATTGAAAACCATCTGATTTTGTAACTTTTCCATGCAAATATGTCTTACCTGTGTTTGAACTCGATGGTAAGACTAATTCAAAATCTTCACTTGTAGATTCCATTTCCAAGGGCTTATCCAACAATAATATATCATTTGTTTTTTAATCGTCTTATTATTTCAATATTTGTTTGAAGTGTGATTTGTCTTCCCACAATGAAGACAATAATAGAAATCAAAGTTAATTGTCCACATATGACCAACTCGATGGCAATGCTAACACTCGAACTTCCTCGATGTGTTGTTATCAACTACTCAAATATATTATTCAACATCAAAATCTTTCCCTTTCAAATCACTAACAAGAAATCTAACACTCACAGTTTGAAATGGTTTGTAGTGGTCAGGAATATGAAAGCATATAATGTATTTTTCATATCCTAAGCCATGTTAATTCCTTCCCAAGGTTTGACAATAATCTTAGAAAATTAATTGTGTACTTATTGATTTTGTTCCATAAATGCATGTAACTTCAAAATAAAAATCAAGTTCACATTAACTTATATTAACATTGGTATCATTCTATGCTTTGACAATTTTTAGTTGCGATTCATTTTTAAAAAAACTTGTCTTCATCAACTAACTGTTAATGAATTATTCCTTCTCATAACCAATTAAGGATTCATTTCTTAGATATTGTGTTGCATCTATATAGGCCACTTGCATTAATCCATTTGTGTCACAAGTAGCATACGCCATCAATTTTCTTTGCTTCATGTTCTTGTTCTACACTGTTAGAATCTCTTGCTCCCTTTCACTTAATGTTTGTTAAGTGAATCAATTAATATCCATATGTTTGTGAATATTAACAACCTAATCACTTAAATCACAAGGAGTCATGCAATTCTTTAATTTCTTGATTTCCATTTTGAAAATGTTTTCCTCCTTTAACCATTTTAGATTTTCAATTGTGCCACACTCACTTGTACTTACTTTCATGTCATGCTCAATTAATTTGTTTTTTTTGTGTCATCCTCACTTATAATCGTCTCTAATAACCTTTAGGTGTCAGGTACTATAGATTATGCACCTGAAAGTGTTATTTACAATGATTGGACTTCAATGAGAATGACCTCCTTATTCAATTTAAGACAGCTTTTTAACAAGTTTCATAATTGTTTTTTATATTTGAAAAAGTTTGCAAACCCACCTTTTGTATAATTCAATGACTCAATTCAACTATTGATTGAAAGAGGCATTTGAACTCATGGAAATAACCGTAACATGGATCAACTCAGGCAAAGTTTACATGTACCATAAATGTTTATGACTTTTGTGTTTTGACAATTCTCCATAAGTATAGAGGAGAAAGCAACACTTAGCTCTCTTATTACATGCTTTGAATCATCAATAATTTTAATGTCTTGTTATTTTGTGTGTGTCGCATTGAAATGATGAATTTCAATTATACTTTAAAGTGTCAAAACTAAATACAAAATAGCCATTCAAATTATTCACATTGTGTGGTGTTGATTTAATTCTTTTATTATCCTTACTGCCAAGCATGGATATTGCATCAAGTTTGTGGTCAAACATATATTAATTTAAGGTAGAGATAAAAAAATTGTAAATTTTCTATACTTTTATATGCATATTGAAATTTAATATTTTTTACAATATTTAAAATTATTTTTTTGCAATCTGATTGGTTGTCAGATTTACATGTTATTGCTCAACGCATATATTAATGAGCCAGAGGTACACAAAAGTACAAAGTTCACATCACCATCTGCAGGAGTACCAGGGTTGCAGGGGTATGGGTGTCGCTATGAGGCGTGGAAACCGGTCTTTTCTCCGGAAGTTTTCTCATGATCGTACATGCAGAGGGTGTGCTTTTTAAATTCTAACCATTATAACCTTCATATAAAATAGCAATGCACATTCATTATGGAATTGGGATACACTAAATAGAATTTAATTGAATTGAATAAATGCCAAAATAAGTGTCAACTCTATATCAAAGCCCGAACACAATGTGCACATATAGTACGACAATGTCTTCAAAAGTTAAACAATAAAAATAACTACAAAAGATAGAGTCAAATCAATAAAATAACTACGAAAGATAGAGTCATATCAATAAAATAACTACGAAAGATAGAGTCAAATCTTTTTTTAGTTTAAAGAAAGCTTTAAAATAATTATTATATTTTGTGCGATAAAATAATTATGTAAAATAAAACGGATTACATATGTAAGCTACGATGTGATTCTATTTTATATAATTATTTAAAAGTGATGAGGTGTTTTGTACTATATTTATAGGTTAGTATTATTGTTATAAAATGTTATATTATGTTTAAAAATGAAAAGAAAAAATATACAATTATATATCTATTTATAAGATATTATTTTAAAAAACAAAATAGATCTACAATTATTTTAAATTTAATTTTATTAAAAAAAATAAAACAATTAAATCTAATTTTATTATATAATATTTTAATTATTTAATATATAATATCCTTATAAAATTTATATATATAAAAAAAAATAAACTAAGTAATAAATAGAAATTTAAAATAATATATAAATTATTTATATCATATCTAATATTTATGATGATATAATTTATTGTTTTATAGATTGCAGGCATTAATAGTTGGCCTAAACAGCGGCAGCGTCAGCCTCAAATACCATAATACTCTTTTTCCTACCTTAGTTTTCACTTTCCGCACTTGCTCGTACACCTGAACGCCTCGAATGATTACATAATTAATTAACTTGCTTTGTAATCAACAATTAGTGTAGTCGTTTTTTGTGCATCAAGCTACAGTTTTTCCTACCCAAGTTTAATAGTGGAGAACACCACTATATATATAATTCTCTATTACATTTTTTAATATGTGTAACCCTAGTTTTATAGTGGAGAACACCACTAAATATGCAGTTCTCTATTACATTTATTAATATGATTTATTAACACGTTTTTAGTCATCTAATTATTTGGATTAAGGATGATTTATTGAACTTTATACTTTTGAGAGTATTAATTGGATATTTATTCATATTACTTTGGGTTTAAGTATATATTATTTTTACCAATTTTTAATGTATAATTTAAAAAATCAATTATATATATATATTCAATGATTAAACTAAATGGCAAGAGACGCTAGCTATATAATCTTGTTCAATTTTAAAACCAATCATAAACACAATAAAATAAATTTAAAAAAAAAATCAAACTTTTAATATTAACTTTATAATAAATGCCAAAATTTACTACCACCAAACCTTCAACCATCAATGTTTTGCTTTTCAATTTCCAAGATATGCAAGAATGGTTTGCTTTCCAATTTCCAAACTCTTTTGAGGATTAAAATGTTTTTATTTCAATCATATTTCAATTTCCAAGATATACAAGAATGTTTGGCTTTTCAATTTCCAAACTCTTTTGAGGATACAAATGTTTTTATTTCAACCATACAAACTGGCAAAATTTGTCGCTCATGCTCGTTGAAAAACAACCTTGCATTATTATAATGCTCAACTAACAAAACACTTCAAGGAATATTGCCAATCACCTAGGCTTTATTTGAGGAGTTAACTTTAAGAGAGGACAATATTGAATATAAAGACATTTTCTTTTGAAGGTTGCATGTGGATAAAGTTCTGTTATAAAGAAAACAACAAAATAAACACTTTGGCTTTATTTTGGATGGTGATGGCTCGAGGGCTACACCTTTTCATAAATGACTACACTCATTCTTAGCTGCTTCAACTACCACGGATACCTCGTTCTTCTCATGAGCATTATCTTCAAAACATTATAGCTTGCGAGCCACCTTCAATTATTATGGCCGCTAATAACTCCTCAAAAAAATGGGTACCTTTTTACAACGATCTTAGTGAATACTTAGCAAATTTGTCATCTTGCTTACACATGTTTTGGGGTCATAGATGCCCTATTTTTCACATTGGTTGCACTTAGATTTCAAGTTTGTTTTTTTCATCGTTAGGGTGTAGATTGGTGATTATTTTTGGAGTTTTTTTCATATTTATATTTTTAATAATAATAATTTTATGTGATTGGGGTGATGTATCTGGACATGATGAAGATGGAGTAAAAAAAAAAGTAAAAAAGAAAAAAGAAAAATGAAAGGTATTACCAAACTTACAAAAAAAAAAAATTAACTTTGAGTTTTTTTTAATGTGTAATATTCAACATACTAGGTTGAATGTGGCAATTATGTGTTGTATTTGATAACACGTTTCTAACATTTTTATGGAACATTTGATGATGTCCATAGTTTGTTATCTCACTTTTTCTTCCTTATGTAGTCAATCCTTGCTACTAGAATCACATATGCTTCAACCTAATTGTTAGAAGATGTTATGAGATTACAAGCATAGGTATATTAAATTGTTCCTTCAATTGGTGATAGCCCCTCCTGCACCTAACACCCCAATACAGATATGTACATTGCCCTTCTAGGATAGATCCAATTTTAGTTATGCTTTGGGATTGATATTGTCATTCCTTGCACTTCTATGATATATTGACTAGTTTCTTTTGCCCAAGTTTGTAAACCAATAGATGTACCAAGTGTCTACAATAAAGTTTAGAATATTGATCTATGTGGAAGCAATTTTGCTAAATGGTTGTTTTTGGTAGTTATAATCATGCCGTTGCTTACTTTGAGCTATCGTGGACTTCAGCTAAATGATGATGTGTTGGATCGATAGTTTTCTAATAAAATAGAAGGTAGACTAATGGCTTAAATTGATCTTTCTTTGTTAGATATGGGATGGCATTGCAAAGTATCTTATTGGATTGTGCTTCTGTCCTTTTAATGATACAAATTTCAATTAGATTTGGCTAACCCTCCTCTACCCAAATCAATTGTTGGGAATTTTAATTCTATGATTGGGGATTTGAATTGCTAGCATAAATCCCGTGAAGATAGATCCATCGTGCAGATCCATTGATCTCTTGATAGGCCACTAGCTACAAACTTGAAGTGGATCAATCTAATGAGCTAAGAAATTAGTTCTATGTATTATGCCAACATAGCAGGTACATTGGTAGCATATCTAGAATCCATTCTCCTTTTCTTAGATTTGAAATCACATTATGTTTGTGAGGATTTACGAATTGCTTATTTCCTCAAAGATGTATCTTTCTTCATTAATTCATTAGGCTCTTCACGACCTCATTTTGTTTAATCACAAATGACCATTCACTACCATGGACTCAAACCTTCCATAAATGGCTACTATGAGGAGCTACCAAGACATTAAGACTGAAGGGATTCTAATATGCATAATCATCAATCTTCAAACTACAAACCTTCCATGGATTACTACCATGGGCTAGATGTCAGGTCTTTAAGACTAAAGGATCTTTGATGCCATGTTAAATTGTGCGATGAGACATAACACAAGAAGATTGGTAGAAAATTCTTTAACCATCTTGACAAAATATTCATCCATTGATATCAATATATACTACATGAATGTAAAGACCCATAGATATAGATATAATCCCATAAGGAAAACTCATCAATCAAGGATAATGATGACAACTCCTAAAGAGGAAATATCATATGGCAACCCATCAATTTATAATAAATAAAATAATTCATAGACATGAGCTCAAGCAAAGTGATCTAATCACAACTATGGTCAACTTCACTTTGCATAATTGTTGTTAAGTTACAATACTTAAATTTTTGTTATTTTTTGCAGATTATCAAAATTAACTAATTATATTTTATTTTCAAACCATAATTGGGAGGTTTTATATTAAGTAGAAGCTACAATAAATCTCGCAATGAGAGAACATCATAGCTTATCTCAAAAACTTTAAAAGAAAAGGTGAAAAAGAACAATCTTCTAACATATAGTTGTACATTATAACTAGATCCATATATAAAACATCCCACGAGATATTAGTGGTATATATTCTAGAAATTGTTCCTAAAACTCCAAGTACTTTGTAAAACTAGTTACTTCTTCCAACACATCCTTGGCTAGCTCAGAATCCTACTTGATTGGTTCCACATTATTGGGGAGCTTATGTAGCATATCTTCTTCCTTGGTCTCCTATAGTTCTAGTTGACAGATTGTATTTCCTTGAATGCTCTAGCATACTCACCCTTAGTCAAATTGACTATCATGTTTTGGAGCATCTTACATTTTGCACCCAAAACATTAAATTGATGGTTTTGTTGCACCAGAGTTCCCATAATGATTATTATTTGAGAAGTGACATGATGATCCTACTTATGGATTTTTTTCATAGTTGTGAATTGATGTAACACCCTCTTCCCATATCTACCCAAGTAACTGGCCAACCAGGGTAAACATGTGATAAGGGGCTATTATATGGGATTCAACCTCCTAGGTGACATTAAGGAAGTGGAACCGACATAAACACAACATACATACCTTATACATCATCAATGACACCCCCAGGAGCTAACCCAACCTTTCAGGCCTCTTACCCCTTGTTCACACTGACATTTTGGCCTCTATGAGTCATATCCGCAGGCACAACACTGCATGCCTATAGCCAGGATTCTATATCCCCAAGCATAACACTACTATGTTTGTTGTTAGGGCCCCAAAACCTCATTTTTGTGCTTGCGGCTTCAAGAATTGGGCTACCTTTTCAGTCCCAAAGCCCAGGTCACTACCCAGAACTTCATAAAAACTTAAGAGATGATACATAACAATAGGACAATGATACATTCACATCAATAAGAACTCATCTGGACCCCTCCTAGCCATGACAGGAATTTTGTCAAACATGTCACAGACACTGAATCTACAGGTGTAAATGAAATATTTAAGCATAAGGGTCTCACACTTATCTAAGAATCGCTAAGAAGAATTGATCCCTTGCATCATTAGTTGCCATACAATCTATTTGACCATAGATACATTGTGCATTCATTTACAAGTAAAAACTTGGATAGAGCCATACATCATCACTAATCAAATACATTTTTATAACCAGCACAATAACCACATAAATACAATGGATACACCAACAATAAAATCCATACATAAACCAGTATATTTGCATACCAAATACCAAAGGAATGAGCTTCTCATTTATGGATATAAAAACTAACCGGAGATGGGACTTCCACGCTCCACCTAACCATAGATTGGTTGAGCCAGATCTCTCTTCAGCCAATCACCCCCATGCCATATTCCATGCATGAATGTGGGACTCAAGTTGAAAGAACCTACCAGGGCATCCTAAGGCTAAACAACCTCATTGTTGTGAAACCAGCTCCAAAAATAGAATAAAAGAGATATCAATGCCTTAGAAATAAGCCACTTCGAGGGGGAAACCTCCAATACATTACATGAATGAACAATTCTTGGATGATACAAATTACAAAACCTCCTTTCTATATATAGGAGTCCATGGGGCTATAATGTAATCCTAGCCGACCTAACAATAATAATTTAAGGGCACAATAATAACAATATGGGGGTTACAGGGGTACAATAATAACAATAAGGGGGTTACACTAACAACAATAAGGGACTATACTAGTAATGTAGGGACCTAACATGCCCCTCTCCTTCAAAAAAGTGTTGTCCTCAACGCTTGAGTAGCTCTGGGTGCTTCTGTATAAAATTCTCATCCTCCCATGTAGAATCTTCGGTGGGTAAGTTCTTCCACTTGATGAGATACTCTGAAATTGATCGATTCCGTAGTTGTCGAGTTCTTGTTTCCATGACCGCTTCTGGTTCCAATATGATTTTTCCTTCCTCATCGAGTTCTGGCAATATTGTTTGAACTGGAAGATTTTCTCCTATAACCTTCTTTAAGCATGAAACATGGAAAACTGGATGTACTCGCGAAGAAGCAGGAAGCTCCAATTTGTATGCCATAGTACCAATCTTTTGCAACACCTTGTAAGGACCATAGTACTTTGGCGATAATTTATTATCCTTCTTAGCTTGCTTGAGGGACATTTGTTTGTATAGTTGTAGCCGTAAAAATACCCAATCTCCTACATCAAAACTTCTCTCGCTGCGATGTTGATCTGCCTGTTGTTTCATTCGATTTTGTGCCAAATTCGGGTTATCCTTTAAGAGTTGGAGAACTTCTTGCTGATGCTCGATGTGATCTTCCACTGCTTGAACCTTCGAATTTTCTCTTAAAGATGATGTGATGGATAGTGGATGATATCCATAAAGTGCCATAAATGGGGTCATTTTTGCTGCAGTATGGAAGGAAGTGTTATACCACCATTCAGCAAGAGGTAACCACTTGACCCATTGTGTTTGTTTATCAGATACAAAACAACGAAGATATCCTTCCAAACATTTATTTACCATCTCAGTTTGACCATCCGATTGAGGATGATAAGATGAGCTATGAGCTAATTGAGTACCTAAACAAGAAAATAACTCCGTCCATAAATTTCCAGTAAAAATGGGATCTCTGTCGCTCACAATAACCCTTGGGCTTCCATGTAGCTTTTGAATTCTGTCCATAAATGTAGTAGCAACTGTGCTTGCTTTAAATGGATGAGATAATGCACAAAAGTGTGCATACTTGGTAAGTCTATCAACTACCACCATGATGACACTCTTTCCTTCGGACTTAGGTAAACCTGTGATAAAATCCATTGAAATCTCCTCCCAACGTTGACCTGGAATGGATAAAGGTTGTAGAAGTCCTGGGGTCTTAATTGTTTCCACTTTATTCTGTTGGCAAACTAAACATTCCGCCACAAACTTTCGAATATCAGATTTAAGGCCATCCCAAAAAAATTCTTTCTTCACCCTGTGGTAAGTTTTTAAAAATCCTGAGTGTCCTCCTAAAGGAGAAGTGTGCAATTCCAGAAGAATATTTTGTTTTAGTTGGGAATTGTTACAAAGATATAAGTGATCTTTGTACCATAAGGAATCATTTTTCCAACTAAATGTATCAGATGTACTAGGATCTTGCTGCAACTTTTGAATGAGTGTCCATACATATTTTTCCTTCTTCCATTCATCTCTTGATTCGGTTATCCAATCTGGTTGGATAATAGAAATGGCACAAAGCAATGCTTCCACCTCTTCATTCTTTCTTGAGAGTGCATCTGCAACAACATTTAGCTTCCCTTTTTGTAGATTATTTCCAAGTCATAACCCAACATCTTTGTGACCCATTTTTGCTGCTCTTCTGAAGATAGTCTTTGTTCCAAAAAGTGTTTAAGACTATCATGATCAGTTTTTACCTTGAAGTGTCTTCCCATTAGGTAAGTTCGCCATTTCTTTAGTGCATGCAGTATTGCTAACATTTCCTTCTCATAAATAGGTTTCTGTAAATACTTTCCTTTGATTGGGCGACTTTCAAAAGCAATGGGTCTTCCTTCCTGCATTAAAACTGCACCAATTCCATTTCCTGAGGCATCACATTCCACAATAAAGGTTTTTGTGAAGTCTGGCGTAGCTAAGTCCGGTGCTAGGCACATTGCCTCTTTAAGATGTTCAAAGGCCTTAGTTGCTTCAGGAGTCCATGAAAATGCATCTTTCTTCAATAATGTTGTTAGAGGTGCTGCTATTCTCCCATAATTCTTAACAAACTTGCGATAATACCATGTTAACCCGAGAAATCCTCGCAACTGCTTTATGGTTGTGGGGGCTTTCCATTCCTTAATGGATTTAATTTTGTTAGGGTCTACCTTAACACCCTCGTGAGATACAATATGACCCGGATATTCCACCTCTTGTACTCCAAAGAAACATTTGGATGTTTTGCATATAATTGTTTCTCCTGTAATATTTTGAGCACCATGTCAACATATTGAACATGATCCTTCCAAGACCTACTGTAGATTAGTATATCATCAAAAAATACTAGCACAAATTTTCTAAGGAAGGGTTTGAAAATGGAATTCATCAACCCTTGAAATGTAGAAGGTGCATTGGTAAGGCAAAAGGCATGACCAAAAATTCATAATGACCCTCATGAGTTCGAAATGCTGTTTTTGGAATATCTTCAGTCTTCATTCTAATTTGATGATATCCTGAACGAAGATCCACCTTGGTAAAATAAATTGCTCCATGTAATTCATCCAATAATTCATCAATCACAGGAATGGGAAATTTGTCTTTAATGGTGAGCTTATTGGGCTCCCTATAATCCGGACACATTCGCCATGATCCATCCTTCTTGTGTACCAATACTACAGGAGCAGAGAAAGAACTTTGACTAGGTTGAATTATACACGCCTCTAACATTTCTGCAATCATACGTTCAATTTCGCTCTTTTGGAAGTAAGGATATCTATAAGGCCTGATGTTTGGAGGAACACTTCTTGGAATCAAATGAATAGCATGATCATGATCACGAATAGGTGGGAATCCTTTGGGAGTTTCAAACACCTTGGAATGATTGTCCAAGACTTGTTGGAGATCTGCAGAAATAGATGATTTTGATGTTGGAACTTCTAGTGAGCATAATTGTGCAATTACGCCTCTTTGTTCTTTCTTTAGAAGCTTTGTCATGACATTAGAGCTTATTATCCTTCCTGGCTTCCCCACAATACCCCGTAATTCGACTTCCTTTCCTTCTGAAAAAAATTTCAAGAAAAGTTCTTGAAAATTAAAAGCTACCGTCCCCAAAGGTTGTAACCATTGTACTCCTAGTACAACATCAGCACCTCCCATAGGAATGGCAAGCATTGGACTAGTCAATACATATTCCCCCATGGTTAGCTTGATATTGTGGCATTTTCCAGAGCAATTTATAGTTCCTCCATTTGCAACCATCACTTGACATTCTGGTGCTGGGTATAGGAAACAATTTAATTCCTTGGCTACCTTACAATGAATAAAATTATAGGTGCTACCTGAATCAATCAACACTATTACCTTTTTCTTCTTGATTTGTCCTTCTATCTTGAGAGTTTGAGGAGTGGTAATTCCTGCCAGTGCATTACACGATATGGTCGGATTTATTTCTTCCTCTTCTAGGGTTGGTTCCTGGTGTATATCCTCTTCTTGTTCATTTTCTTCTTCCTCTTCACAATCTATGTAAAATAATTTCTTCTCGACACACTTATGACCTTTAGTGTATTTGCTATCACAACTGTAGCAAAGCCCTTTTGCTCTTTTTTCTTCCAATTGTTGTGGTGTCAACCTTGTAGGTTGTGGAAATCTAGGCGTAGCAACACTTCCTTCTTTATAGAAGTGAGTGGTAGGCTTCCTTGTCGCCATAATTTTACATTCAATTTTTCTTGCCAATCTGAATGCCTTCTCCAATGAATCAGGTTCCAAAACGCGAACTTCATGTTGTTTGTTATCCTTTAAATTACCTATGAATAGATCAATCATGTGTTCCTCTGGAATATCAGTTACCCTTATATTCAATTTTTGGAAGTCCTCAATGTGCTCCCCCACTAAACCCTTTTGTTTGAGGTTATCAATTGGCTAAAGAAGGTGTTGCTCTTTGCATCCTCATAATGTGCTATCATTTCCTCCGTAAAAATTGACCAAGTGACAATTTTTTTATGGGAGCAAAGCCATCGATACCATACAAATGTATTTTGTTCTAAATGCAAAGTTGCAATGCGTACCTTTTGTGTGTTTTGCACATTATGGAGATCAAAATATTGCTCCATTTGTAGTATCCATGTTACAGGATCCTTTCCATCAAACTTCCTCATATCCATTTTTGGAATATGGTGGTTCTTCCCGCTAACATTAGAGTTTATGAAGTCATGATTAACATTTATTTTGTTCTCATCATGAGTTTCCTCTACTATATTTTCACCATTAGGAAACATTTCTTGTATCAACTTTGTCAAACCTTCCATGTCTGCTTTTAGATCATTCTTCATGTTTTCCATGTTGTCTTTCATTTTTTCATCGATCTTAGCTTCCATGTCATCCATCTTAGATTCTATGCCATCTATCTTAGATTCCATGCCTTTCTTCAAACCATCCATCTTCGCTTCCACACCTTTCTTCAAAACATCCATTTCATTTTTTGTTGCTCTTTGCGAGAGCGAAATTTGGTGCACTTGCTCTTGTAATTTTGATAGATCATGTTGCAATTCTTCATCTTCATGAGAGCCTTCTGAAGGCTTAATGGGTGTTGAATTATTTTTACGGGGCATTTTTTTTTAACCCAATACTGATATATATTCTACAATATGCCCTTGGAATTAATTCAAATTGATTCTTCAAACAAGACTTATGCAATTCGTAAAAAAAATACACACCTTTTTCTTGCTTTTGAGGAGCTTGATATTGAAATTGGATTATATTTGTGATTGCGGCTCTTCAATATCTGAAATTGGGCACTTAGGTAGCCTTCTTAATTATCTTTCAAATGCCACAGGTCTGACTTGGTTTGGATTCTCCAAGCAAAGTTATGTCCAATCTCCCACAATGACCTAATTATGGACTAGTTCAGTAGAGCGAACTTGTACGACTTGCCACATGTCACTGTTTCGTCTTTTAGCTCTGAAATTGATAACAAAGAAACTATAGTCTGTGTGGTTGCGACCACTTTTTATAGCACTCCAATCCGATGCTTAGAGAGAGAGTTATGAAGATTTTTCCACGATCACCTCTTTGAGATGAAATTCAGGAGCCTCAAAAAGCACTACCTTCCACAATCATATCTCCGAAAATATTGCGAACCAAGATCTAAAATTTTTTGATGAGTTTCCTCAGGATTTCAGCTTCATGCCCTAAAAATTTCAGATTCTGAACCTTCGTATAAAAAAGGTTATAGCGCAAATTCCACGATGACCTGTTTAGATTAATTTGAAGAGCCTGCAAAAATACCTAACTTCCACAGATCATATCTCCGAAAATATTGTGAACCAAGCTCTGAAATTTTTTGACGATGTTCCTCAGGATTTTGGCTTCGCACCCCAAAAATTTCAGCTTCTGAAACTTCGTAGAAAAAAAGTTAGAGTGAAAATGTCACGATGACCTGTTTGGAGCAGCGAAACCCTAGAATCCAAAGCTCTGATACCAAATGTTGTGAAACCAGCTCTAAAAATAGAAGAAAAGAGATATTAACGCCTTAGAAATAAGCCACTTCAAGGGGGCAACCTCCAATACATTACATGAATGAACAATTCTTGGATGATACAAATTACAAAACCTCCTTTCTATATATAGGAGTCCATGGGGCCATAATGTAATCCTAGCCGACCTAACAATAATAATTTAAGGGCACATCAATAGCATGGGGTTCTGGGGGTACAATAATAACAATAAGGAGTGTTGATGAATAGAAAATCTCTGCTTCAAACATGGGAAAACCACCGTCGGGACAACAAAGATGACTCATTTCCGTTTGGTATGGTGGCTCCGACTGGATTTAAAGGACCAGTTTCATTGTAACTAAATGGATTGGATTGGATGGGTGGAAATGGGACTAAACTAACTGAAATAAAACTATCTAATTTAAGCTAAATACTGATAAAGAATTGTGATAACCAGAGCTGCATCAAGCTCTCGGCTAATCCAGTATTTCATGATAGGTCCAAACACATCGACATCAGGTACCATCATATCAGAGATTGTGTTCAGTGGAGAATCATGATGCTTTCATATGTTCCCACAGAGGATCAGGATGCCGACATCCTGACGAAGGCGCTCACCAGGAGCAAGTTCGAATTCCACAGAGGCAGGATAGGGGTTGCAGATAATCCATATCTTGCCGAGAGGGAGTGTTGAGAATGCAGCAAGATGATGGAGCTTAGTGAAATGAAGTCGCCTTCACTAAGTGGGCCCGCAGGCAAATTCTGGCGCAAAATCTATTTTTAGACTATGTCTATTTTTAGACATATGGAGCATGGTTCGTGGATTCCAGTTTGAGATTCTTGAAGTATGTGTCATGTTGGTAAAAATAGATGAGACTCTATTTTTGAGGTCAAAGAGGTCGAAGTCTATTTTTAGACTGCCTCTCCTTAAAAAAGGGAAGTCAAATATTATTTACCCTTAATAATATTTAGACTATAAACAGCAGTTTACTCTCTTGGAGCACTTCAGTTCGAGCTACAGAAGTGGCTCATGCATTTGACAGAGGAATCACGTGGTTCCCAAGGGTTTGATGGCATCATGCATGGTTGACTTCAGTTGGACTTCAGTGGCAGAAGTTTGGAGGAGTTAATGAGACAGATAGTGGAGTTGTGTTCTGTTTATTTTAGTTGAACTGGTTGAGATTAGTTTAACTAGCTAATCAATTAGTTATGAGTGGAGTGAATTAAATATTATTTAATTCATTAATTAGTAACTCATTATTCAACTCAAGAACACATCAGTTCACTACAGTGCATGATCAGTTCAGTGGAGACCAGTGAAAGAGATAGATGAAAGGGTGGAGTTAGCTATCAATTGTGACTATAAAGTTGCTATTTGCAACACACAGATAGGAGGAGTAAGCCCATGAGGATTGCGCAGTTCAGGCTGGTGGTTTATCTATATAAAGAGGCCATCCCATAGCATTGAAATACGCAATAGAGGCAAGGCAATTGGCGGTGAGTTTTGAACCAGTAACCTGTTCAAAACTGAGCTAGATTGTGAGTAACTGTATGAGAAAGTACTGAGTACTTGTGAGGAGTATTGTACCGAGTTTGTTACTTGATTTCTCCATTATAATATACACAATAGCTGCGGGGTTTTCAGCTATAAGCTTTCCCCATACATACTGTGTTAATGTGTATGATGATTTGATGTGTTATCGCTTGATTTTATTTCCGCATGTTTGATGATCCGAGTGGAAGAGATTATGTGTTGCATATAAATTCGAATTGTATGTGATCAGGATAGTCTCGGTGGATAATTAATCATTATTCAGCAAATTTCTACATGGTATCTGAGCTATTGAAGCAGAGATTGATCATCACAGTGATTACAAACTTATTTCGGTAGACAGAGTCTGCATGCGGGCCAGGTAGCCTCCGGATTCATCTTTCTTCGGAAAGTGAAAGGTCTGGTAAATTCCCCTTGCAGTCGATATCTGTGCTAGAAATAATTTTTTCTCACGATCTAGAGTGGTTGAGCTTTGAGGTGGAATTCGAAATTTTGCAACAGTTTTGTTTTCTTGGTGCCAGTGTTGAAAATGTCTTTCAACGGTTTGCGACTCGAATATGCTCTTGAAGGCAGTTCGAATTATGTTGCATGGAAGGATCGCATGGAGGCAATATTAGAAGATAATGGTCTGAAGGAGTTCGTAGATACGGATGTCCAAAAGCCCACTGATCCTGCTGAAGTCGAAGCATGGCAAAAGAAGATGGCGAAATGTCGAAGGATCCTGTTGGAGGGCGTCAAGGATCATATTTTATCCAGCCTGCATGGAAAGGCTTCTCCATATTTAATGTGGAAAGCTTTGATGGATCTATTCCAGAGTAAGAGCGACCAAAGGAAGCTGGCGCTCAAAGATAAGCTCAGGAACATCAAGATGGAGAAGGGCGACAGTATCGCCAAATACCTCACGAAGTTCACTCAGTGCAGAGATGAGCTGGGAATTGTGGGCGTGACTGTCGAAGACGAGGACATGGTCGACCTGTCTCTCCTTGGTCTTCCAAAGGCTTGGCACTCATATCAAGATAGTGTCAATGGTCGGGAGAAGCTGCCGGGATGGGAGCGCCTTTGGGCGGATCTCATGCAGGAGGAGATAAGGAGGACTACTTGAGATGGATCTTCATCAAAGGGAGCTGATGAAGAAAACTGCGCTTTGGTGGCCAAAGCAAAGAAAGGGAAGGGTAAGAAAACCTCTCATTCTGGTGCAAAGGGCAAGAAGCAGGATATGGCGAAAGTGAAGTGTTTTCACTGCCATGATCACTGACATTATGCTACCAATTGTCCAAAGAAGAAGAAGAACAAGCAAGCGGGAAGATCTGCAGATGGAGAAGCTTTGGCTTCACAGTTCGAGCTTGACTTTTCACTGATTGCATGCTTGGTTTCAAGTGTGATGGGATCGGTGTGGTTCTTGGACAGCTGTGCGTCATTTCATATGACGGGAGATCGGGAGTTGTTCTCAGATCTGGAGGACAAGGATTTGGGTATGCACATCGAGATGGGCGATGACGGTAGATACAGTGCGACTGGTATCGGTACCGTATCCTTTCAGAGGGAGTCTGGTAAACCCTTTGTACTGAAGGATGTCATGCATGTACCTAGATTGAAGAAGAACCTGATTTCAGTAGCGATGTTGGAGGATAAGGGGTATGATGTGGTCTTCAGCGAAGGAAAAGCCTTCCTGCGCAGTAAGACTACCGGAGAGACCCGGAAGATAGGGGTTCGAACCAAGAACCTTTATCAGTTGCAGGTAGATGGCTGCGCAGCTATGGCATGCAAAGCGGGAGAAGTGGTGAGCCGGGATGATGAGGGCGAACTGTGGCACAGGAGATTGGGCCACCTTCACCATGGAGCTTTAAAGAGATCAAGAAGCAGATTTCACCATCCAAGGTGCTTTTGTGTGATGTTGTCGGTCGTGCCACCCATACTTGTCTGGAGTTGCCTCACCTTAAGTCCATGGTCAATGAGACGTTTCTGGAGTCTAATATCCTAGAGGTATATGTCACTATACTCAATTCAATCCCGAAACTCAAACCATTGTGCACAAATCACCCTTGTGCTTTGTGTGATTCCATGGCCACTACACTCACCTCTGTCCTTGCCTCGAAGGGTATCGTTCCTCTTTGGAAATGGTATGCCAATTCAAGGCCAAGCACAACGAGTCCATCGCTCCCTTATTTGCACGTTTTGCTTCAGCAAAACCAGAGGACACGAATGCTCCCATTGACATTCACCCTTATGATGTCGAGATGACGGAGCCTTCATCCACCATTTTCTACATATCATCATCCATGAGACCCTTGGTGGAAAACCCCTTGGGGACTCCCCCTGATGTTTTGCTCGACCTCCCTTCAGCGATCACCCTAGGCTCAACATCGGTAGATCCTTTATTTGCTTACCCTTCTGTCACCACTTGTGACGATGTGCATGTGAACCTCTCTTCTCATGATGATGAGTCAGGTAGCTTCGCCGCGTCAGGTGGTCTTTCTTCCACCAATCACCCCATATTATATTACGATGATGACATTATGGAAGTAGCCACCACCCATAACTTTATCTACTCCCCCTTACATTGAACCCATGCATTCAGACCACATACACTGTTGGGCCAGAATTGTAATCTACGGATAAAATACGCTTCCCTAGATTGGTGTCTAGTCTAGAACAACAGGTGAAAGACTACACTACCCTTTTTCCTAACTCAGAACAGATACACAAAGAGGATTGGATGCTTACTTGTTACAGTCACTTCCAAATGGCTCCTTTCTGTCGCTTCCACTATAGCCTCAAATTCAAGCAGTTTCAAATAGCTAAATGCTTCCTGCAAGAAAGAGCGCTGAAATAGAAAAAGATGTAATAATATAGATATCTATTCAAGTTAATTAGCCAAATTAGTCAAGCATAAACTACATTCATCAACCAAGATTTTACATGATGGAAAATAAAAGTAAACATGGATGCATGAAGGGAAAAACAAGAAGTACTCTTTATTGACGATAGAAGGAGAGGTTACAACCTAGTGACTGATTCATCGTAACCTTCCAGCAAAGTTCCCAAGTCTCATCACAGCATAAGTCTCTCCAGCAGCAGCTCCACAAACCAAACTCTCTATTGAAAATTCTACAACATTTCCCTACTCAAATTCTTCCTCCCAAACACTTAGATTTGTGTCAAAATTATAAAGGAACTGTAGGCATTTTTGTAATCAATAACATTCCAAAAATAGGCAAGACATGTTTCCATTCATGTGGATGTCAAATCAACACTTGGATCTGAAGCTTGCACATGTGAACCCTTCTAGAAGACACTGGCCAAGTGGAGATTCCGGAACAATGAGAATTTCGCTCCCAATCTGACCAACGCACCTTTGAATGTCGGGAAGTGCTTTGCAGAGCAGCCTTGAATGGGGCTACCTGCATATGCAACGCACTTAGGCCCTTTAGAGCCTGCGTTGGTGAGCTCCCACATGTTTAATAGTAAGCTTCAAACCATGGAATAGCCTTGCTTTGATGAAAATCTTGTTTGATTCATGAATGTTTCTTGTCTTAGGGCATATAGAAACTGAGATGATAGGGAATGATAGACCCTTTGATCATCAGTCTTGGAGATGATGCCCAGTTAACCAGGTCATTGGGAATGGTTCCCAAATTGACCTATAACAATTTCCCCCTAAAGCATGAGATCAAAATAATAAGAACATTTGATTGATATGCTTTACACTAGGATGAGCCTGAAAACAAAGCAGAACGATCACCTGCATCGATATTACAATACATTACATCATGATAAATCATGTATTGGTCATAATTGCTGAGGGTAGGCATTTCCATAGTCAGCACATAAAACAATCTAATAACATGTACATAATTCAGAAAGTCGTCTACATTGGAATGTTTCCCAGATGTAGACACGCCTATAGATATAGGCCCATTTTTGGATGACAATCTGTATGTAAGGTCACCGTACAGATGATGTGTACAAAAATCCTGAAATTGCAGCTCGGATGGTTGAAACTAGATCCGGGGTCTTCTTATCTCATTCACTCGATCATTCGGGTACAAGTCTAGCCATGCGAATATATGATTTTTCATCGAACATGGAAAGACATCGTTTGATTACCAGCCAATAATGAAAGTTTTTAGCAAACGCGAGAGAACCACCATTAATTTCAATGGCCCTCAAGGTACTGCAGTACATTTCGTAAGGCGTGAATAGATGATTTGATGTCGAACGCCAAAAAAAATCTTTCGGTCAAAGGTCCGGAAGCGAGAATCTTGTCAATGTTGTAACAAGCCTCATGGTACTGGAATCTGATGTTTCTAAGTGAACTTCCTGGATATTGATTTGTAGTCGACAGGAAGTCACCTTATTGCAAAATTGGAGTTACTGATTTTGGAGACAAGGGTATGACTTGATATAGCAATTTTTAGGGATGACGGTCATGAAAATGAAGGTTTATGAGTATTGTAGATGGATGAGTTCTTAATCACTGGATGACTTCTCTTGAACATATCGGCGACACTGTGATGAGTTGGCAGCATTGAACCAAAACCGAAGTGAAGGTATGATGAACCACAAGTTTGAATGAACCGTCAAGATGATTACCCAACCCAAACAGTCACAGACATGGAGTGAAAGAAGTGTCATGTTCAAGAGCGACTTGCTACCAAAAAGAAACGTTGCTTGCTTTTCCAAAATTTTCCCCGATCATTTATCGACCAGTACCTCTTTATTTTTTAACAATATTGAGGAGGATAACATTTTCTTGATATATAATTCAACCCTTCAGGTGAACAAAGAATAAAGTATCGCTATTTAATAATTTAACGATTCTAGCGATGAATGAAACTCTATTCTTGCCATGATCGACAAGCCTGTCACTATTTTATGTTTTAACGAGTTTAACGACAGTGATAGCCCGGTCTTTTTTCATGTTTAGAGAGTCTGAAAAAGAGGATGAAAGAGAACTCCAAAAAGGTAATTTTTCGTAAATTTGTCTCTTAGATCCGAAAAAGTGTAAAATTATATCTGAAAGAACCTCTTTGGTCATGTTTAACCAAGGTATTCCTTTCTTGTAAATAATCCATCTCAGTTCGGAAAAGGGTTAAACTTATACTGAGTAGATACCAATTCATTTACTTTAACGAGCTCGAATTGACAAGTGCTCAGAAATATTTTCACATTATCAGAGTCTGAAAAGAGCTGAAAGAAGACTCCAGGGGTTCCTTTTTCACTGTTATCGAAGCTCGAAAAAGAGATAAAAGTGTGCTTCAAATCCTTTTTCCTTTTTAGCAAAGCTTGAAAAATAAGGAGAAAAAGTATGCTTTGTGGTCAAGTCCTTCTTGAAATAAATCTACACGACTAATCTGTTCATCAGTTGTATTTCCTGTTCAGAACAACATCAAATGGATCAAAAATACCTATTTCATGATAAAAACATAATAAAACTATAGTCATAGCAATAAATTTAACTTGCAAGTAATTAAATGACTATATAAATAAATTTCACTATTCATTTTTACCATTCCATAGTTACCATTTGCATTTTGGAGCTCTGAACCTGATTTTTCCCCTGAATTTCAGTCGTTGATTGCGGTCGTTTCAGTGGACGGATTTCATCGCCGTTTGATCCAGGTCAGTAGCAAAAACGTCCTCTTTCTTTCAGTATTCATTTCATTACCTTTCCTTGCAAATTTTCAGGGTTTTCAAGCCCCCTAGGGTAAATTCTGCCAAAATTAAGGGCAATGCACCCCTGGATGTCGAAACCTGCATTGCATAGCAGGTACAGTGAAGTGTACCTACATGTGCAATGCACTGTCTCAGCCCAGGGAGTGCATTGGGCGCAGTTGAAGTTTTTTTTTTTCATGCTATGTCCAAAATTTGCCTAGTTTTTTGCAATTAATGGTATCTAATGGATCTTATGGTTGATTTTTAGGTTTCCATTGGATTATAATGACGATTACATGGAGAGAAAGAGAACATGAAGAACAAGATATGATTGCCTTGAATGATTCGAGTACTATAAGAGCTTTAAGAGATTGCGGGCTGCTTAAGTACTTTAAACTGTCAGGAATGAGGCAACAGATAGAACTCTTGGAGTTCCTTGTTCGAGCATGGGATCCAGCGATAGAGGCATTTCACATAAAAAATCAAGTGTTTTTCATAACAGTTCAAGATGTGTATTTTCTCACAGGTTTGTCGAGGAGAGGTTTTCCCATTTCACTTACAGGATCTATCGTTGGAGGAGAAACAGTGAGGGATTATGTTATGTAGTATTTCTATCCGGGGTCAGAACCTAGAAAATATGGAGAAACAAACATCCATGATGTCAAGGATTTTTCTTTGAGAACCATCCTATTCATGATTGCTAAACTAGCTGGCACCGTTACACTCCATGTAGCGAACAGATCATATATACAGTATGCGCTGGAATGTTTAGAGCCAACAATTTTCAACTGGTCTGAAGCTGTTCTATCTCAGATAAAGGAACAATTGAATAAAGCAAAGGAAGGAAGGAAGAAAATTTTCAGTTATAGTTCCATTCTCATTTATTTCGCCTTGTAACGGATTCCACTGATGCAGCCACAACATGTAACATTGGATATATCTAGCCCTAGAAATCCTCGAATGCAGAGATGAGTAGAACTCATGGGTCGACATTCAGGCCAATCGAGCATTGTGTTCTCGACTACATTCTTCGCCTGGTTCAGGCGACATATCATTGCCATCGATGAGTATGCATATGCAGGCGTCGACTTCCGAGGAGATCCAGATCTAGTTTTACCAGAAGGCACTCAGTGGGGTGCAATAGGTAAGATTGATTTGACCATGTTTTTTTATTTTTATAAGGTTTATAAAAAAAAATTGTGTTTTGATTTCTTTCCAAGACTAAACTAAATGTTTAATGTAATGCAGATATCGGTCGCGTTCAACCAGTAGAGGAACCAAAGCACGAAGCGGATGCGCCAGCAAAGAGGGATGTCGGGAGAGCAGTCCTTCAAGACCTTGATATGGCTGAGACTCTTGCTGAGCTCCAGCAGCACACAAAGGGGTTGACCTTTGAGATTCCGGATTGCCGAATTGAAGAGCTTCCCATGCGACTGCAGTGACACACCATTGGGGTTCCTAACCGTTGGATGCAGTTGCTCCGTAGGATTTCTAGATCCATAGCGTGCTATCATGAGCACCACTAGTTTACTTATGACTTTTTGCATAAATTTTGAGGTCAAATGACCAACGTCTCTTGGGCACAAATTTTGTAAAAAATTTATAACTATCTATTTATATGTTTTCAAAGTTTTTCCTATGTTTAATGCGCAATCCTATTCAATGATGTGAATGTTTTTCTTTACTTATGTCGCAAATGTTTGTCTAAAACTTGATTAGCTAATGAATCAGTTAAAGTGTTCAGATTTCTGGAAATGTGTTGATATTGAATGAAATCAAAATGTCTCTCCAAAATTCAAACTCTAAGGAACAATCTAAGCAGTGTTGGATTTCTAATAGTATAAATACTAGTAATTTGTAGAACCACAAGTTGTGAATCTAACCTGATGATTATGCGGTTAATACCAAATGAAATGGCATTAGAGATAAGTTCAATCAACGTTATACTCAGCGATATTATTCGTCGATCTACCGATACAAATCCCTTGAAAACTCACTAACTCACCATTCGGAGCGAAAATGGCCCACGCTACAGAGGATAGATTCTGCATACTATGACTAGCACCATCAGCATATCCAACAAATGGTTCTGAAGATTCAGTCATCTGCGACGAAATGTAAAGTGGATTACTAACGTCAAGAAAACTCTAAAAGAAAAATTAAGATAGTGAATGCAAATCAACAATATAATACAAAAAATTACTACGCTCATGATTAAGCATAGCAACGTTTAAGATACAACCCATTTCTAAGTTGTGCCAATGGAATCCCATCGTAGTCAACTAACTCGTAGGTACCCTTAGCAAGAACTCTTTTGAAAATATAGGGGCCATGCCATAATGGCTCGAATTTCCCTGTACCTATTTTATCAGCTTCCTGGTCGTAAAGAAGGACCAAGTCACCCTCTGAGTAGATGTGAGGTTGTACATTTTTGTCATATTGCGCCTTTATACGTCTCTTATGCGCTTCGTTGGCCAATTGGGCTTCACGACGTGTTTCATCTAGATGGATGAGGTTAAGGAGACACGCTTCTTCTTCAGAGGTGTCAGGTAACAAGTCTATCGCGAGTTTTAACAACGATATTTCACATTGGATTAGTAAGATAGCTTCCAGACCATACACCAATTGAAAAGGATTAAATCCGGTTACGTTTATCACCGAGGTTCGATATGCCCACAAGGCGGAGTACAGGATCAAGTGCCAGTTCCTTTTACAGACTCCTATCATTCGTTGAAGCATTCGTTTAAGAATTTTGTTAATAGCCTCAACTTTTCCATTTGATTGTGGATAATAAGGAGTAGAATTATCATGCGACAATCCTAACTTGGCTGTCAATTCAAACATCATATGGTTGCGAAAATGCTTCCCATGATTCGTAACTATAGCCTTGGGACCCCAAACCATGCAATAACATGATTGAAGAAAAATAATGCAGTTGTTTTTCCTGTGTTTTTGAATGTAGGCATCGCTTCGGCCCATTTGGTAAAATAGTCTACTACGATAATAATATAACCATGCCCCCTGGATGAAGAAGGGTTACAGGTCATGAAATTGATACCCCATTTTGTAAATGGTCCAGCAGAGACAACAGGATGCATTGGCACTAGCAGCTTGTGGATTTTACAGTCATAAATCTGGCATGCATGACAACTTCTGACTGCGAGGATACAATCTCAAAAAATAGTAGGCCAAAAGTGACCAACGTGGAGTATCTTTTGCGTGGTAGCATAACCAGATAAATTTCAACCACAAGTTCCATCATGGCAATCATTTAATACCTTTTCGGCCTCCTCATGAGTGAGGCACCTCCTTAAAATGGGATCGACACCACAACGATAAAGTGTATCGCCGACGATCAGATAATCTTTGGCTTGGTATCGAATACGTTGTTGATCATAGCGAGAGGTATTAGGTCGAAAAGTTTGGGTTTGGAGATAAATGATGAAATCTCCATACCAAGGATCAGATGATCTAATCAGAAACAGAGACTTATCTGGAATAGATGGTTCTGACGTAGTTGCAGTACTATCACAGGGAAGGTCGCAGAGAAGCTTAGCCAAAACTAAATACTTCTTTGACTTGGATTTGATGAATTCCAAATCAAATTCCTACAAAATGACAATCCATTTTGAATATTTTCCCCTCAACAATTGACGTGATAAGATGTAAGTCATGGGGTTGCAATCCAAAACTATTGTTGTTTTTCAGTGCAGGATATAATGGCGAAATCTTTGGACAGCTTGAACAGCTGCCAAGGCAAGATTTTCCATGTACGAGTACTTAACTTCCATATCATTGAGATTAAGACTCAAATAATAGATCGGATGTTCAATTCCATCTTCTACTTGGACCAAAACCATAATGATGGTCATTTCAGCCGCGACGATATATAGGAAATAATCATTTGAATAATTTGGAGGATACATTAATGATGCTTGGACAAGATGGTCCTTGACAGCATCAAAAGAATCTTGTGCAACTTGGTCCCAATGGAAGGGAACTCCCTTTTTCAATAAACGAGTAAATCCTTTAACCATTTCGGCGTAGTTTGGAATGAACCTTCTCAAGAAGTTAGCCATGAAGTTTTTGTATCTGAAGTAAGTTTGATGGTGCAGAAAAATCAAGAATGGCTTGTACCTTTAGAGGGTCTATGCGAATTCCTTCTTTTGAGACTATGAATCCAAGCAATCGACCAGAACCAACACAAAACACACATTTGTGTGAATTGAAGCGTATCTTGTAGTGTCGGCAGCGTGATAAAATGGCTCTCAAATTCATCGGGTGATCAGTCTGTTTTCGTGAATGCGCTGGTAAATCATCTAGATATGGTTGAACAATGTGCTTGATGTCGTTGAAATCATAATCCATTGCTCTCTGAAAAGTTTCCCCATCATTCTTTAAACCAAACGAGAGTTTCTAATATGCGAATGTGCCCCAGGGACAGGTGAATGTTGTCTTATGTTGGTCATCTGGGCGGATATTGATTTGATTATAGCTAGAAAATCCATCCATGAAAGAAAATATTTCACATCCAGCGTAGTTGTAAATAATATGTTCGATAAAGGGTGTAGGATAGTTGTCTTTTGGACAAGCTTGATTAACATCCCGATAATAGACGCACACTCTAATGGTTCCTTGTTTTTTCATAACAGGAATGATATTGGAAACCCACTCAGTTAGCCGAACAAGGTAAATGAAACCATCACACAAAAAATTTTCAACTTCTGCTTTGATGCCAGCGGCTTTCTTCGGATGAATAGGACGAAGCCATTGACGCACCAATTTGACATCAGGATACATATTAATAGTGTGTTCAAATATACTAGTATCTATGCTTGGAATTTCCTCGTAAGACCAAGCGAATATGTCACGAAATTCATGAAAAATAGAGTGATATGAATCAAGTTCTGATGGAGAAAAAGATACACCGACATGAATATTTTCTACAACGCCTGGTTTAGTCAAAATATCGATAGAAATCGTTTCTTCAATATTTGATAAATTTCGCTCAGATTCAATTGCATTAATATGAAAAGAATTCGAAAATAAATTTTGAATGGATAGGTGATATAGTTCAATAAGATTATTTTCTTCATAATCAGGAAGATGGGAACGATGATGATAATCTTCCCATGGTTCTCCTTCTGGCATCATAGCTTCCAAAATATTTTCATCTTTCAAAAATTTTAAGGAAAATGGATCAGATGGAGTACCAAAATCTAATGAACGATCAACCCAAACACTTGGCAACACTGATTTCCGATTTTCCGCCCAAGCCGAATAGATTGATTGCTATTGTAGCTCAATAGGGCTAAGCGGTAAAACATCATCCAATGTAGAAATATCATAATCACTCGTACTCTTCCTTAAGCCGGATAGAGTGGAAGAGATCATGTATTAGGTCTCTATGCTTGCAATTTTTGCCGACGTCGCGGGCGGCGGTAATGCAAAAGTTCCCATAAGAGTGGAATCCTTTAAGAGTCCTACACCAATGTTCTGGATTTCTAGTTGGGGTAAGTGAATATACGGAATGCTTCCAGTTACTTGCGAAGCAGAGGCAAAAAGGGATAATTGATTAATGAATGTAATAGTACCTTTATGAGGAAAGGAAACCATTCTAAAATATTTAGAAACAATTGCAGACATCGCATATACCCATGGTCTTCCAAGTAAAATATTATATTCAAGGGGTCCGTCAACAACCTCAACATCAATACTTACTGTTTTGCCCCCTAATTCAACTTGCAAGTTACTGATAATACCACAAGGTTTATATGTTATTCCATCAAAAGCCTTCAACGTCGTTGATGATTGTGATAATCGCGGCGAGCCAAGTGACTTCCAACAGTTTAGAGACATAATGCACGTAGATGCTCCCTCATCAATAATAGTACGATGAACAAGGTGATTGAGAACATTTACTTGGATGGAGAATTCCAATTCTGCTAGTAGCTACGGTACATAGCCCATATGATTAAAGATGACAAGATTAGAATCAGTCAGATCAATTCCACCAATGGCCGACAATAAAGCCTGCTTCTGGGAGGGACAATTTTGTAATACCTTAAGAGCAGACATAGCTGAAGGGGATTGAGCCAAATATTCAACTATATTATAATTTTGTGCAGCTCTTGCTCGAGGATTATATGTCAATTTATGAATTACTCCCTTTGGTGGCTTAATCGTCAATTCAGGAATAACAGGAGGTGGTACTGATTCGTTAGATGGATTCATTTTCAAGGTAGTAGGTTGATCAGTGGCCGGACTACCATAGTCTGTATTCCACGTCGACACCAAAATATCTTGTGAAGTTTTTTTCCTAGATAACATTAACACTTGGGAACTAGGAGTTGGATCCGTAGCAACCAAATTTGTGTTTGGATTTGGAAATGGGTCTGTCAACACAGCTGATGCATTAGAATTCTTGATGATTTTTTAGACTTCAGCACAGTGAGGACAATCCCTAACAAATTTCCCCTCGTTACAAATTATGCATGGATAACGAGGTTTCCGTGGTCCTGACGATTGATCAGATGATCGTTCCTGCGGGTTAGAAGTTTGCTTTTCTTTGATTTCCCCTTTTTCTTAATTCCTGGTTGCTTATCACTTTTGCCTTTGTCAAATGAGACGGCGTTGATTTCAGAAGTGGGAGCAGGATTAGATGCAGTAATGTTGTGTGTATTTACAGTGCCTATCAAGCCGTCTTCGGCATGAGAGTCCTTTATTTGAGGAGGAACATTGAAATTAGATCGTGACGCATTTGGTATTTTCTCATAGAGCGTGCCAAACTTAGTATAAATCAAGTCTAAATATTGGGCACAAGCGATAACTTGCTCTTCTGTGACGACGCCACCTTTAGCCACATCCTTTGTTATATATGGTAACAAGGATTTGATGAACCATTCAGCAAGGAGCTAATCGGGAACAAATGTCTTAACCATTCGGTGACGACGATGCCACTCATGAATATGATCTAAAATGTGAGTAGCATTGCTCTGTTTGAAGTTGGTCAAGAGTTCCGTTTCAGTTTCGTATCTAATCAGTAACTGGAAATGGGTCAAAAATATAGTAGCCAAAGTAGTGAAATTATCGAATGAAGCTCTAGGTAATTCAATGTACCATTTAGCTGCCGGACCTGTGAGTGTTTTCTGAGAAAGACATAATTGAAAAAAATCATCATTTAGGGAATTAGGCGAACACCATAAATGAAAAGTCATAACATGAGTTGATGGGTCTTCTCCAGGGTTTCCATTGAATTTAGGAATGTCGGAGGGTAATTTATGTGGTATCACTGGCCACCAAGGAGCATAATTGATAAGATCATTGGTTAACCGGTTTAAATCTGGTAATTCCAAGGTTGCAAAAAAAGGCAATTGTCTATTAAGGTCAGGTTGAGCATAGCCAGGGTAAGATGGAATTGCTTGGGAAAAAAGTCTCTGAGCACTGACATATGGGATTTGTTGCTGGTAACCCAGATAGGGATTGTTTTGAATAGCAAACACGTGTGAGTTATGTTGACCAAAACCTGGATATGATACTTGTTGATATGAAGTTTGAGGAATTTGCGCCTGTGGCTGCCAAGGGGTCTATCCACCAAGATTATAACCCAAATTGGTATAAGTTAGATTCGGTTGATATGTATAACCAGATTGTGTTTGTGACATCCCATAAAATGGTGGACCAGCTTGTGAATAAATGATCCCTGATACAGGTTTTTGTAAATTAACCAAAGGATTTTGAGTTTGTGGACCCAATATTTGATGATATTGAGTTGAAGAACTCGCCTGATAAGGTTAATGTAAAATATTTTGATTCTGCAACAAAGGTATAGATGTATTAAAAATTGGTATCGAAGTGGGTGTAACAGGTTGAATTGGTTGATACGATTGGACAACCGTTTGTGGTTGGATAGGCAGAGTGGGTTGCCATTGACAAACATGCATGTCAACATTAGTTTGACCAAAATGTGACTGAGTACTTTCATATTGGGTGACCATAGGTTGCCCCCCAGCATAAGGAGGATAATAAGATGGAAAATATTGTTCACCAAATGCCGGGAGTCTAGTTGATATGGTATTTAAAGGAATTGACCCATGATGACTGGCTTGATATTGCCCTGATGATGGATTTAGTGAATCAAGTCGTTCAGTACTAAGTAGAGGACTACCAGTTAAAACACCGGATGATGAAATTAGCAAAGACCATGAATGTGAAGGTGCACCAGAGAAAGTGCCAGATAGTGATTTTTAACCTGTTGGGACCGAAGGGCCACCATGAAAATGTGACTCTGGTGATGTTGTGAACATCGACGAAGTAGCGATGGTAGGAGCTAACGTAATTGGAACAGAAGACCCAACCGAAGATGTTGCTTTAGACATGGTTGTTTAACCAAATGCATACTCTCTGAAATCGACGGGTGATTGAAAGGCAATAGGATCAACAAAAGCAGATGGAAACGATTAAGGAAATGATTGGTACAGGTAAATGTCTCCCCCAAAGTGGGTTTGACTTAAAGGTGTATCAGGTCGAGGGATTTCTTCAATTGCGATTAAACCGGGAGGAATAACTTCACCATCAGGCCCAAAATATATTTCAGACGGTTCACTGTGTGAAATAGGAGTTTCAGTGGCTACAGAAATTTGTGGGGTGGCCAAGGTAGGAACAACTTCCAGCTGTCCAGATTCAGGATTCAGAGATTCCAGCAAAGAAGAGACAGGATCTGGATCAATGTGAGATTGAACAACTTCAGGTCCATGAGGTAGGGTCTCATTGATTGAATGGATCGTGACCATGGGTAGTTGTGAAGACTCCATGCAACAGGAGACGAACCAGGATGTGTGGAAACAATTTGAGCTAACTCTGGTTTAAATGATGATGTTTTTCCAGAGGTACGAGTTGCACTTGATTTGGCAGATCATGATCGCCTTCGCCTACCAAAAATAATTTATGGTGGTAAAGATGGTTTCAAAGCTAATCTACGTGAAAAACGGGGGTTAGGATTGTGTTCTTCCACGATTACTGATTTATTTTATCCAAAAACAAATAAACAAAAAGAGGGCAATGCTAGGAAAAAAGGTTTACCAAGAAACTATGAACTGGAGAATACCTCTCGGCGAACCAAGAAGTACGGGCAGGTAATCTCCCTGAATGCTGTGTTCGGTGTATCACAATTTCAAGGCAGCCGACTCGGTTCACTATGGATGAATAATACCTAAATTTTTTCCTCCCAAATATACCCAAAGGTACGTGGAGGCCCAAGTCTGTATTAGCGTTGTCTGATGCAAAACCGCACAGTGAGAGCACCCCTTTATACTTATCGTACTGTAACACCACCCGATATACCCGAAAGTACGTGGAAGAGCTATGATATAGTTACATACATGGAGTGATGTATCACACTCGGAATGTATCGCAGACAAGTTAACGACAGCTGTTATGTTTTACGATGTCGGAACACGTCTCTAGCCTAGACCTCTAAGTGTTATCATTAATGTTCCAATACATTGTTAAGTAAATTGAGATTTATTTTATGTTGATCTTGCTTAAAATTTTACCTTTCAGGGTCACCACGATGATGTATATAAAATTCCTAAAATGCAAGCTAAGAATGATAAAAAAACTTTCACTTTCAGCTTTTTCAAGGAAAGACCTAGCTACTAAGGGAAGAGAGCAAATAATTTGAGAGCAAACAAATCACTGAACAGAACAAATCAATGAATCTCAAACTAAATGCAGATTTCCTAATGTTCCTTTTGCAAAAAACACACAATCCTACATGCAAATGCAAGTTTTTCTTTTCAGTTTCCTTAATTTTATGAATGTAGAAAAGAAACTAGGTGCACTAGATCAATAATCGGAATGTTTTTTTACTTTCAAGAAATGAAGAATACAAACAACAATTTCTCTTTTGAAAGAAAAATGAGGACTTCAACAACAATTTCTCCTATCAAGGAAATGAATATTTTATGACAATTTCCTATTTCGAAAGCAAACGATTCTTAATGCGACCATAAAAAATACTTTGAAATCAACTTGTCAATGATAATGAAAAACTTTTTTAAAACAACATTGAAGAAATTTTCAATCAAAGGAGAAGAAATATATAGAGTTACTGGTCAATAAAGCATTAAAATTTTCAGAACCAATCAGCAAACAAAACTGAAGCAAAGTACAAAGTCAGATTCAAGGGGATTTGTTCCTTTCAGGAGCCAACAAGGTCTCCAAAGGCAGACAATGCTCTGCAACGTAGGCTGACAAGGGAGACAGTGCTCTGCAAAGCACTGTGTCCTGACCAAGGGTGAATTGAGCACAGTAAACAAAGAAAAATCTACCTTTTGGCTCACTAACTTTGTAAATTAATGTCTGAAAAAGTCTAATATTTATGTGAAATAGCTACTAGGTGGATTTAGAAAGTAGACAAGAGACTAAAACACCAATAATCAAGAGAAATTCTCCCCAGCGGAGTCGCCAGTTTGTTGGGCCAGAATTGTAATCTATGAATAAACTACGCTTCCCTAGACCGGTGTCTAGTCTAGAACAATAGGTGAAAGACTGCACTACCCTTTTTCCTAACTCAGAACAGATACACAAAGAGGATTGGATGCTTACTTGTTTCAGTCGCTTCCAATTGGATCCTTTCTGTCACTTCCACTACAGCCTCAAATTCAAGCGGTTTCAAATAGTTGAATGCTTCCTGCAAGAAAGAGCACTGAAACAGTAGAAGATGCAATAATATAGATATCTATTCAAGTTAATTAGCCAAATCAGTTAAGCATAAACTACATTCATCAACCAAGATTTTACAACATGGAAAATCAAAGTAAACATGGATGCATGTAGGGAAAAACAAGAAGTACTCTTTATTGATGATAGAAGGAGAGGTTACAACCTAGTGACTGATTCATCGTAACCTTCCAGCAAAGTTCCCAAGTCTCATCACGGCATAAGTCTCTCTAGCAATAGCTCCACAAACCAAACTCTCTATTGAAAATTCTCCAGCATTTCCCTACTCAAATTATTCCTCCCAAACACTTAGATTTGTGTCCAATTTATAGAAGAACTGTAGGCAGTTTTGTAATCAATAACATTCCAAAAATAGGCAAGACATGTTTCCATTCATGTAGATTTCAAATGGATACTTGGATCCGAAGCTTGACACATGTGAACCCTTCTATAAGACACTGACCAAGTGGAGATTCCGGAACAATGAGAATTTCGCTCCCAATCTGACCAACACACTTTTGAATGTCGAGAAGTGCTTTGCAGAGCAGCCTTGAATGGGGCTACCTGCATATGAAACAGACTTAGGCCCCTTAGAGCTTGCGTTGGTGAGCTCCCAAATGTTTAATAATAAGCTTCAAACCATGGAATATCCTTGCTTTGATGAAAATCTTGTTTGATTCATGAATGTTTCCTGTCTTAGGGCATATAGCAACTAAGATGATAGGGAATTATAGACCCTTTGATCATTGGTCCTGGAGATGATGCCCAGTTAACCAAGTCATTGGGAATGGTGCCCAAATTGACCTATAACTTACACCTTGTGGCCATTACATTGACACCCAATTTTTGGGTAAAGGGGCACCCATATTTGAGAAACCAGGAGAAGAAAATCTCCACAACTCTCCTAGTGTATTTGGTCGTGTCGACTCTAGTACCATTATTCTTTCACATTTAGAAGAACCTCTAGAGTTCCATATCACTTCAGATCACTCTAGGGATGATACCCCTCATCATTCCTTCATATTACATAAACAATCTAGTCCCTTCGACATTGTTGTTGACCAACCTGTGAGTTTTCGAGGAGAGCACCAATTCATTATCTGCAAATCCTCTCTTTGGGATAATGACACCATGTATGCCAATTTGGAAAAATAAATTCCATTTGATTCATATATGCAGTACCAAAAGAGATTGGTAATCCTCCATTCCCTTTCTCTAACTACATAACCATAACAAAAACAAATGGTGCACCGCATCATTAAAATGTGTTTAGATTCTCCTTTTTCTAAATACATTTTGGCATGACCAAAACATTCTTGGGGGCACCTATGCCCCTCAACCATAAAAATCCGAGATCTCATCCAAAAACAACACTGAAACCCCCTTTCTCTGTCAGGTCGCACTTTTCAGGTCATTTCCTGGGATAGGTCACAGTTTTCTGCCCAGTACTTGCTACCCAAGTTGCAGAATAGACTCCAAAAAGTGCGACCTGGCCTGTTCATGAGCTCTAGGTACCTAAACTGAACTTTCAATCCACTGAAATGAAAGAGTAGGATTAGGCCTCTCACCTGCAACTGACGGATCTCAATTCCAACGGTCAGTTTGTCTGCTACGATTGCCATAAGATTTAGGGCCTTCTCTCCTCACTAAATTCACCATAGCTCCACCTGCAAATGAGTGAATTTGGAGGGAAAATGCCTTATTAAAAGAAAGCCCCTGATTTTTTCTTTCGCCTGCTGCAGCCAAACCGTAGCTCAGTCTGATGAACCGTATGTACTGTTGGAAAGATCTCACCGAGCCCTTAAATGGGCATTTTTTAGTTTTTAGTGACTTGATAATTCACCACGACACATTTTTTCCAAGAAGTGTCACTTCACCCCTCCTCAAAATTGAATGTCTTCACTTGCAACACTCGTACCGAGGGGCACCACTTTGCCCCCATACTTGTCCACACTTGTGACGACTTTCGTCATGAGTTACCATCTTGTACTCATGTTTTTATGGTCCCCATTAGACCTTTTCTATGTGGCAGCACCATCGAGTCGCCCTTGTTTAGAGCATCAGAGTTGAGTCATCACTGCATTCATGGAGTCTATCCCGAGTCCCTTTAAATCCCGTTATAGACATCCATCCTTCAGTGCTTGGTCCCTCTCTCATGTTGCACATTATGGCCTTCAGTCCCACTATCCCCTATCCCTCATGATATCGTTTCAATCGCTGCTAGGTCATCCATGCCCTTTACGCTCTAACAAGGGAAGTCATCCGTTCACTACTCAGTACCCCCCATTCCATCATCATCATTGGTGTCAGTCTGTCAGTCACTCTACTATTTTTTCTCGTGCCTTAGTTGAGGATCCCTTATTGCCTCACCTATGGCGGACCTCCTTCTATCGACATCAGCTCATTCATTCCAGAAGACAGGTCTAGAGGGCGGTGTACCTTGGTTCCAGCTTCCACTCTTGTTCAGTGCCTCAAATCAGGCAAAGGGACTCCTTATTTCCCTTTGACTTGATTGTTTCTTAGCTCCAGCTCCTTTCAGCATGATCAATATCTGTATACTTGATGGTTCAGTGATGCAGCAGTTGATATTGGTGATGCCCGGGTGTGTGTGAGATGTCTCTGCCCTCATGAGGGGGTGGCCCTACAGGTAGCCCCCCACATACTCGGATGACCTCTTCATCACAGCCTTTGATGCAGCTCCATATCTCCTTTCAGTTGTTATACTTGTACAAAGGAACCCCCTCTTATACCAATTGTTGAATCTCTAATTAAACTGAGAGGGGGGGGGGTGAATCAGTTTAATACATTCCTGATCTTTTGAACTTTTCAATAAACTTATTTACACCTTCATTTCAAACTCTATTTGATGTGAGAGTAATCTTAGAATGTAATCTGAAAGTATTAGTTTAATAGAGCAGTAGACTTAGTTTGAGAGCAGCAGGTATTAAGCAAATGATACATATCAGATCAATACATAAATATCATGCACAGAGACACCAGATATAAGTGAAAACCCATAAAGGGAGAAAACCACATCTTATTATTGTTGTGATGCAAAGGCAAGCTCCAACTCCCTCTCACCACTGTTTTTCTGCAGGCACCAACCTACAGGAGGCTCCTACCTCAATTCCGCAAGCTACAACTTGCAAGGAAGCACCAACTCCCTTCAGTTTTCTGCAGGCACCAACCTACAGGAGGCTCCAACCTCAGTCAGCTACAACTGACAACTATCATGCTGCAACTTGATAGGGAAGCTCCAACTTCCTCATTTTCTAAAACTAAATGTTTTCTGATTAACCTCAGATATCAGCTCTGTTCTATAGCTTCTCTTAATCTTCTCTGCCTTCTATATTCTTCATTCTCTCTATATATTCTCTCTCCCTTGCTCCAAAAAAAAAAACCGCTCTGCATATCAAGATGATATTATTTATATATTTCCTCACATGACTGTTTGTATTCTGCTTGGAATTCGAAATGGAAAGTCATGTCTCTTTGCCTTCTGCCTTCTCACTCCTTTTATCAGCTTACTCAGAAATTATAACTGTAGGTGTCAATTTTAACATTACAGTGGGAGTTTGTTATCTCTCGGAGACTTGCCAATGCATCACAAACAATAAAAACAATTAAAACAGTTACATTCGAATTACAATGTGAATTCCAGCTCACTTATTTTGTCTCTTGGTTTGCTGCGCATTTATCTTTTCTGTGACTGTGTTTTGACTCTTTTCTGCTCTGTATGCTTTTATGTCCTCTGCTGTGGTGTATTCGCTGCATACGTGTAACAGTGCTTTTATATCAGTGCCTCTTAGAAAAATACGTGACTGCTGACTTGCAACAAGTGTCTTGTTGATGTGGAACTTTCCGCAAGCGGAACGAACATATATCACAGTCATTGTATATTTATAATTGCCCTCCCATTAAGCCGAGGCCCGTGGGTTCACAGCCCATGTGACATATTTTAATACACTTGCAACCGTGTTTTATATATCTAACAACAACCCTTTTATATATAAGCAATCGCCCTCCACCTTAAGCCTTTGGTCTTATATTACAATCCAATAAGTCGAATCACAACCACTAATACATAAAAGGGTCGGGCCCCACATCTCCGTCGGCGGATCGGTGGTGTCAAACGAAAACTTGCGATTGCGATTGATCAAACGGACGCGATGACCACATAAAACATGGCTCATATCGCAATCGGGTCCGAACTTTGAACACATGCAATCGGGACGCATTATAGAAAAGTTCCGATTGCGATCAGAACACGGATGCGATTTGCACAAATTAACTCCCGCATATAATAGGATCGGGTCCGCCACTTCAATCGCAACATATTACAAAGTTGTGCGATCAATCGGAGAGTTCCGATTGCGATTGAGATTCTAGACGCGATTGAACCAATTAATTCCATCGCATAATCGCCATCAGGTCCGCCACTTGATCGGAGCATATTACAAAAGACTTGCGATCAATCGGAAAGTTCCGATTGCGATTGGGAACTCAGATGCGATTAGCTCATAAACTGTGGCATATAACTCGATCGGGTCCGGCCTTTGATCGGAGCATATAACAAAAGACTTGCGATCAATCGGAAAGTTCCGATTGCGATTGGGAACTCGGATGCGATTGGCTCATAAACTGTGGCATATAACTCGATCAGGTCCAGCCTTCGATCGGAGCATATAACAAAATACTTGCGATCAATCGGAAAGTTCCGATTGCGATTGGGAACTCGGATTCGATTGGCTCATAAACTGTGGCATATAACTCGATCGGGTCCAGCCTTCGATCGGAGCATATAACAAAAGACTTGCGATCAATCGGAAAGTTCCGATTGCGATTAGGGAGAGTTCCCACCATCTAAAACTTCGTTTTGTGCGCTCCATAATATAACCGACATATATGTATACTTTGCCAAAGGGTTAAGCGATTCCCGGAATATGGTTTATATATTATATGTGCTCCGCCGGTTGGAGAGTGCGATTCCCGGAATATGGTTCTGTATTATATGTGTAACGCCCGGCTGGAGTCTGCGATTCCCAGAATAAGATTCGTGTTATATTATATGTATAATGCTCGCTGGAGTGTGCGATTCCCGGAATTTTGTAACTGCTCTCTGCCTCTGTCTCTGCTTCTGTCACTCTGCCTCTGTCTCACTGTGCTTCTATGACTGTTACATTTTGACTGTCTTCTTGCTGCCTCTATTGCTTTCGTTGTGCCTCTTTTGCCTTCCTTTGCTTCAGCGCTGCCTCTTTTGCCTGAGTGCTGCCGCCTTTGCCATCAATGACAATATTTCCAACAGTCTCCCCCTTTGGCATTGATGGCAATCCACTTTCTCTGTTTGCTTTCTCTTTCTCTTGTTGCTTGCTCTTCCTCCTGCTATTTTTTCTTCCTCCCCCTTTGACATCAATGGCAAAGGATGACTTCTCATCCCTCCGTATGGGTTCTGTCGTTGTATTTCCTTTCTCTAAGTTACGTTTAGGTCCTCTTCTGCTGAAATTGGACTATGCTGTGTTTCATTTGTAGTGCCTGTAATATGTGCTAGATTGCAGACAGAGATGATGCATTTTACGATTGAAAGGTTCTTGTTGCTTCTGAATGCTGATAATATTGATAATGCTGATCCTATGGACTTGTTTTATGCTTATCTTGCTGGCTGTTCTCCCCCTGGAATGATATCTTCGTTTTGTTCTCCCCCTGAGACTGTACTTTCTCTTCATATTAGAGAATAGTATCTGCAGATACTACCCCTAGTTTGTCTCTCAAGTATTCGAATGGTTCTCTGGCAAGTGGTTTGGTAAATATATCTGCTATCTGTTCTTTCGTTGATACATAGTCTAGTTTAACTATCTTCTGAGCCACTTGTTCTCGGAGAAAATGATACTTGATTGGTATATGTTTAGTTTTTGAATGAAGCACATGATTTTTAGATATACTTATAGCACTTGTATTATCACATTTGATTGAGATAGGTTCATTAATTCTTACCTTCATGTCTTGAAGTGTCTGCTTCATCCACATGACTTGTGTGCAACATGCTGCTGCTGCTATATATTCTGCTTCAGCTGTAGACAGAGATATGGATGTTTGTTTCTTGCTTAGCCATGCCACCAGACTTTCTCCTAGATAGAATGCACCTCCACTTGTACTCTTCCTGTCATCCACACAGCTGGCCCAATCTGCATTTGTGTACGTTGTTAAGGTGAAGCTCTTGCCTTTAGGATACCAAAGCCCATATTGTGTTGTTCCTTGTAGATATCTGAGTATTCTTTTTACTGCCAGAAGACAGTTTTGTTTAGGTGCTGCTTGATATCTTTCCACTAGTCCTACTGCTAGCATGATGTCTGGTCTTGAAGCTGTCAAGTACAGCAGGCTTCCTATCATGGATCTGTAGAGTTTTTGATCTACATCTGCAGACCTATCATCAGCACACAACTTGCATCCCGTGATCATGGGGGTTGTCATTGGTTTACAGTCCTCCATTTTCAATTTTTTCAGCATTTCTTTTAAGTATTTTTCTTGAGAAATGAATGTGCCTGTGTTCTTTTGCTGAATTTGCAGTCCCAAGTAGAAACTGAGTTCTCCAATCATAGACATTTCAAACTCTATTTTCATCTCATCAACAAACCCTTTTGCTAGTTCATCTTTGTTTCTTCCAAACATAATGTCATCAACATATACAACAACAATTAGGAGTTCATTTTCATGCGCTTTTATGTATAGATTGCTGTCTACTCCACCTCTCTTAAAACCCTATTTTTGCAAATATTTGTCCAGTCTTGAGTACCAAGCACGAGGAGCCTGTTTCAATCCATATAGGGCCTTCTTCAGTCTGCACACATAGTCTTCTTTGTCTATCAATGAGAAGCCTTCTGGTTGTTCCATATACACTTCTTCTAGATCTCCATTAAGAAAAGCAGACTTTACATCCATTTGATATACCTTGAAGTCTTGGTAGCATGCAAATGCCAGGAACATTCTGATAGCCTCCATTCTGGCTACAGGTGCAAATGTTTCATCATAGTCAAGTCCTTCAATTTGTGATTATCCTTTGCAGACCAGCCTGGCTTTATTCCTGATTACTTGTCCTTTCTCATTCATTTTGTTTTTGAATACCCATTTTGAACCAATGATATTTTTCTCAATAGGTCTAGGAACTAGTTCCCAGGTATTGTTCTTCTCAATTTGGTCCAATTCTTCATTCATTGCTTTTATCCAATACTTGGCCTTGCTGGCTTCTTCAAATTTCTTTGGCTCTATTTGTGATAACATGGCTATGTATACTTCTTTTGTTTGTTCTGTTAGCTGCCTTCTTGTCTGGACTCCTGCTTTCTTGTCTCCTATGATCTGATCTTCAGGATGATTCTTCCGAGTGTATCTTGAGGGGGTTTTCGAGCTCACTGCATCATCTGTTCATGGTTTGTCATCATCCTTGTCTTCTCTTCATGGTTGTCCGATGGACGTGGTAGCCTCGTATTTCTTGTATTGTTTGGAAGTTCTTCATCAAATCTCACATCAATAATTTCAACTATCTTCCGAAGGATCTTGTTGTAGCACCTGTACCCTTTGCTTTTGGAAGCATATCCTAGAAAAATCCCTTCATCTGCTCTCGCATCAAATTTCCCAAGGTTTTCATCATTATTCTTTATGTAACACTTGCTACCAAAGACTCTAAAATGTTTTATTGAAGCTGGCTTTCCATGCCATAGTTCATATGGAGTTTTGTCACTGCTTGGCCTTAAGTGAGCTTTATTAAGGATATGTACTGCTGTGTGTACTTCTTCTGCCCAGAAGGTTTGAGAAATATTATTCTCTTGCTTCATAGCTCTGGCTATTTGTTGTACATACCTGTTTTGTCTCTCTACTACTCCATTCTGCTGAGGTGTGCCTGCAATAGTAAATTGTTGCTTTATTCCATGTTTATTACATAGATCTGCAAAGTCATAATCTGTGAATTCTCCTCCTCTGTCTGATCTGATACATTTCAGCTTGCATCCAGTTTGATTTTCTGCTAATGCTCTAAATATCTTAAAATTTTCCAATGCTTCTGATTTATTTTTGAGAAAGGCAACCCATGTCATTCTGGAGAAGTCATCTATTATCAGCATGAAATAGGATTCTCCACTTGGTGTTCTAGTTCTAGCAGGTCCACACAAGTCCATGTGCACAAGCTGGAGTGGTCTTCTTGTTGATAACTCCTCTTTAGATTTAAAGGATGTGCGAGTCCGTTTCCCCAATTGACAAGATTTGCATATAGTACTTGAAGGCCTTTTTATTTCTGGCATGTCTTTGACAGCTTTCTTCTTGCTCAATTTGATGATATTGTCAAAGTTGAGATGTCCCAATCTCCTATGCCACAACCATGACTCCTCAAGTTTGCTAAGATGGCAGGCTTCATCTTCCTCTTTCACTATGTATACATTGTTCTATGTTCGAACACCTTTGAGCAGAGTCTTTCCTGTTGTGCTTGACCTGACTACACAATCTTGTGCTCTAAAAAGAACTTCACAGCCTTTGTCACACATCTGACTGACACTTAGTAAATTTGCTTTCAGTCCATCCACAAATAGTACCTTTTGGGCTTTTCCTCTGCCATTGTCTATGCTGACTGAGCCTTTTCCCTTGATCTTTCCTGATTTATCATTACCAAAGATAACATTGCCAGATTTCTTTTCATCAAGAGTTATAAACTTGCTTCTGTCTCCAGTCATGTGTTTGGAGCAGCCACTGTCCAAGTACCACTGGCTTTTCAGATCTTGAGCAGTTAGAGCCAGGTCACATTTATTCACTTTCTTTATACACTGGAGGCCCCCTTTTGTTTGGTATCTTTGGTGAGGTGATGAATTATATCCCTTTAGAGAACACTTGGAATATATATGCCCAATTTGATTGCATATACAACATTTGATTATAGTTTTTTGCAGAATTGTGAGCATGAACAAAATTGCTTTGACTCATAAACATCCTTGAGGTATTGAACATCAGTCTTTGTCCATACCTTCTACATTCAATAATTTTATGGCCAAATTCCTTACAATAAAAACAATAACCATAGAAATTATTTGCATACCTGATGTAAGATTGTTTTCTCCATTTGTTTGTTTGAGATAGCCTCTTCACTGTTTACATCTTTTGCAGGTCTGAATTACTCTTCTTTTCATAACAATATGCAGCAGTGTGTCCAGGCTTGTGGCAGACATAGCAGGTGGCATTCTTCATAGGAGGGAAGAATTTCCTTTGATGACTTCCAAATTTGATATACTTAGGGGCATATGATTCTTTTTCTGCCATCTTAGTATTCATTATATTCCTTGTTACTAGAGATTTCTTCTGATCTTTGTCATTCTTATTACATGTTTCTTCTTTTATAGGAATGGTCTGGGCTTCTTTACCAGTTTTCATTGCTTTTACAAAAATTATATTTTTGTCTTCCTTTTCTTTGCCTTTACTCGATTCTCCTTCATAGCCTATTCCTGTTTTTATCACTGGGGATGTTTGAGCAACCAGGATATCATTCAACTTGCTAGAGCTTGTTGGTAGAGAAGAGTTTATAACCACTGTCCTTTGAGCATTTTCTAGTTTCTTCCTGAGACCTACCACTTCTTCCTCCAACTTCTCTTGTTCTTGGGTTTTATCCTTGACTTGCTGAAGTAACATATCTTCTATCTTCTTGGCTTCTTCAAGCCTTACCTTCAGCAGCATGAGGACTTCTGAATTTTGTTCTTCTTTCACACATTTGAGGAGAATCTCTTTTTTTTTCTACATTTTAGTTTGAGTCTCTCAATCTCCTCCAGAGCACTTCTTAGCTCCCCCTCGAGGTCGACTTCCCCTTCTTCTTCTTCATCTTCTAGTAGGAGTCCCTCAAGATATTCTATGGCCATCAATAAAAAATCTGAGGTTCCTTCTTCACTTGAGAGTTCATCTGAATCTTCAGATGTACTGCTGTCTTGTTTAGCATAGAAAGATTTTCTGTTGAACTTCTTTCCCTTCTGCCAGTTCTTTGATTTATTCTTTTCTGACTCTTGAGCCTGATTCCTTGCTTTCTTGTGAGGACACTTAGCAGCATAGTGTCCAACTCTTCCATAGTTAAAGAACTTGAAAGGAAGTTTACCTTTGTATTTACCTGAACCTCTATCCAGTTTCTTAACAAATTTTGCTTCTTCTTCATCTGAGCAAGAGCATATTTCTTCCTCTTCTTCTTTCTTCTTTTCTGTTTTAAAAGTTGCTTCCCTCGAACTTGGTTTCTTCTGTGGGAGCCTCATTTCATAGGCTGTTAGATTTCCAAGTATCCGGTTCATGGTCAAAGTCTCCCAATCTGCTGTCTCTTCTATTGCAGATACTGGGATTAAATCTGGATGGGAGTGATCTTACAATCTTTTGCACAACTATACTTTTTGGTATGGTTTCTCCAAGAGCTTTCATATTGTTAATAATTTCTGCAACTTTTAAGAAGAAGCTGCCAACATCTTCATCATCATTCATTTTTAAGTTTTCAAACTGGGCTCTATATACTTGAAGTTTGGCAGTTTTTACTTTCTGGTCTTCCTCATGTATGTCTTCAAGAGTATCCCATATTTTCTTGGCAGTGTCTTTGTGCATTACTTTAATAAACTCTGCTTCACATAATCCATTCAGGATGGCATTCATGGCTTTTGCATTAGCTACAAAGCTTTCTTTGGCTTCTTTTTCTGTATCAGTTGACTTCGGGGCATATCCTAATTCCACAACAGCCCAAACTTCTATTCCTAGAGACATTATGTATGTCTTCATTCTGATTTTCCAGAAAGCATAATTTTCACCAATGAAGAAAGGGGCTTTATTGGTTGAGCATCCTTCTTTACTAGCCATCTTGGGAACCTAGGATCTCCTTTCAGTTGTTAGACTTGTACAAAGGAACTTGGCTCTGATACCAATTGTTGAATCTCTAATTAAACTGAGAGGGGGGGGGGGGGTGAATCAGTTTAATACATTCTTGATCTTTTAAACTTTTCATTAAACTTATTTACACCTTCATTTCAAACTCTATTTGATGTGAGAGTAATTTTAGAATGTAATCAGAAAGTATTAGTTTAATAGAGCAATAGACTTAATATGAGAGTAGCAGGTATTAAGAAAATGATACATATTAGATCAATACATAAATATCATGCACAGAGACACCAGATATAAGTGGAAACCCATAAAGGGAGAAAACCACATCTTATTATTGCTGTGATGCAAAGGCAAGCTCCAACTCCCTCTCACCACTGTTTTTCTGCAGGCACCAACCTACAGGAGGCTCCTACCTCAATTCTGCAAGCTACAACTTGCAAGGAAGCACCAACTCCCTTCAGTTTTCTGCAGGGACCAACCTACAGGAGGCTCCAACCTCAGTCAGCTACAACTGACAGCTATCAAGCTGCAACTTGATAGGGAAGCTCCAACTTCCTCATTTTCTAAAACTGAATGTTTGCTGATTTACCTCAGATATCAGCTCTATTCTGTAGCTTCTCTTAATCTTCTATGCCTTCTATATTCTGCATTCTCTCTATATATGCTCTCTCCCTTGCTAAAAAAAAAAACCCAATCTGCATATCAAGATGATATTATTTATAGATTTCCTCACATGACTGTTTGTATTCTTCTTGGAATTCGAAATGGAAAGTCATGTCTCTTTGCCTTCTGCCTTCTTACTCCTTTTATCAGCTTACTCAGAAATTATAACTGTAGGTGTCAATTTTAACATTACAGTGGGAGTTTGTTTTCTCTCGGAGACTTGCCAATGCATCACAAACAATAAAAACAATTAAAACATTTACATTCGAATTACAATATGAATTCCAGCTCACTTATTTTGTCTCTTGGTTTGCTACGCATTTGTATTTTCTGTGACTGTGTTTTGACTCTTTTCTGCTCTGTATGCTTTTCTGTCCTCTGTTGTAGTGTATTGGTTGTATACGTGTAACAGTGCTTTTATATCAGTGCCTCTTAGAAAAAATACGTGACTGCTGACTTGCAGCAAGTGTCTTGTTGATGTGGAACATTCCGCAAGAGGAACGGACATATATCACAGTAATTGTATATTTATAATCGCCCTCCCATTAAGCCGAGGCCCATGGGTTCACAGCCCATGTGACATATTTTAATACACTTGCAACCGTGTTTTGTATATCTAACAACAATCGTTTTATATATAAGCAATCGCCCTCCACCTTAAGCCTTTGGTCTTATATTACAATCCAATAAGTCGAATCACAACCACTAATACATGAAAGGGTTGGGCCCCACATCTCCGTCGGCGGATCGGTGGTGTCAAACGAAAACTTGCCATTGCGATTGATCAAACGGATGCGATGACCACATAAAACATGGCTCATATCGCAATCGGGTCCGAACTTTGAACACATGCAATCGGGACGTATTATAGAAAAGTTCCGATTGCGATCAGAACACGGATGCGATTTGCACAAATTAACTCCCGCATATAATAGGATCGGGTCCGCCACTTCAATCACAACATATTACAAAGTCGTACAATCAATCGGAGAGTTCCGATTGCGATTGAGATTCCGGATGCGATTGAACCAATTAATTCCATTGTATAATCGCCATCGAGTCCGCCACTTCAATCGCAACATATTACAAAGTCGTGCGATCAATCGGAGAGTTCCGATTGCGATTGAGATTTCGGACGCGATTGAACCAATTAATTCCATCGTACAATCGTCATCGAGTCTAGCCTTTGATCGGAGCATATAGCAAAAGACTTGCGATCAATCGGAAAGTTCCGATTGCGATTGGGAACTCGGATGCGATTAGCTCATAAACTGTGGCATATAACTCGATCAGGTCTGGCCTTTGATCGGAGCATATAAAAAAAGACTTGCGATCAATCGGAAAGTTCCGATTGCGATTGGGAACTCGGATGCGATTGGCTCATAAACTGTGGCATATAACTCGATCAGGTCCGGCCTTCGATCGGAGCATATAACAAAATACTTGTGATTGGGGAGAGGTCCCACCATCTAAAACTTCGTTTTGTGCACTCCATAATATAACGGACATATATGTATACTTTGCCAAAGGGTTAAGCGATTCCCGGAATATGGTTTATATATTATATGTGCTCCGCCGGTTGGAGAGTGCGATTCCCGAAATATGGTTCTGTATTATATGTGTAACGCCCGGCTGGAGTCTGCGATTCCCGGAATAAGATTCGTGTTATATTATATGTATAATGCTCGCTGGAGTGTGCGATTCCCAGAATTTTGTAACTGCTCTCTGCCTCTGTCTCTGCTTCTATCACTCTGCCTCTGTCTCACTGTGCTTCTATGACTGTTACATTTTGATTGTCTTCTTTTTGCCTCTATTGCTTTCGTTGTGCCTCTTTTGCCTTCCTTTGCTTCAACGCTGCCTCTTTTGCCTGAGTGCTGCCGCCTTTGCCATCAATGACAATATTTCCAATAGTCTCCCCTTTTGGCATTGATGGCAATCCACTTTCTCTGTTTGCTTTCTCTTTCTCTTGTTGCTTTCTCTTCCTCCTGCTATTTGTTCTTCCTCCCCCTTTGACATCAATGGCAAAGGATGACTCCTCATCCCTCCGTATGGGTTCTGTCGTTGTATTTCCTTTCTCTGAGTTACGTTTAGGTCCTCTTCTGCCAAAATTGGACTATGCTGTGTTTCATTTGTAGTGCATGTAATATGTGCTAGATTGCAGACAGAGATGATGCATTTTACGATTGAAAGTTTCTTGTTGCTTCTGAATGCTGATAATATTGATAATGTTGATCCTGTGGACTTGTTTTATGCTTATCTTACTGGCTGTTCTCCCCCTGGAATGATATCTTCATTTTGTTCTCCCCCTGAGACTGTACTTTCTCTTTATATTAGAGAATAGTATCTACAGATACTACCCCTAGTTTGTCTCTCAAGTATTCGAATGGTTCTCTGGCAAGTGGTTTGGTAAATATATCTGCTATCCGTTCTTTCGTTGATACATAGTCCAGTTTAACTATCTTCTGAGCCACTTGTTCTCGGAGAAAATGATACTTGATTGGTATATGTTTAGTTTTTGAATGAAGCATAGGATTTTTAGATATACTTATAGCACTTGTATTATCACATTTGATTGAGATAGGTTCATTAATGCTTACCTTCATGTCTTGAAGTGTCTGCTTCATCCACATGACTTGTGTGCAACATGCCGCTGCTGCTATATATTCCCGGGCTCACCAGAGACAAAGAGATGTTTGTTTCTCGCTTAGCCATGCCACCAGATCTTCTCCTAGATAGAATGCACCTCCACTTGTACTCTTCTTGTCATCCACACAGCTGGCCCAATCTGCATCTGTGTACGCTGTTAAGGTGAAGCTCTTGCCTTTAGGATACCAAAGCCCATATTGCGCTGTTCCTTGTAGATATCTGAGTATTCTTTTTACTGCCAGAAGATGGTTTTGTTTAGGTGCTGCTTGATATCTTGCCACTAGTCCTACTGCTAGCATGATGTCTGGTCTTGAAGCTGTCAGATACAGCAGGGTTCCTATCATGGATCTGTAGATTTTTTGATCTACATCTGCAGACCTATCATCAGCACACAGCTTTCATCCCGTGATCATGGGGGTTGTCACTGGTTTGAAATCCTCCATTTTGAATTTTTTTCAGCATTTCTCTTAAGTATTTTTCTTGAGAAATGAATGTGCCAGTGTTCTTTTGTTGAATTTGCAGTCCTAAGTAGAAACTGAGTTCTCCAATCATAGACATTTCAAACTCTGTTTTCATCTCATCAGCAAACCCTTTTGCTAGATTATCTTTGTTGCTTCCAAACATAATGTCATCAACATATACAACAACAATTAGGAGTTCATTTTCATGCGCTTTTATGTATAGATTGTTGTCTACTCCACCTCTCTTAAAACCCTGTTTTTGCAAATATTTGTCCAGTATTGAGTACCAAGCACGAGGAGCCTGTTTCAGTCCATATAGGGCCTTCTTCAGTCTGCACACAGTCTTCTTTGTCTGTCAATGAGAAGCCTTCTGGTTGTTCCATGTACACTTCTTCTTCTAGATCTCCATTAAGAAAAGCAGACTTTACATCCATTTGATATACCTTGAAGTCTTGGTAGCATGCAAATGCCAGGAACATTCTGATAGCCTCCATTCTGGCTATAGGTGCAAATGTTTCATCATAGCCAAGTCCTTCAATTTGTGAGTATCCTTTGCAGACCAGCCTGGCTTTATTCCTGATTACTTGTCCTTGCTCATTCATTTTGTTTTTGAATACCCATTTTGAACCAATGATATTTTTCTCAATAGGTCTAGGAACTAGTTCCCAAGTATTGTTCTTCTCAATTTGGTCCAATTCTTCATTCATTTCTTTTACCCAATACTTGTCCTTGCTGGCTTCTTCAAATTTCTTTGGCTCTATTTGTGATAACATGGCTATGTATACTTCTTCTATTTGTTCTGTTAGCTGCCTTCTTGTCTGGACTCCTGCTTTCTTGTCTCCTATGATCTGATCTTCAGGATGATTCTTCTGAGTGTATCTTGAGGGGGTTTTCGAGCTCAGCTCTACATCATCTGTTGTCTTGCTTGTTTCATCATCATCCTTGTCTTCCTCTTCATGGTTGTCCGATGGACTGCAGCAGTCTGTATTTCTTGTATTGTTTGGAAGTTCTTCATCAAATCTCACATCAATACTTTCAACTATCTTCCGAAGGATCTTGTTGTAGCACCTGTACCCTTTGCTTTTGGACGCATATCCTAGAAAAATCCCTTCATCTGCTCTTGCATCAAATTTCCCAAGGTTTTCATCATTATTCTTTATGTAACACTTGCTACCAAAGACTCTGAAATGTTTTATTGAAGCTGGCTTTCCATGCCATAGTTCATATGGAGTCTTGTCACCGCTTGGCCTTAAGTGAGCTTTATTAAGGATATGTACTGCTGTGTGTACTGCTTCTACCCAGAAGGTTTGAGCAATATTCTTCTCTTGCATCATAGCTCTGGCTATTTGTTGTACAGACCTGTTTTGTCTCTCTGCTACTCCATTCTGCTGAGGTGTCCCTGCAATAGTAAATTGTTGCTTTATTCCATGTTCATTACATAGGTCCGCAAAGTCATAATCTGTGAATTCTCCTCCTTTGTCTGATCTGATACATTTCAGCTTGCATCCAGTTTGATTTTCTGCTAATGCTTTGAATATCTTAAATTTTTCCAATGCTTCTGATTTATTTTTGAGAAAAGCAACCCATGTCATTCTGGAGAAGTCATCTATTATCAACATGAAATAGGATTCTCCACTTGGTGTCCTAGTTCTAGCAGGTCCACACAGGTCCATGTGCACAAGCTGGAGTGGTCTTCTTGTTGACAACTCCTCTTTAGATTTAAAGGATGTGCGAGTCTGTTTCCCCAATTGACAAGATTTGCATATAGTACTTGAAGGCCTTTTTATTTCTGACATGTCTTTGATAGCTTTCTTCTTGCTCAATTTGATGATATGGTCAAAGCTGAGATGTCCCAATCTCCTATGCCACAACCATGACTCCTCAAGTTTGCTAAGATGGCAGGCTTCATCTTCCTCTTTCACTATGTATACATTGTTCTCTCTTCGAACACCTTTGAGCAGAGTCTTTCTTGTTGTGCTTGACCTGACTACACAATATTGTGCTCTAAAAAGAACTTCACAGCCTTTGTCACACATTTGACTGACACTCAGTAAATTTTCTTTCAGTCCATCCACAAATAGTACCTCTTGGGCTTTTCCTCTGCCATTGTCTATGCTGACTGAGCCTTTTCCCTTGATCTTTCCTGATTTATCATTACCAAAAATAACATTACCAGATTTCCTTTCATCAAGAGTTATAAACTTGCTTCTGTCTCCAGTCATGTGTTTGGAGCAGCCACTGTCCAAGTACCACTGGCTTTTCAGATCTTGAGCAGTTAGAGCTAGGTCACATTTATTCACTTTCTTTATCCACTGGAGGCCCCCTTTTGTTTGGTATCTTTGGTGAGGTGATGAATTATATCCCTTTAGAGAACACTTGGAAGATATATGCCCAATTTGATTGCATATACAACATTTGATTATAGTTTTTGCAGAATTGTGAGCATGAAAAAAATTGCTTTGACTCATAAAACTCCTTGAGGTATTGAACATCAGTCTTTGTCCATACTTTCTACATTCAATAATTTTATGGCCAAATTCCTTACAATAAAAACAATAACCATAGAAATTATTTGCATACCTGATGTAAGATTGATTTCTCCATTTGTTTGTTTGAGATAGCCTCTTCACTGTTTGCATCTTTTGCAGGTCTGAATTACTCTTCTTTGCATAACAATATGCAGCAGTGTGTCCAGGCTTGTGGTAGACATAGCAGGTGGCATTCTTCATAGGAGGGAAGAATTTCCTCTGATGACTTCCAAATTTGATATACTTAGGGGCATATGATTCTTTTTCTGCCATCATAGTATTCATTATATTCCTTTTTACTAGAGATTTCTTCTGATCTTTGTCATTCTTATTACATGTTTATTCTTTTATAGGAATGGTCTGGGCTTCTTCATCAGTTTTCATTGCTTTTACAAAAATTATATTTTTGTCTTCCTTTTCTTTGCCTTTACTCGATTCTCCTTCATAGACTATTCCTGTTTTTATCACTGGGGATCTTTGAGCAACCAGGATATCATTCAACTTGCTAGAGCTTGTTGGTAGAGAAGAGTTTATAACCATTGTCCTTTGAGCATTTTCTAGTTTCTTCCTGAGACCTACCACTTCTTCCTCCAACTTCTCTTGTTCTTGGGTTTTATCCTTGATTTGATGAAGTAACATATCTTCTATCTTCTTGGCTTCTTCAAGCCTTACCTTCAGCAGCATGAGGACTTCTGAATTTTGTTCTTCTTTCACACATTTGAGGAGAATCTCTTTTTGTTTTCTGCATTTTAGTTTGAGTCTCTCAATCTCCTCCAGAGCACTTCTTAGTTCCCCCTCGAGGTCGACTTCCCTTTCTTCTTCTTCATCTTCTAGTAGGAGTCCCTCAAGATCTTCTATGGCCATCAATAAAAAATCTGAGGTTCCTTCTTCACTTGAGGGTTCATCTGAATCTTCAGATGTACTGCTGTCTTGTTTAGCATAGAAAGATTTTCTTTTGAACTTCTTTCCCTTCTGCTAGTTCTTTGATTTATTCTTTCCTGACTCTTGAGCCTAATTCCTTGCTTTCTTGTGAGGACACTTAGCATCATAGTGTCCAACTCTTCCACAGTTAAAGCACTTGAAAGGAAGTTTACCTTTGTATTTACCTGAACCTCTGTCCAGTTTCTTAACAAATTTTGCTTCTTCTTCATCTGAGCAAGAGCATATTTCTTCCTCTTCTTCTTTCTTCTTTTCTGTTTTAAAAGCTGCTTCCCTCGAACTTGGTTTCTTCGGTGGGAGCCTCATTTCATAGGCTGTTAGATTTCCAAGTATTCGGTTCATGGTTAAAGTCTCCCAATCCGCTGTCTCTTCTATTGCAGATACCTTGGGATTAAATCTGGATGGGAGTGATCTTAGAATCTTTTGCACAACTATACTTTCTGGTATGGTTTCTCCAAGAGCTTTCATATTGTTAACAATTTCTGTAACTTTTAAGAAGAAGCTGCCAACATCTTCATCATCATTCATTTTTAAGTTTTCAAACTGGGCTCTATATACTTGAAGTTTGGCAGTTTTTACTTTCTCGTCTCCCTCATGTATGTCTTCAAGAGTATCCCATATTTTCTTGGCAGTGTCTTTGTGCATTACTTTAATAAACTCTGCTTCACATAATCCATTCAGGATGGCATTCATGGCTTTTGCATTAGCCACAAAATCTTGTTTTGCGTCCTTTTCTGAGTCAGTTTCCTTCGGGGCATATCCTAATTCCATAGCAGCCCAAACTTCTATTCCTAGAGACATTATGTATGTCTTCATTCTGATTTTCCAAAAAGCATAATTTTCACCAATGAAGAAAGGGGCTTTATTGGTTGAGCATCCTTCTTTACTAGCCATCTTGGGAACCTAGGATCTCCTTTCAGTTGTTAGACTTGTACAAAGGAACCCGCTCTGATACCAATTGTTGAATCTCTAATTAAACTGAGAGGGGGGGGTGAATCAGTTTAATACATTCCTGATCTTTTAAACTTTTCATTAAACTTATTTACACCTTCATTTCAAACTCTATTTGATGTGAGAGTAATTTTAGAATGTAATCAGAAAGTATTAGTTTAATAGAGTAGTAGACTTAATATGAGAGCAGCAAGTATTAAGCAAATAATACATATCAGATCAATACATAAATATCATGCACAGAGACACCAGATATAAGTGGAAACCCATAAAGGGAGAAAACCACATCTTATTATTGTTGGGATGCAAAGGCAAGCTCCAACTCCCTCTCACCACTGTTTTTCTGCAGGCACCAACCTACAGGAGGCTCCTACCTCAATTCTGCAAGCTACAACTTGCAAGGAAGCACCAACTCCCTTCGCCTTCGCAGTGCACCAACCTGGGCTGTGAGGCTCCAACCCCGCCCTCAGCTACAATCGATTGGGCCTATCAGCCGCAACCGACAGGAAGCTCCAACTTCCTCATTTTCTAAAACTGAATGTTTGCTGATTTACCTCTGATATCAGCTATGTTCTGTAGCTTCTCTTAATCTTCTCTGCCTTCTATATTCTGCATTCCCTCTATATATGCTCTCTCCCTTGCTCTAAAAAAAAAACACACTCTCTGCATATCAAGATGATATTATTTATAGATTTCCTCACATGACTGTTTGTATTCTGCTTGGAATTCGAAATGGAAAGTCATGTCTCTTTGCCTTGTACCTTCTCACTCCTTTTATCATCTTACTAAGAAATTATAACTGTAGGTGTCAATTTTAACATTACAGTGGGAGTTTGTTTTCTCTCGGAGACTTGCCAATGCATCACAAACAATAAAAACAATTAAAACATTTACATTCGAATTACAATATGAATTCCAGCTCACTTATTTTGTCTCTTGGTTTGCTGCGCATTTGTCTTTTCTGTGACTGTGTTTTGAATCTTTTCTGCTCTGTATGCTTTTCTGTCCTCTGCTGTAGTGTATTTGCTACATACGTGTAACAGTGCTTTTATATCAGTGCCTCTTAGAAAAATGCGTGACTGCTGACTTGCAGCAAGTGTATTGTTGATGTGGAACATTCCGCAAATGGAACGGACATATATCACAGTCATTGTATATTTATAATCGCCCTCTCATTAGGCCGAGGCCCGTGGGTTCACAGCCCATGTGACATATTTTAATACAACTGCAACCGTGTTTTATATATCTAACAACAATCCTTTTATATATAAGCAATCGCCCTCCACCTTAAGCCTTTGGTCTTATATTATAATCCAATAAGTCGAATCACAACCACTAATACATGAAAGGGTCGGGCCCCACATCTCCGTCGGCGGATCGGTGGTGTCAAACGAAAACTTGCGATTGCGATTGATCAAACGGACGCGATGACCACATAAAACATGGCTCATATCGCAATCGGGTCCGAACTTTCAACACATGCAATCGGGACGCATTATAGAAAAGTTCCGATTGCGATCAGAACACGGATGCGATTTGCACAAATTAACTCCCGCATATAACAGGATCGGGTCCGCCACTTCAATCGCAACATATTACAAAGTCGTGCGATCAATCGGAGAGTTCCTATTGCGATTGAGATTCCCGATGCGATTTGCATATATCAACTCGCTTATAACCGGATCGGGTCCGCCACTTCAATCGCAGCGTTTTACAAAAGTCATGCGAATGGGAACTCCTGATGCGATTAGCATCTATCAACTCGTTATAACACACCGGGTCCGCCATTTCAATCGCAATCGCAACTTTCGTTGCGATGTTCCGTCGTCTCTTGCGATCTCCGATTGTGATTGGGGTGAGGGTCCCACTTTATATTACTTCCTTTCCATTGATCATAACACGCTCTACTTAAATATATATCAATGTATATGCCTGACCATTGCGTAATATGAAATGCGTGACATTTATATGTATTGTGATGGATATTATATATATATATATATATATATATATATATATATATATATATATATATATATATGTGTGTGTGTGTGTCCGCCGCCGGGTTGTGCGATTCCCGAATAATGTTTATGAATTATATGCGTAACGCTCCCGCTTAAAAGTATCTTTGGAATTATATATCTGTCCTCCGGTTGGGCGATTCTCGGAATTAAGGGGCCGCCCTCTACCTCCTCGCCCGTCTCTCGCTCGTTCGTCGCTTTGCTCGCTCGCTCGCTCGTTGTGCTGATAACGACCGCCTCCGTTATATTCGCTTCCTCTCCGTCTTCATTTGGCCGCCCTCCATTGTATTCACTCGCTCTCTTTTTTCTCGTCCGTGATTCGCCGCCGCCTTTGCTACTTCTTCTTATGCTTTCTCGCTCCTTGGTCGATGTTTCAAGTGCTCCTCCTTTGTCATCTCCTTTGCCTTATTGCTAGTTCGTGTGTTTCTCCTTTGTGCTTCTTTGCCATCAATGACAATGTTTCCAACAAGGGTACGTAGAATTTTGTAATCGCTTCTCTCGCCCGTCTCCGTCACATCATCGTCTCTATCTTCCGATAACGGTTCTTCACCGTGCTTCTATGATCAGCGCATTTTACTTTCTGTCGCCTCTATTGCTTTCGCCGGCTCTTTGCCTTCCTTGCTGGGCGTCGATGCCTCTTTCGTCCGAGTGCTACCTCCTTTGCCATCAATGACAATATTTCCAGCCGCCTCTCCCCTTTGGCACGATGGAAATCCACTTTCTCTCGTTTGCTTTCTCTTTCTCTTGTTACTTGCTCTTCTTGTTTGCTATTTGTTCTTTCTCCCCCTTGTCAATGGCAAAGGATGACTCCTCATCCCTCCGTATGGGTTCTCGTCGTTGTATTTTTCTCTGAGTTTACGTTTAGGTCCTCTTCGCCGAAATTGGACTATGTTGTGTTTCTGGGCTTGTAGTGCTCGTAATATGTGCTAGATTGCGTACGTAGATGATGCATTTTACGATTGAAAGGTTCTTGTTGCTTCGAATGCCGATAATATTGATAATGCCGATCCCGTGGACTTGTTTTATGCTTATCTTCGTCGGGTCGTTCTCCCCCGGAATGATATATTCGTTTTGTTTCCCCCGAGACTGTACTTTCTCTTCATATTAGAGAATAGTATCTACAGATACTACCCCTAGTTTGTCTCTCAAGTATTCGAATGGTTCTTCCTCGCAAGTGGTTTGGTAAATATATCCATTCATTCTTTCGTTGGTACATAGTCCTACTTTAACTATCTTCCGAGCCACTCTGTTCTTATAAAATGATACTTGATTGGTATATGTTTATTTTTGAATGAAGCATGTGATTTTAGATATACTTATAGCACTTGTATTATCACATTTGATTGAGATAGGTTCATTAATGCTTACCTTTATGTCTTGAAGTGTCTCTGGCTTCATCCACATGACTTGTGTGCAACATGTCGTCGTCGTTTATATACTCCGCTTCAGCCGTAGGACAGAGAGATGGATGTTTGTTTCTCGCTTAGCCATGCCACCCGCACTTTCTCCTAGATAGAATGCACCTCCACTTGTACTCTTCCTCATCATCCACACAAATTTGGCCCAATCCTCCGCATCTCCGTATGTCAGCCAAGGTGAAGCTTTTGCCTTGTGGATACCAAAGCCCATATCAGGTAATTCCTCGTAGATATCTCTGAGTATTCTTTTGTCGCTTTAAGATGGTTTTGTTTAGGTGCCGCTTGATATCTTGCCACTAGTCCTACCGGCTAGCATGATGTCCGGGTTCGGAACCCGCTGGCACAAAGAAGCTTCCTATCATGGATCCGTAGAGTTTTTGATCTACATCCTGCATCTATCATCGCCACTACGCCTTGCATCTCGTGATCATGGGGGTTGTCATTGGTTTGCATTCCTCCATTTTGAATTTTTTCAGCATTTCTTTTACGTATTTTTCGAGAAATGAATGTGCCTATGTTCTTTTGCCGAATTTGCAACATCTCCAAGTAGAAACCGAGTTCTCCAATCATGTATATCAAACCTCGTTTTCATCTCATCAAGAAACTCCTTGCTAGTTCATCTTTGCTTCCAAACATAATGTCATCAACATATACAACAACAATTAGGAGTTCATTTTCATGCGCTTTTATGTATAGATTGTTGTCTACTCCACCTCTCTTAAACCCTCGTTTTTGCAAATATTTGTCCAAGCCTTGAGTACCAAGCACCTATGAGCCCTCGTTTTACCATATAGGATCTTCTTCTGGTCCGTACACATAGTCTACTTTGTCTATCAATGAGAAGCCTTCTCCGGTTGTTCCATGTACACATCTTCTTCTAGATCTCCATTAAGAAAAGCGTACTACATCCATTTGATATACCTTGAAGTCTTGATAGCATGCAAATGCCGTAAACATTCGATAGCTTCCATTCTAGCTACTGTAAGCAAAATGTTTCATCATAATCAAGTCCTTCTATTTGTGAGTATCCTTTGGTGTATTCTACCTTGCTTTATTCCTGATTACTTGTCCTTGCTCATTTATTTTGTTTTTGAATACCCATTTTGAACCAATGATATTTTCTCATTGTGGTCTAGGAACTAGTTCCTGGTGTATTGTTCTTCTCAATTTGGTCCAATTCTTCATTCATTGCTTTTATCCAATACTTGTCCTCATTTCTCGGCTTCTTCAAATTTCTTTGGCTCTATTTGTGATAACATGGCTATGTATACTTCTTCTATTTGTCTCCGTTAGCTGCCTTCTTGTCCGGACTCCCCGCTTTTGTCTCCTATGATCTGATCTTCAGAGATTCTTCTCGGTGTATCTGAGGGGGTTTTCGGTGCCCCGCCCTCTCGCATTATCTGTCTTTCTTTTTCATCATCATCCTTGTCTTCCTCTTCATGGTTGTCCGATGGACCGGCAGTTAGCCTCCGTATTTATTGTATTGTTTGGAAGTTCTATCAAATCTCATCAATACTTTCAACTATCTTCCGAAGGATCTTGTTGTAGCACCTCGTACTCCCTTTGCTTTTGGAAGCATATCCTAGAAAATCTCAATCAGCTTTGCATCAAATTTCCCAAGGTTTTCATCATTATGATTTATGTAACACTTGCTACCAAAGACTCTTAAATGTTTTATTACCGGCTTTCCACAATAGTTCATATGGTTTTGTCATCGCTTTGCCTTAAGTGAGCTTTATTAAGGATATGCAATTGGTAATGCCGTCTAAGGTTTGAGCAATATTATTCTCTTGCATCATAGCCTCGTCATTTGTTGCAGTTGTACCGTTTTGTCTCTCTCGCTACTTCATTCCGTCGAGGTGTCCCCGCAATAGTAAATTGTTGCTTTATTCCATGTTCATTGCATAGGTCTCCAGAAAAGTCATAATTCAGAATTCTCCTCCTCGTCCGATCCGATACATTTCACTTGCATCCAGCTTTGATTTTCTCACGTTCGAATATCTTAAATTTTTCCAATGCTTCCGATTTATTTTTGAGAAAGGTAACCCATGTCATTCTCCGGGAGAAGTCATCTATTATCAACATGAAGTAGGATTCTCCACTTGGTGTTCTAGTTCTAGCAGTCCACACAGTCCATGTGCACAAGCTGGAGGGTTTTCCTTGTTGACAACTTCTCTTTAGATTTAAAGGATGTGCGAGTTCCGTTTCCTAATTGACAAGATTTGCATATAGTACTTGAAGGCCTTTTATTTTCGGCATGTCTTTGACAGCCTTTCTTCTTGCTCAATTTGATGATATGGTCAAAGCCGAGATGTCCTAATCTCCTATGCCACAACCATGACTCTAAGTTTGCTAAGAAGGTGCTTCATCTTCCTCTTTCACTATGTATACATTGTTCTCTCGTTCGAACACCTTGAGCATAGTCTTTTCCGTTGTGCTTGACTCCGACTACACAATCTTGTGCTCTAAAAAGAACTTCACAAATTTTCTTTGTCACACATCCGACCGACATCAAGAAATTTGCTTTCAAAATGTATCCACAACAGTACCTCTTGGGATTTTCCTCCGCCATTGTCTATGCCGACCGAGCCTTTTCCTCTTTGATCTTTCCCGATTTATCATTACCAAAAATAACATTGCCATATTTCTTTTCATCAAGAGTTATAAACTTGCTTCCCGTCTCCCGCTCATGTGTCTTCGGGAGCAAATGCACGTCCAAGTACCGGCTTTTCGCATCTTGGAGTGCTTAGAGCCGTGGTCAGCGCTTATTCACCTTTCTTTATCCACCGGAGGCCCTTGAACATTTGATTATGTTTTCGCAGAATTGTGAGCATGAACAAAATTGCTTTGACTCATAAACCTCCTCCTTGAGGTATTGAACATCAGCCTTTGTCTATACTTTTTACATTCAATAATTTTATGGCCAAATTCCTTACAATAAAAACAATAACCATAGAAATTATTTGCATACCTTATGTAAGGTTGTTTTCTCCATTTGTTTGTTTGAGATAGCCTCTTCACCGTTTGCATCTTGGTGTCCTAATTACTCTTTCCTTGCATAAAAATATGCAAAGAATGTGTCCTAGCTTGTGGGAGACATAGCAGTGGCATTCTTCATAGGAGGGAAAGAATTCTCCGATGACTTCCAAATTTGATATACTTAGGGGCATATGATTATTTTTCTGCCATCTTAGTATTCATTATATTCTTTGTTACTAGAGGTTTCTTCGCTTCTCTCGTCTCTCTTATTGCAGATATCTTCTTTTGTAGAATTATTTGAGCTACTTCCTCATCCTTCTTTTCTTTTACAAAAGTAATCTCTATGTCAACCTTTTCTTTTCCTTTACTTGATTCTCCTTCGTAGCCTATTCCAGCATTTATCATAGGGGATCTTTGAGCAACCAAAATTTCATTCAACTTAATAGAGCTTGTTGTTTGAGAAGGGTATATAGAAACTTTCGTTGAGCATTTTCTAATTTCTTTCTAATAATAAGACTTCTTTCTTCCCCCTTAAAATTTTCTCTTGTTCTCAAGATTTATCTTTGATTTGCTGAAGTAACATATCTTCTCTATCTTCTTTGGCTTCTTCAAGCTTTACCTTCACCGCATGAGGACTTCGAATTTTGTTCTTCTTTCACACATTTTAGGAGAATCTCTTTTTGTTTTCCGCATTTTAGTTTGGAAATCGTCAATCTCTTCCGCAGCACTTCTGGGCCTTCTCCCCCTCAAGGTCTACTTCCCCTTCTTCTTCTTCATCTTCTAGTAGAGTCCCTCAAGATCTTCTATGGCCATCAATAAAAATTTCCGAGGTTCCTTCTTCACTTGAGGGTTCATCCGAGTCTTCGTAGCGACCGTTGTCTCGTCGAGCATGGGCGTATTCTTCGCCGGATTTCTTTCCCCTTTTCTCCGGGAGCGTAATCCTTGATGTGTCTTTTCTCTGATTCTTGAGCTTGATTTCATTTTCTTGTGAGGACATTTAGCAAGATAATGTCCAACTCTTCCACAAGCTTAAATCATTTGAAGGGAAGTTTACCTTTGTATCTACCGAGCCTCTATCCAATTTCTTGACAAATTTAGCTTCTTCTTCATCGTGAGAAAGAACATATTTCTTCCTTTTCTTCTCTTTCTTTCTTTTCCTCGTTTTCACGTTGCTTCCCTTGTACTTGGCTTCTTCTCGTGGGAGCCTCATTTCATAGGTCAGTTAGATTTCCAAGTATCCAGCTTCATGGTCGTAGTCTCCAACCATTGCCTCTTCTATTGCGCATACCTTGGGATTAAATCCGGATGGGAGGATCTTAGAATATTTTGCACAACTATACTTTCTGGTATGGTTTCTCCAAGAGCTTTCATATTGGTAACAATTTCTCGCAACTTTTAAGAAGAAGTCGCCAACATCTTCATCATCATTCATTTTTAAGTTTGCAACCGGGCTCATATACTGGAAGTTCGCGCTTTACTTTCCGGTCTCCCTCATGTATGTCTTCAAGAGTATCCCATATTTTCTCACAGTTTCGTGCATTACTTTAATAAACTATGCTTCACATAATCCATCTCAGATGGCATTCATGGCTTTTGCATTAGCTACAAAGCTTTCTTTAGCTTCTTTCTCTCGTACGCTGACTCCCCGGGGCATATCCCACCGTAATACCGCCGTACTTCTACTCCTAGTGACATTGTATAGTTCTTCATTCCCCCTGATTTCCGTAAAGCATACTCACCAAGAAGAAAGGGGCATTTATTGGCTGAGCACCTCTTTACTAGCCATCTTGGGAACTGAGATCTCCTTTCGCCTGTTAGACTTGTACAAAGGAACTCCGGCTCGATACCAATTGTTGAATCTCTAATTAAACCGAGAGGGGGGGGGGGGTGAATCAGCTTTAATACATTCTCGATCTTTTAAACTTTTCAATAAACTTATTTACACCTTCATTTCAAACTCTATTTAATGTGGTACATAACTCGATCGGGTCCCACTAATCGCAATCGCAACTTTCTCGTTGCGATGTTCCGCTACCCTTGCGATCTCCGATCGCGATTGGGTGACGGTCCCACTTTTTATATTACTTTCCTTTCCATTGATCATAACACGCTCCACTTAAATATATATCAATGTATATGCCTTGGACTATTGCGTAATATGAAATGTGTGACATTTATATGTATTGTGATGGATATTATATATATATATATATATATATATATATGTGTGTGTGTGTGTGTGTGTGTCCGCCACGGTTAGGCGATTCCCGAATAATGTTTATGAATTATACACTTGTCACGGCTGAGTGTGCGATTCCCCGAATTTGGGTTTTCATTATATGCGTAACGCCCGGCTTGGGGTCTCGATTCTCGAATTATATATCCGTCCTCCCAAGGCGATTCTCTAATTATAATAGCTCTCTCCGCCCTCGTCTCTCGCCTCTCGCTCCACCGTTGGAGAGTGCGATTCCCGGAATTTTGCAACCGCCCTCTCGCCTCCCCGTCTCGCTTCGTCACTCGCCTCCGTCTCTATCTTTCGATACCCGTTCTTCACTCGTGCTTCTAAGGATCGTTACATTTTGACTTTCTTCTTGTTTCCGCCCTATTGCTTTCGCCGTGCCTCTTTTGCCTTCCTTTGCTGGGCGTCACGCTCTTTTTCCCGAGGCCGCCTCCTTTGCCATCAATGACAATATTTCCAACAACGTAAACGTATAAAATGCAAGATAAGGAGGTTTTGGATTACTCCGGAGCCGACGGTTCTTGATTTCGCCTCGAATGCATTTTCCAATCTTCACAGAAATTTTTTACCCAAAAGCTCTTACTTTTTCACCAACTCAACTGCAAAAAATGAAGTTTGAAAAGTCCTTTTATAAGTTTTTTTTGAATAAATGAATTTTTAGTTTGTTTATTTTTCACTTTAAAAAGGTAATTTAAAAGAATTTTTATTTTATCTTAAACAGTATGTGTAATGTTTCGAGTTTCTTTGTGCGTAAATTGATTTTTCAGAACATTGATCGTTTCTTTTCAACAAAGAGCATACTTTTATCACTTTTTCTGACTCTTTCAAAATTTACGAAAAAAGAGAAACTTGAGCCTCTTAAGCTCTTTCGTACTCTTGAAAATTTATACTCGAGTACTTGATTATTCGAATTCGTTAAAATAAATGAATGATCTGCCTTCAAATATAAGTTTACCCCTTTTACTTCGACTGAAATGGAATGTTTACGAAAAAGGTATACGTTGACTAATTATGGTTAATAGAGTTCTCTCCCCACATTATTTTATCCTTTTTCTAAGTCGTAGAGACTAAATTTACGAAAAATTTAATACAGTTGACCCGTTCAAATTCAGTGGTATCAGAACGAACCACTTTCTCTTAGGGTTCGAATCTTAAACTAAGTTGGACTCATCCGTTGATGAGCTTATAAACAAGCAAATGTTATCCTCCTCAAGTCATTAAAAATAACAGGTACTTGCCGAAATGATGGGAAAAGAGAGAAAAATGAACCTCGTTTGTTGTATTTTGATTATTCGAAAAGTAATTAAACACTCTTGAACACGACACTTTTTGTTCACCTATGGGGAAATCCTTCGCCTAACAATTAATCAAACCATTTCGAAAAGTCTTCTAATGGTTTCGGGTATTAGTTTGGGTCAATTGTTACCAAACCATCCGTCAGTTGTTGTTATGTGTTTAAGAGGACAATTCAAATAAACCATTCATCCGCAAAATATCTCGTCATCCATTTTGACCATCCCCGAGTCACCAATAGATTTCTTCAAAACTTGATCTATGATTTCGTGTTGTAGGCTTGTTTACGACGGATCACTTCCTATCAACGACAACTCATTATCTTGTGAAGTTGATCTAAAATCGTCGCACCTTGAAATCTTCATACCTCAATGGTAGGTTTCTCGCCTTCCGAAACAGGTTGCATCATTGACCTTTGATCGAATGATTCGGACATGTTCGACATCAGCTCATTCATTCACATCTCATGGATTGTACCGAGTACTTCGAGGGCCATCGACATTACCGGTGGTTACTCTCACGCTTGTTGGGTCAGCCACATCATCGATCGGTAATCAAGTGGCTTCTACCATGTTCGACTTCGACACATTCATTCACATGGATAGAATCGTACTAGTTCAAGAAGTGGAAATCAAGACCGGATCTAGTTTCTACCATCCATGCTGCAAGGAATTTTGTTATCATTTATATAGTGGACTATTCATAACGATGGTCGCGTCCATACTTTGTCTACACATGTCTATACTATTGATGTATTGAAAATCATTCCCGTGATTGTAATGCTTTAAATCAGCTTCTAGTTAGTTTTGATCCGATTATGGGAATGCCTACTCTCAACATGATATGTCTACACATATATATTTTTCTTAATAAATGTTTTTACAAAATTAATTCGGTGTCCACAAAAAGGATGATCCTTTAAATGATAAAGTACTGCACTCTTCATATATGACAAGACTTCAGCTTCATCTATTCCGTACTTTTCACTTTAGGGGCAAATCTATTGCACTAAAAATTGTCATTCTCGACATTCTCACTATATATATGAGCTCATTATCACTCATACTTCCTCCTTCGCAAGTATAACATATTATTTCTTCATGTCAAGCCTTGAAAATAAGAGAAAATTTCATAAAAATCACCTTTAACTCCGTATCGCACTTTATCTTCATCTTGCCTCGCGGTCCCGCACCTAATATTCATGACTCCTACATACTTGAATGCACTTTCTCCGTGTTATGGGTGTGGACCCCCTGTAAAATATTAAAAGGCACAAGTAAACTCAAAAAGCTCACTTTCAAGAATGAAGTCTCTAGAAAGAATCTTGCGGTGGCATAACCGCTCTTTGAGGTTCATGTATCCCTTACCTTCAGATCTAACCCCTTGATGTGAGGAGTTTATCCCTTTGAAGGAGGATTCTATCCCTTCATAGTTGGAACCGAAACCTCCTTTTGCACTATAAAAAGAGGCACTTCGAGTAGCCTCAAGGGGAGTTCAAGCTTTATAATTATTTGAGGTTAAGTGTTGTTGGGATTCAGATCATTTAACCGAGATTTTTTGTGAGGAGAGATCACATACCTCTATCTATCTAGGTTGGAAGAGTGTAAGGCTTGTCAGAGTAGAGGAGATTCCTACTTCGACTTGGCATGAATTCTTCGTTTCAAGCGTACCTAAAAAAAAGAACCACTTTAGCTATGCATAACTAATAGCTCCTAACAACAATAATGGCTTCTGAAACATCTTCAGACTGCAATTAGTAGTTAAAGTGCCGCAACAAACAGATCTATAAATGGAAAGATAAGCAAGAAAAGTAAAGAGTTTTCTCCATGCATCCACCGTGACAAGACAAGAACACTATTTCTGAATGAATTTTTATATTGGCGGTGGCACCTCGGGAGGAAACAAGAAGGTGTATCCGCATTCCTCAATGGGATGGGTTCTCCTCAGTCCCCACTTCGTATCAAGCTTTCTCGTAGATGTAGAAAACCCAATGTAGAAGGTAGAGCTCAATGGGAGCAACAATGGCGTAAAATGAGACCGAGTGTATGTATCCAGTAGTGATCTAGTATGCAACAAAAGGTGAAGAATGATGGGAAAACTCCTCCTATTTATAACAAAATATTGGGTCCTTCTAGATCTTGGTGCATGATTAAAATAATGTTAATCACATCTAGATCCACCTCATGGAATATTTTATTATTATTTGTTGGAGGGAAAGGTGCTGGACTTTGGGTCAATCCTCGATTAGTGAAAATAAATAAATAAATGATTTATTTACCTTTAAGGAAGTGGTTGGGATATAATCAAATAAATAATGATTTATTTGATTAATGTATGATTTATTTATATTTAACAAGGAATATTATTAAATAATTATTCCTAGAAAATAATAAGATAACTATGGGTTTATCTCATTAATTTCTTTGTTTTGGGTTAAACATGACTCTGGAATAATAATTAAATTATGGTTTAATTAATTATTCCTTTGGGTTTTCTAATTAATCATAGTGAAAGTGCTTACTTGGGGTAAAACTGTCTTACATGGTGTACTTGGGTCCATCTAATGATGAAAAGTTAGATGACCAAAAAATGGTGTAACACTCCGTGAAGGCCCGTTTAACATCGGGGCTAAGGTTGTAAGGTTTTCTTTATTCAAAGTTAATACAAATGAATTCATTTTTCTCAATAAGTTTTTAATTAACTATTTATTTCATGGATTCCTGATCACCATGATAGCATGATTATAATATTTACTATACAAGTGCTATTTAATGTTTTCTTTTTCGTTACCGCAGTCTATAAAGATAACTCCTTCAAGTGATCGAGGGAAAACAACTTCGAACAAGCATTGGATTTACGGTAAGTTCTTAACACCTTTATAGTATTCTTTGTAAATCGCATATGTCTAGAGAAAGATAGGTTTATTTGGATGTTTATCGCTAGATTACTTTTTGGTACTAGGGAGATCGATCTCACCGCAAGATTGATTTATCCGCCCAAAGAGACTATGAACGTCATAAAGCAAGCAGAGGTAATCTACCTGTGGGATAATAGAGTAAATCACAAAGCTAAGAGTGGAGAGGCCCCCTACTTTATCTTTATCAACCAATCAAAGCTCGATTAAACCAAAAAAAAAAAAAAAAATCGGGGAATCAAAAAGAGATTATAAGTGATTTTTATTTATTTTTCGTAGTTTATTTAAATTTTTCTAAGATAGTTTTCATCATCTTTAAAACTTTTACTTACTAAAAGTACTATAGTGTTCATTTTATTTTTCGCAGATAATCAAGCTTTTCCAAAGGACCGCCAATTGTTGTACCGTACAACAACCTCCCCATTTGAAAATTTTAGAATAAATTTCATTTAGAAATAGGTCCCCTTTTCTTTTAGATAGAAATAATTTTTTTTGAAGAAATTCGATCATTATAAAATATGAAAATAAAAAGATCTACGATTAAAAAGCATGTATCACATATTGCATATCTCAAGTGCAAATAAACAAATGTAACATTAGGTTTATTCCGACCCAATCAACTATAAAGCTTATATCACATCGGCACAAAATATAAAAATTTTCATGTTAAAAAGTCGATGCTATAAAGTAAATCGCAATCGCAAATACAGAGTGTTATGTTTTCATATTTTTAGAACTCCTATGCGATGACTTATCGCAATCGCATTTCGAATAAATCATATTTCATTCAAAATTTATTGATAAACCCTAATGCGATGTCATAATCGCAATCGCATTTCAAAATCAACATCACTACTACTTGTTTTATAAAATTATCCGATGCGATGGACCTCACCATCACGCAATCGCATTTGGAAAAAATTATGTACAACTCAATTCCTTTGAAAATATCCGATGCGATATGACTTTATCGCAAATCGAAAATCGGGCAAACATAGATGCTTTTCTTATTAAATCTTGAAACTACGATGCTAAGAACGTACGTCTTCACTAATCGTTGTTTACACTTCATCGGCCTATCGCAATCTAAGCTTCAAAAGGACATTTTACGTTAAGATTTCAATATCACCAATCTCGCATTGTACATGCATCATTAATTCGAAAATAAACAAATTATGGTAATCAATTCTATTATGAATGCGTGAATGTGACTTTCCTTTAAGGCATTCAATTTTCATATGGAGTTAATCAATTTGGGATCATTAATAAAATCTTTTCTCGCAGCATGTTGTTCTTCTAACTTCATTTCTTCCTACTTCTCAAAGGTTTTTCTCATTCTCACAGAGTCATAGAACATCAAACCCTCTCGTTTTTCAATTAGTGAAACGATACCAAACAAAAAAATGTTCCAAGAAACTTAAGAAATCAAGATCCGTTGCCACTTCAAAGACTACTACCACTACCACAATGCCAAAAGAAAAGCTAGCCAAGATAATCTAGTTACGGATACTACATGCCGGTCTCAAGAAACTTTCCGAAGAAGTTTTCTTCCACAACTTTCAGAAGCATAAAACTTACCAAGCATGTGTATAAAGGAAACAAATTAATTGATGAAGAATCCGATTCAAATGATAACTTCAAAGAACTCAAATTTTCTTCATAGAATTTCAGCTCTGGGTAAATGTGTTCCCATATTATGACATAATACGATGGGCGATAGATAACACCACCATCACAAACCGAACATTTGCAAGTCAGTTGGGGGAAAGACAGCATTCTTAGATCGTAAGACATCAAGGCAAAGTACCATCCGCTAACCTCGTAACATCTACAACAAATCTTTCTTAGAGGATTTCGCTTCAAGAAATGAGATAGAATTAGACTCCCATTAGGCAATGGATACAAGCTCCAGACAAACATAAGCATGAGACCTCGTGTATGTATTCCATAGAGTCTCTCGCACCTCCATATTGTTATGCTACCGCCATGATGTGTAGACTTTTTGGCGCTGATAATCCCGCAAGGTTTTCTATTCAAATGGTACCCCCGATTGAGGCCATTGTTGGTTCCGTTATTATGGATTGGTCATTATTCTATCCGATAAAAATAGCAACAAAATCTCCGGATTATAGGAGAAATAAGCATACCTGAAATGTTCCCCCATTTCATTTTTTTGCTTGTATTCTAGATGCCTTGTGTTTTAATTCTCGAATTTCCTATTCTAAGATGGAAATGGACTCCCTCAAGATCCTACTCCTATACACATATATCATAAACTTTTTTGGAAAGCCCATTTCAAGAACCATGTATACGGTGTACTTTCCATGCATACATGTTGGTTCGTTTACCATGTAATTCATTTTTAACCAACCTCTCCTCGTCTCTCTCGATAATGCAACCCACATATCCCAAATCGAATTGTCTTATGAAGAGGAATTTCAATTATATTAGAGTATTTGGAAGCATTTTTTAGCCTCATTTCTCTTTACCTCTGCAGTGTCCTCTGATAAAATTTTAGCTCAAGAGATTTCTTATCGCTGACAGTGTAAAGAGAGATGTCTAAGTGTTTAAAGGATTCCAAAAAATTGATGTGGCCTACCTTTCCTTTCCATTGTGGAACCTATACCCTTAATGATTTTAAGCATGCTAAAAAATAAGTCCTTAAGATAAGATATCTTTAAGCTTGCAATCACCTAGCATACAATATGATCCTAAAATAAAGAAGCCAGATTTCACAATCCTTTGGTCCAAATTGCTAAGTTTGAGCATGAGGTTGATGATTTTGATAATTTATTTGTCTCGATTGAGAAATTTTCCCAAGTTTATGATCTATCTATATCTAAGTTTTAAGCGTAAGATATGAATAAATTTATGCGCTTCGTAAGCCAAAGATTACTTAAAGTTCTCTGACTCAACTGAGGGTTCCTTCACAAGCAAATAAAAGTATTGAAATAGAACAAAATAAAAAAGGAAGATACAATGAAGAAACAAAAATAAGTGACAACCAACAAAATTGATGTTCACTGTGAGAAGGAAAATACAAAGAGAAAGATTGATGTGTAGTCGTAGAAGGGTGCAAGGACAGTAGCAAGCCCGATGTGTACCTAAAAAAGAAGATACGGCAATAAGCCCGATGATCAACTTGAAAGAGAAAAGACCTCATAGAAAGAGGGAAATTCTACTCAAATGATTATTACTCCCCATTTGCTAAGACAATATGAACAATTCGCTCAACAAATAGGAAAACAAAACAATCCTCAAGTTGGATAATCTGAATACCCAACGGTGATATTGAGATTATCTTCAACATCCATCTCAAGAAATTCAGGCTTGATTTGCACATTATACCTCCGGATATCTTTTACAGCCCTAAGCATAGGGTTTTTGTCGAAAAACAAAGAAATAGAAGGAAGATTGATCAAGGATCACTTCAACCCCACAAGTTGAATTAATGATTGTTGTTTGGAAGAACACCGAAATAAATCCTTCGAGGATATTACCAAACTATCATCACAATATGCAGGTGCCTATAGTGCGCTTGCTATAGATAAAGCTACTAAAGTCACTCAATTGGTAAAAAAAAAAGACTTACAAACATAGCATTATTAGAAGAAAGAACAACAAGTGATCAGCAAAGATATTACGCTTAGAGCAGCAGCTTGGAAGAAGAAATACTCGCAGTCAAACAATTAGAAGAACAATTGAGTATTGAAAATAAGAAGCTTGATCAACAAGATTTAAATAAACAAAAATAGTTGTCTCAAGAGGTATCCAAATCACAAAAAATTTTGCAAAAGGAAAAGGTTGTCAAAGAGGAGAAAAATAAAATATTTCAGAAAAAATTGATAAATTCAAAGGATTATCCTAAATCCGTAATTCGCCCAACATTTAAGCCCTTGAAGTGAGTAATTTGTTGTCACAACAATTGAATGATCTATGCCAAAAATATCACAAGATGAACCCCTTCCGTGAAATAACATCACTTCATCGACGAACCGGCCAATACAAGGTTAGAAATTGAAAGCACCGATGAGAAGATTTCGGCATCACATGGCGAAATGCATTAGGTAAAATTGTGAATCTTCCTAGAATTGAAGCATCGCATAAAGAGATTTTATTCGCCGAATGGGGAACACAGACATGAAAGAAGAACATGCTACATCAAGAGCAAGAGCCATAATGAACAATCCGACACAATTGGTTAATGATAGTCTATGTGCAATTAATTTAATTTCAGATTGTACTCCAGGAAAGTCACAAGGGTAAGAGAAACCATACTGGGGTGAAGTAGGAATCAATCATCTGAACAAAAATCAAGAAATACAAGAAATTACATGGGATGTCCTATGGACACACGATTAAACCACATGAATACAGATGGAAAACCAAATGCTCTCTTTCTAATGCCATCAATTTCATCATTCCGAGCTTCATGCCACATACACCGCCGCTGTATTTGAGGCCGAGTCATCCACCGTAAGTGAAAGATATGCTCAAGATCTCAAGCAATGCCTTCTCACATTGGATATTATGGAAATCCAATGAATCTATTTTATTAGAGATCGTGAATTTAGTTTTGACCTTCGATGATATTTCTTAGCAATAGTTTAGTTAATTTGCTTTTGAATTTCCTATTTAAACCCCTTTCAAGCATTTTAGAAAGGGTCCTAATTTGTAATATTTTAAATAATAAATACATTTCTATACTCCTTGACTATCTTATTTTTTATAAAGGATCATATCTTATGATTTCTATGGTGAATTATTTTTGAGAGTTGCATTTCGTACCTTTGAATATTGTTCTAAGTTAAAGCAAGCAGCAGATCAAAATATCAAATTGCATCGTGAAGATATCAAATGTATCTAGTATTTCTATCAATTTCGTTTTATTTTCTTTATGTGATGAAATATTCTCATTAAAATTTTCTATCGCTTCTATATACTTTTTCAAATATTTCTTTATCATATCATTTGAAGATAGAGGGATATCATCTTTCATAGTGTGTGTAAACAATATAAATTTATGAATGCTATGTGTTATTATAACTCGTTTAATTTCCTTAAATGATATCATTATATGATACCGCATCTTTCTTTTAAGTAAATAATACATTTTCATGGTTATTTGTTAATTGAAACAATCTTTAAGTCGTATTCATATTTAATACCCGAGTTAGTTTTAGAATTATTTGCAAATCATAGATTGCTGTATTGCATTAGCTCGCTAGTTAGTTCCATTATTCACTTGCACAAACATCCCATCACCAATATTTTTCAAATTAGGAAATCGGTCCTATAAATCCAAGCTTGGAGCCACCATCCCAAACGGATAAGGAGTTGTTCTAAGGTCCAACCGGGTGGTTTTTCCCCTCAATGTTCAAGCAATGATTTTCGAGGCTTCAACACATTCATAAATTGATAATTTTGTTCATCCCGTGAAAATATCTCAATATTTTAGATTATCTAGTATTATAGGCCTATGTTTAACTTTTGTTGTATATTTATAATTTGGTTGAAGAGTGCGTACTGCGGTGTTGGCAAAATTTGCTAAACTCTGCAGTTCGCATATTCGTTTTTTAGGAATCAAGTAGGAAAGTCACATTCAAATGTAGCTCACTAATAAAATCTAAATATGTTTCTCTATATTGGCTTAATCTAGGATTATATACGTAATATTCTCCTCTTATCCGTTTCACAATTAACTCAGACTACCCATGACTTACACTATTTGGCTCCTAAATTTCTAACAATTTGCAATCCTAAAATCAAAGCTTCATATTTAGCCATGTTTGCTTGTACACTTGAAATTTAATCTAAAGGCATGACCTTCGCATGATTGTTTTCCATGTTGGGTATCCAAATTCTGTTCTCAGCTTCCTAATTTGTTAACTAATCCATCAAAATCTAATTGCCATATTGATTCATGAAAATGTTGTATACCTGCCCTGGTGCTTTCTTTTTTGTTTTAGTTTAGTGTTGTTTTCTATGCTAATTTTAGATTTACATAAAATGAAGGAGTCCATATCGTAGGTGAATAAATGTGGATAGTTTCGAGGTCTTTCTACACTACTAACTCGTGTATTTCATTAATGTCTCTCTCGTAAAGTTTCTTGGGTTGAACAAAAACCGATATTGTTTCATAAGACATGTCTAATTGTGTAGACTCGCATTTTATCTCCCTATGAGTGAGATAATAGCATTCCATGCTTAAGAGGGATGTCAACATTACAATATCCATGACTATGCTTTTTCCAGTATTGAACTAAAGCAGAACACATAAATCTTTGATTAAGCCTAGACATTTCACTTTATTGGGATCAAATGAGAAGATATATTTATAAGGTCTAGTGATACCCAAATTCAAGGTTTCCATGATTGCTTTTGGCATCAAATTGTGTGAGGCACCCGAATCTAGCATGGCATTATGTAAAATCTGACGTAAATGTGTTAAGCTAATGTAGAAAGTGGGAGAACTCCTACCTCTTGGTGTTTTCCATTAAGTTCAAGACCAAAGATTAGTTCGTGCATTTTTATATATCATGTTTTAAGTCAAAGGAATTGGTATCTTTAGTTTATAATTTCAGTTTCTTTGGATACAAAATAATTCTTATGATTTTCCTAACTAAATTATTTATTCCTTGGTAAATCGTAGTTTGGGTGGGTTTATCTTCTTTATACATTTGGTTTTTCATTTTTTTTTTGTTTTTATTTACATTGTTTCGTTTAATTTTAATTTTTCGTGGACAACTTTGAGATGTAGTGGAAGTTTTAAGTGTGTTTTATACTAACAACAAGCTGGGCAAAAAGATTTTTTTCGAACCGCCTAATCGTGATCGCAGGGCATATGTTTTTGGATCCGAAATTATAGTTTTAGCAAGTAAATTGTTGTTCGGCAAAATAGTGAGATTTTTGAGGATCTACCGAGTTCGAACAATAGCATTCGTTATGTCAACAATTTTGGGAGTAAGGGTGTAATTTTGGGACTTGAAATTTTCTCGATTAGGATTTGAATTCTTCTGCTGAACTATATTTTTGTTGGGTTTCCCTAGGAATAATTTGCGTAATCCTTAGTTGTAGGAACTCCTCATCGTTTTCTTTGTTTTAGTTTGAGCATTTATTAAGTAGTAACGCTCTACATTTTTTCTTCTCCTAAGGTTATATTGCTTACGAACTTCGTTAATTTAAAACTCATAATCTTTCTTGCAATCAAAAGACTCACCAGAATCTAATTGTAGTTGTTGTAATTCATATAGCTCATGTTCTTCTTGTGTAAGAAAATGGTGTTATCATCATTGATGCCTATTAGATTGATTTCCGAGTGTCTTCATCATCTTCGTTTTGGTGAGAAATTTCAACATAGTTCTCTGGAAAGGTGTCCTATTGTTTAGTCCGTGTTGATTTTCTAGATTTATCAATGTTGGTGTTTTTCCCCGAAATTGAGATTTCTAATTTGAGGTCCTTGTTGTTGGTTATCCCATCGTGGCTTCCTTCATGTCGTTTCATCCATCTATTATTTCTAATATTTTCTTCTAAGTTATCTATTTTCAAATCCGAGGTTGATGTTTTCTCTTTTATTGTCACTCTCCTTTCATTTCTTAATCTAGCTTTCTTGGCTAACAAGTTTGCCTCTACACTTACAACATTACTTTGCATCTGATCTAAGGTTTATGGGCTTTCTCTTGCTTGGTAAACCATATCCGTATCAAATCCATCATGGAATTTGATAAGGGCGTAGTCTCGAGGAGGTTTAAGATGTTAGGATTGCATTGTAAATATTATTATATCTTGTACAATGTATCTTGAACTATTTCATTTGGTGCTCTTTTATATTTTCAAATTCTATTAAAAATTTGTAATGGATTATTCTTCTCGTCCCATTTATTAAGGAACATCCTATGGAAAACAGCTAAATCATCTATACTACCAGCTAGGGTAAGCCTTTAAACCACTTCTTAACATCACCACTAAAGTTTGAGAAAAATTCTCATTTGAACATCAACATCATCTAATTCATACAATTCAAAGTAGTATGTCATTTTATTAACATGTTGTTGTATAAAGGTAGTGAGTGGTTCCATCAAATTGAGGGATTTTGCTTTATAATCTTGGGGCATGGAATTTAGAGGGGCTTTTAGGACTAATGGGGCATATCCGGTAGCCATGGCTTGGATTCTAGCTTGGCTAGGAGGTAGGTTTGAAGTACTTGGTGAAGATCTTAAAGTACTTGCAGATGTATTTAAAGCACTTGGTGATGATATTGTGATATTAGAAGATGTAGTTGGGATGCTAGAAGAAGAGCTTGGAAATGAGAATTAAGTATTGGAAAATGCAGGAAATGCTAGGGGATGAACTTGAACTATCGGGGATGGAAATAAAACTCTAGGTTGAAAAGGCTACTTTGGAAAAAATGAATTCATGGAATAAAGTGTAGAACAAGGATGAAGTGGTAGTAAATAAGGATGAACCTACAGATTCTAAAAAGAGTGGTATCTAAATGACTCGTAGAAGGCTTAGGGGTATAGGTCGATAAAGTAGTCAATTCAACTTAATGTTGTAAATAAGCTTCATCAATTTCCCTAATCAAAGTTGCAAGCAGAGTAGCATCAAGTTTATTATACACTTCTAGGACTTTTTCTAATCTAGTAAGTAAGCCTCTTACTTGTAATGGATGAAATGAAATCAAGATCTATTACACTATTATGTATGTCACTTTCTGATTTAGTTCTAAACAGAGATTGTTCAAAATTTAAATCAAATTCAATGTCTTGTAAACTTGATAATTTATTTGGAAGAGGATTTTCGATCAATGAATTATTATTACCTAAACTTTCTACTTTTTTGCTTTTCTTTACACCCCGTTAGGATTATCTACTATGACAATAGGTTTCTAGATCCAGATTGGACCTCGGTATAATAGACTCTTCTCGGGAAGCCAAAATTACAAATTTTTATTGAAAATTTACTAACAACTCTTTAAACAATATTAAGGTGAAAATGTAAGTAAAAATATTTCCTTTAAGATTTATTTTAAAACTAAGGATTGCAAGTCCACAAGATGGTCACTAGTATGTTATCACTCCAATCATTCTCAAGAGTTGTTAGATTTTTATTTTGTTTTAAATAATATTAGAGGTAACCACAAACCTACTTTTAAGCCTTAAGGATCTAGCCTTCATAATGCTCGCAGAGAGCTTTCTTTATATGATTTATCTTTGTTGTTTTTAAATTTATTTTAGGCTAGTTATGTAGGGTAAATTGGTTTTGGATTTTGATTTGATTTGGTGGTGAAATAACTTACTCAGATGATATGTAGGTCCGTATTCCATTGGGCTAATGAATTCAATGTGTTAAGCACAAATCAGATCAAGTTCAAAGGGAAATGTTTACAGGGAAAGATAGTTGATTTACTCGCATCTTCAAGGCCGATGGTGAAAATGGTTTCAATCGGGGTAAGATAGCAATTAAGGGTTCTCAACCAGATAATGAGTGAAAAAGGCAAAGGTCAATCAAAACTAGGGAGAAATTAAGGGTTCCTTAGTCTATATATCAAAGGGAAAACATGTAAATGATAAGCGCTCAAGACAAACAGTGCTATTAACATATTCCCGAAATAACAATTCCCGATTTATCATTTAGATTTAGAAAAACATACAAGTATCGATGAAAAACATAATAAATTGACAAAGAAACAAGGAAAATACTTCAGTAGTTGCCCAACACATGAATCTCATAATATGATGCTTTATTTCTTTAATCCAGTCCGTCGACTTGAAATTGGTACAATCACCCTTAGGCTCGTAATAGGTACAACTATAGAAATGTTCTAGCACTTTTCCACACATAATACTTCTAAATGAGAGTGTTTATAGAAAAAATTTACAAAATATCATAAAACAAACTTAGGAATTATTCATGGAAAAGAAATATCTTCATGCAAGAAGATAGTGACAACTTTCTAACTAATGAAGCAGCTCCTCGTTTTTATTGAAATTACTATTTGTTATCTTCAATTTGTTGTTTTTTTCTCTTTGTTGTTCATCAAGGTTGCGCTAGACAAGAAGTGTCCTCTATGCCGGGCAAATTTCTTCTATCTCTCGCTTTGTAATTTTTGTTTTGACTTTAAACCGATAATCTTTTACCCGGTACTCTTTCATCTCGATACTCTTTCACTATTTTATCGTCCGTCTTTTAATCGCAAATCAGAATCGTAAATGTAAAAACAAAATTCTCTATTTTTATTTTTATTTCTCCGTGTTTACCGCAATGTGATTTCACAAGAAATCAGTCATTTTTTCCCAAAATTTCGCCTGGCAATTTTATCTTCATAATCCTTCTCAAAATCTCATCGCCTTTCATGATACTTCTTTGAGAATGTGGGCTTGTTGATAAATATGTGTTCCACCTCATGTTGTAGGTAAAACAAATTATCCAAATTCTTGTAGATTACCTTCCCCGTTGGAATACCATGTGAGGTAGGCATATTAGCTTCGATCCTGGTAACTTTCCTCTCATTTTCTTGTCATAGTCATCCTCGCTTCATTAGTTTGTCATGAATAACTAATGGATTTGGAAGGTCTTTCTGCCTTAAGACATCAAATTTCATCATGTAAACCTTGCAATAGCAACCTCCATGTTTTGGCATTTCTCTTCCAAACGTATTATCAAATTATTTTTGGAAGTTACCTTCCTAACTTCTAGGATGTTTTATGTTCTATCATTAATACCAATTTATTCTAGCTCTTTCCTATTCTTGGAATTTAGAAACTTGATGATTTCAAGAGCTTCTTCAGTTTTCACTGCCTCTTTCTTTTATCCTTTGAATGGCTTCTTTACCGATTTGACAAAATCTTTCTACTTATATATAACTCCGGATTGATGGAAAATATCATTGATCATTTCAATGATATTGGCCCATAGTTGTTGTCTGATTTGAGCCATGGGTTATTTCAATGTTAGATCTTTTTATAACTTCTTCAACTACTCATCTAATCCTTTTCTCTTTGTTATTCATTTCTTATGCATTATCTTAGCAAGTTTATTTTCATCTTCAATACTTTTTGTTGTTCTTTAAGTCTATTAATATCATTAGTCCGAATAGACATGTTATGCATAGTTTTTACTAACTTGCTTCGTCTATCCGAATGTTGTAGTCGCTATCGTTGAAGACTCGTTGTTGAAGTTGTTGATGAAGTGACAAACAATGATGTAATCATGGGACCGTAGGAGCTAGTGATTCTACTAGTGTGGAAGTTCCACTTCGCACACCATGAATGAAAATGATTGGGATCGATTCTTTGTTGGCTTCCTTCTCTTGATCAATCTCATTCATTTCATTTTCCATTTCCTTTATCTCAGCAAAATTTCAACTGAAATGAGATTCACTATCTTATATTTCTAATTTGTATCCTGTGAATACTTCCTTTTCTTGAGGATTTTCTCTAAATGGGGAGCTTTAGTTCGTTTATTTAATGCATCAATGTCTACATTTTTCTTTCTATCAATTCATCCTCTGCAACTTTGACATTTTTAGGATCATATCCTACTTCAATTAATAATTCTTCCAACGATTTAATTCTAGTGTCTTTTGCCTATGAAGATGATTTTTCCAATTTGAGATGATCTCTCATATTTGTAAGAGTGTTTTGCGTATTTTTTACACTCATGGCCTCGTGGTCATCAGAGAATGCATCATCTCCCATGCCTCGCTTATGAAACTAAATTTGGTCCAGAGGATGAATATCCTAGGCCAAGACTTCAAAATCTATCTTTTTGTAATCAAGATGACTTGGGAGTTAGAAATGTTGGGTTGAAGAAATGTCATCTCGTATCTTTTATTCTATAGTCAAAGGTCGAAAGTAGCCTATTCCGGATGCCAGGAGTTAGTTTCAAATATTGAGAATATATTTCATTTTTAATTTCTTCATTTCTCGGGGTTTTGATTTCTTTGTATCTTTCTTTGATATCCATATATTTTTCTCGTTGTAGATGAGGAAACTTCAATACTCGTGTTACTTCTCGAATAAGCCGAGTGTTTGAAGTTGTAGGTTGTTGTTCTTCTTAAATTATCAGAGGAGGTGCATCACACCTTGCTACTATTTTTGTATCAATCACCTCTATTGTTTCCACTTCTTTATTAGCCGATCCGAAATGTGTGAACAAAATATTTCTTAAACAAAGAGATAGACAAAAGAGAAGCGCATCGTTATCACCTTTACTAGAAAGATGAAACCAAAGTCACCTCTTACCGGTCACGAAAGAAATATAAGGTAAACACTAAATCGATCTCGTTAATGAAAATATTTGCTTATATTTGCAAAAGTATTCATTAACCAAATTTTATGTGTGAATAAGCAATGAAGTATTCTGCAATGGAAGTAATGTGGTTTGAAGTGAAACAATTGAGTTTTGATCACTGTATAAGTCTCATTGTGAAAATTGGACTTATTAAAAGTTATTGTTTAATGTAGTAAAATCTGGAAAATAGCAGCAAAAATCCACAGCATAATAGTAAGCATTTGTTTAAGAAATTCACCTGATGCAGGGGCATTAGACACTAGCCAGCAATGTAGGAGTTTTGTCCACATGTTGTGGCTAGGAGGGTTTGAAGACATTTGAATTGTAACAGCTAGGTGTCAATACCTCAGCTGATTGTATTATTTTATATCAGTTAGAGTCGTAGAAGTCGAATAGCTCGCTAGTCTAGCCGTCATATTTCGGCTAGTTGAGTTATTTCAATTAGGTTGTTTATTTTCTAAAACGGTCCTCATAGAGGAACCGAACAGACAAATGTTCATGCATATAAATGTAATCCTCGAATGTATATAGAGAGGAGAGCAAGAGAAGAGGAGAAGATTTCTCTCGCAACAACCGTATGTGAACAATTGTTTCAGCTAAGTGATTTCAAAGCTTATTTGCCATTGAATTGTCTCGAATCGCTAATTGTGAAGAATCGTTTAACCGTGAGGCGATTATGTACCGGAAATTTTGTTTTCCTGTCTTTGATTTCCCATAAATTTTTTGGATAACCTCGTGAATTCAACCAACCGTTAGAGAGGCCCCGTGTGTACGTAACCATGGGCGTGAACACCGTTCATCATTATCTCCTCTTTATAAAGAGATAGAGTAATCGCTTTCGAAACCGGAACCGTGGTTTAGACGTGAGTAAATGAATGAGAAGGATAGTACAACCGGCGTGAACCATAGTTAATCACCGTACAAAAACCGCGAGTGGGTTTACAAGGCGGGATTTCCATATCACACCGCTTTTGGGTGAATAGGCGGTATTTCCTGAATGCGAGCGACTCCATAGACCTGTTGACGCATGGCGAGGTGGACCCCCAGAAAACCACTATTCAGAGCGCGCCATCGCGCATTAACGTTCGTACCAAGAGGCCGAGCGATATGCGTATGAGCCGTTGATTTGAGAGAGGGCCATCGGACAGTGATCGCACGTTGGACTTTCCCGTATTTTAACCAAGGTGCGCGGAGGATAGCCAGGTACGATACGATCATTTGATTGGGTGATTGAACGTAGAGGTGGGCCCGGAGCCAAGGGTTATTATTAGTCATTTGTTTAAAAAAGAAAAAAAAATGCGTGGAGTATTAATATAATGTGCAAAGGATATAACTGTGGTTATAAAGGTTCGAAGGTAAATACATAGGCCGAGAGATACAATTAAACATTCGAAGTCGTGATTATATTTATTTGTCAATTTCTTTGGAATTGATAATTAAATAAAACAAAAGAAAATAAAAGAGCCACATGGGGTAAACCAAAGGAAATGTCGACAGCCACGGCCACCATTGAGCAACTCTCCTCTCTAGGCGACTTTCGCCTCCATAAGGCCATTTGTGGCATCGTAGCTATTGTTTTGAGTTGTTTTTGCGTATAGCCGACATGGAATCGCTGGCAGCTGGTAGAGGTGTCGCGTAAGGAGACATGTAGCCAACGCAGGTGTTGGGGATAAGGTGAGGTCGAGGCTAGAATGGATGCCATGGAGCGAAGACACCCCGCAGGTCCTAAAGACACGCGAACCCGAAACAAAAGAAGCCGAAGAAAATGTTGAAATTCCTCCTCGACTGAGGCTCCTCGTAACCTGTGATCTAAGGCCAGTTTCCTAATTGAAGTGTCGAGTTATGGTGGGGACTGAATCCATAGGAATCGGTGGATTGGATAAACGAAATGAATAAGTGCTTCGATTATGAAGAAATAAGTGAAGATAAAAGTGTCAAGTTTGCAAGAATAAAGCCGGAAAAGGACATGTCGCACTTTGGTGGGATGGAGTGGTGTGAAGAAAGGAGGAGAGTTGGCAAGCAACCTATCAAGAGCCGGACCGTAACGATGGCTAAATTAAAAGGTAAGTTCTTGCCTAGTGATTATCACCTATATTACAAGAAAAATGCAACCCGAGACAGAGGTTGTCGGCGTTAAAAGAATACACAGAGGAATTCTACAGAGTGAGCATAAGAGCCGGGCACCTAATACAATACCGTGTAACACGCGTATATGTGAATGGTCTCAAGTCGTGGAGATCCAAGATGAGATTGGTCTCTTTGTCTCCTAAGATAAAGGAAGAGGCCTACCGTATGGCTCGAAAGGTGAGAGAAAACTCCCGAGAAAATTTTCGCCACGAAGAGAGTGTACTTTCCTGGGAAGGGAACTCGTGGCAGAGGAAAGCCTACTACACCTGTGGATGGAGCTAACAATAGCTCACCTCGACCATTCGCGTAGGATGATGAAGGGGCGTAAGGGGTTCTTATAGAGGAAAGGGGAGAGGAGTGCGCAGACGAGACAGAGGTAGGAATCGAGGTGCTATAGATGTCAAGAAGTGGGACATAAGCACTATGAGTGCCCAAGAGAATGGGGTGTTGGTCCAAGAAATGTTGTTTTTTCCTCAGATCGAGAAGAGGCGTGAATTGAAGAATAAATTCTTCCTGTGAGAGGGGAGAATCCTTGGTGGTAAATAAGGTCCCTTGAAGCAAGCCAAAGAGGTCATCGAGCTCGCACAAAGGAAGACTTTGTTTAGGAGCATATGCAAAGTCCATGAAATTCTACTACCTATTCATCGATAGTGGCAAGACAGACAATCTCGGTTTCCACCGAGGTAATAGAGAAAGTTGAAGCTAAAGACAAGGGAGTGTCCAACTCCATGGTGTCCTAGCTCTCGCACAAAGGGCACCACTGCCGTGAAAGAGCAAGCAGGAGATAGAGCAAATGGCAAATACAAAGATAAGGTCCTTTGCAGGATAATGCCCATGGATGTGTGTCATATACTGCCGGGTAGACCTTGGTTAGCTTGACAAAAGCAACAAGGCATGATGGAAAGAATAATACTTACAAGTTCTTCAAGGATGGGGTCCATCATACATCGATACCCATGGAAGAAGGAGAGCCATCCAAGTAGAGTGATTGACCCAAAGACCTTGTTGTCGAGCTTTAGCGAATATTTGGGTGCCAGTATAGAAGAAGAAGAGGTAAGTTTTGCTTTAGTTTGCAAGCCTAAATTAGTTCTTACTTACAAATATTTCTCGATTTACCAAGAGAAATCCAAGAGATGTTGGATGATTACCGTGAAATTATTGTGGATGATTTACCTTATGAGCTTCACCGTGAGAAATATCACCATCGTATAGATTTATCCCCGGGTTCAAGTCTACCAAATAAGGCAGCCTGCGAATGACTCCCAAGGAAAATGAGAAATCAGAGACAAGTACAATGAGTTGGTGGACAAGGGGCCGATTAGGAGAGTTTGAGTCCATGAAGGGCATCAAGAACATTGAGCCCAAAGAAAGATGGAGGTTGGAGGATGTGTATTGATTCCAGAGCAATTAATAATATCACAATCGTGTACAAACATTCTCTTTGCCCGTAATTCGAGGATTTGATGGATTGTTTGAGTGGTGCTAAATATTTCTCAAAGATAGATTTAAAAAGTGGATACCATCGTATTATAATAAGAGAGGGTGATGAGTGGAAAACTCGCCTTTAAAACAAATGAAGGACTGTATGGATGGATGGCATTTGCCTTTTGGGTTGTCAAATGCACCTAGCACTTTTATGAGACTTATGAATGAAGTATTGAAAGATTTCATTGGTAAATTTTTGATAGTGTATCTGGATGATATATTAGTTTTCAGCAGAATTAAAGAAGAACATTTATCGCATCTTAACTACACCTGGAAGAAGCTTCACCAAGAGAAATTGCTGATAAATTTGAAGAAATGCTCATTCATGACAAGATTTGGTGCATTGCTTCTGTTGTTTCGTAGAAGGATTGAAGATGGACCTAAAAGGTTAAAGCAATTGTGGAGTGGCCTTCACCTAGGAATGTTTTTGGTAAGAAGTTTCCATGGGATTCTGTTAGTTTTTACGTAAATTTTATAAGAAACTTCGCAAGCTCGATGCACCCATAATTGAGACAATAAAGAAGATAAAATAGCCATTTATGGATCACGAAGGGAGAAGAAACTTTAAAGTTTTGAAGCAAAAGATACCGCAGAAGCCTGCTTTGATCCCCGCCCGATTTTACTAAACCATTTCAAGTAATGTGATGCCAATGGAGAGGCCATTGGAGCTGTATGGAGTCGGATGATAGGTGCATGTGGCATATTCTGGGTTGAAAAGCTAAATGACACTCAGAAAGAAGTATTCCTCTTATGAGAAGGAATTCTATGCACTAATTAATCAAGAAGTGGAGACATTATGTGATGTCCAGAATTTGTATTATATTCTCGACAATTACAAGCCATATATTGTACAACATACCTCAAGTTGAAACATAAGCATGCTAAATGGGTTGAGTATCTCCAATGTTTTAATTCTTTTTTTGAAACATATAAGTGGTCAAGCCAATAAAGTAGTCATGCTTTGAGTAGGAGGAACATGCTAGTTCAAGAAACAAATTTGAAGTTGTAGGATTTTATTTTCCAAAGAATTTTATAAAACAAATCCATTTTAAAGAAGCATTTGAGGCAGGCTTTGCAACCTCTGCTTTTACCGTATAGAATCCAAGTAATTTTATTTATTTTCCTTTTGCTTTAGTGAGGACTTTTTATTCGTATATTTTTCAATCGTGTGTACAAAAATGTTTCATGAGAGAAAATTTGATCAAAGAGAAGCATAGTGGTGGACTCGCTAGACACTTTGGTACCGATAAAATTATGAGCAGCCGAGTCATTTCTATTACTAGCCTAAGATGAGAACAGGAAGTGGATAAGTTTGTGAAGAATTGCAAAATCCGCCGCATGCTAAAGGAAGAAGCTAGTCGGCAAGATTGTACACTTCTTACCTATTCTAGACAAAGCTTTGGGACATGGTAAGTATGGATTTTGTTATAGGATTACCCAAGACTCAAAGAGGGAATGATGCAAGCCTTTGTTGTGGTGGATAGATTCTCCAAAATGGTACATTTTATTCCATGCTATAAAACTAGTGATGCCACCCATGTTGCTAACTTTTTCTTCAAAGAAGCGGGAGATCAGGATGGGTTTCCAAAGAGTATTGTTTCCCGTACAGAGACACCCGCATTTGTGGGTCACTTTGAGGAAAACCGTGGAATAAACTTGGCACCAAACTCGAGTTTTTAGCTCGCCTATCATCCCCGATCGATGGACAAACCGAGGTAGTGAATAGGAGTCCGGGAAATTTGTTGAGAAGTTCACAGGAGAGCATCCTGAAGTGCTGGGATCATATTTGTCTCAAAGTAATATGCATATAATGACTCACCAAACATGAGCATATAAGGCAGTCCATTTCATATTGTCTATGGAATGCACCCTATAGGAATATCGCAGTTGAGAAATCGGGGGAAGGCGTAGCCAAGGAGGCAGATGGTGAGGAATTTGCTTCGTAGATCCATGCCATACATGAACAAGTGAAATAGCAAATACATGCGTAGCATCAAAAAACAAAGCGTACTGGTGCTGCAACAAGTTCATTTTGAAGTAGGATATCTCGTTTTGGCACACTTGAGAAAGGAGAGATTCCTAAAGAAGCAAGATAACAAATTGGTGTTCAAAAATATTGGGCCATGCAAGATACTTAGGAAGTTTTCTCTTCGCAAATTTTATGAGATTGAATTATCTCCCCGATGTTGGAATATCTCCCATTTTTAATGTTGCATTTGTACAAGTATGAAGATGATGGTGCGACAAAGACTGCTGAGACAAGGAATAGATTGAGGAAGGAACAAATACTCCCCAAATTTTTAATCCACTGCAACCAGAGAAGATATTGGATAAAATACAATTCAAGGACCAGAGGACAAGAGTAATTTCAAGATTTGATCAAATGGAAGGACAAGCCAGAGGAAGATGCCACTGATGATTGAAGAAATGTTGCATAAGATAGGCGTATCGCGGGGAAGAGCTCATCGACAGAGCCCATGAAGAAAATTTCCCTCGTGAATCTAATGTAGTAAGATAGACACCGCCGCAATGTAGGATTTTTTTCCACATGTTGTGGCTAGGAGGGTTTGAAGACATTTGGAATTGTAATGCGCTAGGTGTCAATACCTCACCGATTGTATTATTTTAGATCAGCTTAGAGTCGTAGAAGTCTAATAGCCTTGGCTAGTCTAGTCATTATATTTCATTAGTTGAGTTATTTTAATTAGGCTATTGATTTTCTAAAACAATCCTCATAGAGGAACCGAATAGACAAATTTTCATGCATATAAATGTAATCCCTGATGTATATTGTGAGAGGGGAGAGCAAGAGAAGAGGAGGAGATTTTCCGTAACAAAACTCAGATGTGAACAATTGTTTCCATTTAAGTGATTTCAAAGATTATTTTCCATTGAATTGTCTCGAACTCGCTAATTGTGAAGAATTGTTTAACTATCGTGCGATCGTGTACCGGAAATTCCGTTTCTCTATCTTTTGATTTCCCCCGTAAATTGTTCGATAACCCCGTGAATTCAACCAACCGTAGGCGAGGCCTCGTGTAGAGAACCATGGGCGTGAACACTGCTCAATTATAAGATTCCCCTTAATAAAGAGATAGAGCATCGCTTTTGAAACCTCTAACCGTGGTTTAGACGTGAGTAAATGAACGAGAAGGATAGCAATAACCGGGCGTGAACCGTAGTTAATCGTACAAAAACCGCGAGTGGGTTTACAAGGCGGATTGCCCATATCGCACCGCTTTGGGTGAATAGGCTGGGTATTTCCTAAACGTGAGCGACTTCCATAGACTCCGTTGACGCGTGGCGAGGTGGACCCTCAAAACCATCGGCTCGTAGTGCGCCATCGCGTTAACGTCCGTACTGGGGAGGCTTGCAAATATGCAGATGAGCCGTTGGTTTGAGAGAGGGGACATCGGACCGTGATCGCACGTTGGACTTGCCCCGAGTTTAACCAAGGTGCGTGGAGGATAGCTGTGTACGATACGAGCGTTTGATTGGGTGATCTGATGTAGAGGTGGGCCTGCAGCCAAGGGTTATTATGTTTCATTTGTTTAAAAAAGAAAAAAAAAGCGTGGAGTATTAATATAATGTGCGAAGGATATAACTCGTGGTTATAAAGGTTCGAAGGTAAATACATAGGTCGAGATACAATTAAACATTCGGTTGTGATTATATTTACTTGTCAATTTCTTTGGAATTGATAATTAAATAAAACAAAAGAAAATAAAAGAGCCAATGGGGTAAACCAAAGGAAATTCTTACAGAGCCACGTCACCATTGAGCGCTCTCCTCGGGCGGAATTTCGGCTTTGTTGCGTCATCACCCCTCTCTTGGGGCTGTTCTTCGTTAGGTCCAAAAAGCTCTCCAAATAGGCTTTTCCTCTTTCATTAATGCTCAAATGAAGTATTACAATGTGTGAAGAAAGCTCAAAAGGCTAAAATAACATGGTAAATTCAGAAATGAGACCGCCAAAACAAGAAAATCGACTATTCATTCACCCTTACGGATGATTATAGTCCAATACAACCGATCTTTCACCAAGCCCCGGTGGCTCCATAAGAAAATTCGCCGATAAAATCACTAATAGAGTGCCCCGATGGCTTTGCAACTCGTCCTAACAACAAAATGCTTCAATACCCCCAAATCAAAAAACAATTGGCTTCAAAAGGACTTCCTTAGCCAAAGTTATGGTCAATCGGGGTTTTTGTCCAATTACTCCTTGAAAAGCTCCACTAAATGTGGAGAACTCGCATAACTCCGACAAAAATGGAGACGGGTGCTTTAGGGTAAAACCCGCTGGGTGGTTGGTTTTCGTATATCCCTCTCGTGTGGCTTTCGTTGCCCGAGGCATACGATTAGCTATGTTGTTCACAAAGATGGCATGAGCATGTTCATATTAGCTTGAAATAACTTGAAGGAATACAATAGAGAATTACCCTTTGACGGTCTTGGAATCTTTGGAGAACGCCTGAGCAACAAAGTAAGATCCTTTCTTCGCCTGGGCCCAAATCCGAGACCCGCAATCAAAGCACCCGCGTAACTTCTAATATAACAAGTATTCTATCAATTAAATCAACAATAAACATCTAGATTATACACATCCGAGCTATTCATATCATACTAAACAAATATTGAAACAACAATATAACATTAAGCATCGAATGGACAAAACGAACATAGTTCTATTGATTTTGAAAAAAAAAAAAGAAGGAGGATTACAACCATCTATTGTACCAAGCCCTCCTCGCCTTCCCAATCTCTCTACCAAGTGAAGAAGTCCAAGCCAACAAGCTCTCTAGGAGCCTCTTGACTCTTTGGCCTTCACAATGTCACACTATTCTCTATTCCACAAGTATACAAGAACTTTTGAGCAATCCTTTGGATCTTCAATTAAGAGCCTTCGCCCTTCTTATAGGGAGGGAGAAGGCCATTGTTGCCCTTCTCTTTCCACCAGTTTGCAAAATGGAAAAGGTTTACGTTTCCTTGACTTGCCGTTTTTGCCTCTCTTGGAGTTCGCCTTCTATGGCAAATGACCAATAATGAATCAGGGTGCTTCGGGCAGCTTTCCTTTGCACCGACTCAGAGGGAAAGTCGGAGATTCAAATTTTTCTCCGCGCTCTTTTCCCAATTCAAACTTAAAACACGGTAACGCGTCTCTCCAAAGGTAAACAGAAAGGCCCCACACTTAACGCGGCCAATGTATTGCTTGCCTCGCGTTATAACGCTCTTGTTATGTTCTATATATGTGTTACCTGCGTAAACAGGTTTAATTTAGGTCTTTGTACTTCTTCCATATCTTCCTCTCAGCCGATGAGGAGGTATTTTGACCGTAATGTATGCCCCTAAAGTGTGAGGTCGAGACGGGGACGATGGCCGAAATACTTTATAATTTGGTAGAGAGAGAGAGATTGAAAGATCGAGGAAAACCGAAACAACAACATATGTCGAAAATACAGTATTTTCCTAGAGTCGGGCATGTCCCATGCTCGCAGTTTTCGAAACAACATGATTTCTCTAGAATAGAGATATGAAGAATCTGTCCACCAATAGGCACAATGTGGAAGTGTTCCGTCATAATAGGATCGCCAGCAGTCGTCTCCATAAAATTACCGCAGCCTTGGGGAAGGGAACACAACTTTAATGGTGTAGCCTTTTGCCCCAAGGTCTTCGATCACCGATTCACTTAAAACCGCATTTTTCAACATGTGAATGAGGGAGTTGTCACGAACATGGGAAATCGTCCTGATTACCAGTCAATAATGAAAATCAAGTACGTACGCGAAGTTACGACCGAGCAATTATGATGGTCCCTAAGATGCCCAAGACAATCTAGCGCAGTGTGAACAAAAATAGAGTTGAAGTCGAACACGTAGAATCATTCGACCAAGAGCCAATGATGAGAAGACTCTGATCAAACACAAGACCGTCCTCGCCACCGATGTCTCCATATCCGGGTACCGATGTGTTTCCGGATCAACTTCCTAGATAAGGTGTCAAGTCGTTAAGTAGGAAGATTCCGTTGAGAGTAGGCACCGAGGCGTCTCTACGTCACTCAACACGAAACTAAAACCAACCGGGCTTTGTTTATGATTTGAGATAAGGAATAGCAAATGGGAACGTCGACGACAAATAATTTCTCTGCATAATGAACTGTTTGGTTGATAACAGGAGCGTAGGATAGCGAGATCTCGCTTGAACAATACACTCTAGCGCAGGTAATTAGGTAGTCAAGCGTGTTGAACACCAAAGAGGTGTGTTAGGATTTTACCGGTAGACCGGGAAATGAAGGCTAATACTCATATATGGTAGGGTTCGGCTAATCATGGAAGATGTTTTTCTTCGGGAAGTGCCATGTTCAAGAATTTTGTCACAAATCGACCTTTTGAAAAATGTAATAGAGGTAGTATCCATTTTGTCCCAAATTTTTTCCGTCCGATTAGGTTTAACGAGTCCAGACGCAGTAGAACTCTCAGGGAATTTTTCATGTTTAGAGAGTCCGAAAAAATGTCGTAAAGACAACTATGTGCCCCATCCGACTAGGCTGGCATGTCCGTATGAGCAAACTCGGTGAATTTTTCATGTTTAGAGAGTTCGAAAAATGTCATAAAAGACAACTCCATGTCCTCGTCCGATTAGGTTTAACGAGCCCTATGAGAAAACCTCGTGAATTTTTCATGTTTAGGAGTCTGAAAAATGTCGTAAAAGACGGCTCCATTGGGGTACCTTTGTCATGTCTTGATAACCGGCACGCAAAGGGTAATAGTAAGTCTCGAAACAAGCCATTTTCCGTTAGTTAGTCCATTGAATCTCGAAAAGTGAGAAATCTATGTTCAATGGACGTCTGCCTCATTTTGTTATGAGTACGAGGAGACGAAGTAAACTCAATATTCTTTGTGAAATTTTAACGAGTCCAACAAAGAAAACTCGGTACCTCCGTGAAATTCTAACGAGTCACGCGGAGAAAACTCGATTTACTTTTTTTGTTTAAAGAGCTTTGAAAAAGAGGAAAAGAGGTCAGTTCCTTGTTCTTTGTCTCGGTAGTTTAACGAGCCCGACAAAAGGTGACTCGTGATTTTTTCGGTTTTATGAGCGAAAAGATTCCTAAAAAGAATGCGTACTTCTCCATAGTTTTAACGAGCCCGAAGAAGAAAACTCTAGGCTTTTCGGATTAACGAGCAAGAAAAGACCACAAAAAGAACGCTCGATGCCAACTTCGTGTAAGTTTAACGAGTCCGAAGAAGAGAACTCGAGGTTTTTCGGATTAATGAGCAATAAAAATACCGTAAAAAGAATTCTCGATCAAACATGAGTGTGTCTGCTCAAAAATCTTGATCCCTTATTAGAATCATCAGTACAAAATCTCAAGAGTTGCGACATGTGTACAAAATGAGGAATCACGACTTTGCCGATCGACGAAAGAGAGTCATGCCCCCGAATTTGCTATAAGAAGGTCAAGACATTCATTTTCACCGTTTTGAGTGTTGTGAAGAAGTCTGAGTGCAAAAAGGGCCGTACCCTGGGGCCGACGATTACTAATCCGGCAATGTTTTCTATTCCGCGAGATCCGTAAGAGCTAGAACCTCCCGTTATCATTTAATTGCCAATTTTTTAGTTTTTGGTCGGTTCAAAATTAGAAATTTTGAGCCCTAGAAATATTTGCGCCTAACGCGGGTCGTATACAACAACTCGCGTTAAACGCACAACCCGTGAGAGACATAAGCGTTAGAACGCTCCGTTTTGTATTAGTAACCGTTAGGCACAACATGCTTTCTAGAAATTCAATTTTTTCATTTTTGAAGTGGTCCGTGCAAATTTTAATCGTTGGAAATGTTTCATTCTGCAAGTGTTCAAATCGTTAATCATGAGTATTCCGGCGAGAGAGAGCATGAGTTGTGTAGTGAACGAGAGATGGTGACGGATGCGGCAATTTTAATGGCTCTCCGTGAGGTGCGGATTGCTTGGCAGGCATGCCCGTTTAGAACTCGATGAGGGGTCAAGAGGACCTCCCGAGGTGGCCGATCCAAGAAGGGGGACGAGAGGCACTGCGTCTTTCGATTGGTGGCAACGAGCTCGCCATCGAAAAATATGATTTTTACTTTTTGACCGGCTTGTCATGTCGTGGGGCGAGGCCTCAATTTGACGGGGTCCGCAGTCGAATTGCCCACTACCGATTTGATCCATGCGTACCGCATACGTGGCACCCAAAGCCGTGAGTAACCGGATACCTACGTAATGTGTGACTTTGAGACCCTTGCGGTCTATTCTATGGATGATTGCTCCGCTGGGCGCGCCAAGAGTCGCATGTGGCTACCAAGGCCCGCATGCTCCTAGCCTCGGATTTGCATGCACTGTGGGTTTCGACCGGTGTGACGGCAGTAGTCCGTCGGGTCCGAGCGCAGCTTACCGCATGCAAGACTCGTACTCAAAGAGAATTTGGGTATGGAACACCGATTGTTTCTTTCATACTGAGGCCAGATACCACCGATGAGGCCTGTGATCCCAATGGGGCCGCCTATCGGGGTCCACGCGAGCCGAGGCAAGCCTTGCGGGGCCACTTGCTTCCACGGACCGGAGAGGGTCCCGTCCATCGTTTCGATGAGGGATTTTTGATTGGTCGACTCTCGCATCCTCATGATTGAGGATTATCCCTATGCAGCGGATGAACTTCACAAAGCGGTCCCTGAAGAACTGCCTCTGCACCCTGGGCGTGGGGGCCCGATGGTAAGAAAAAGTGATCGTTTGTTTTCAAAGAAGTTTTTGTTTTTAGCTTTTTAATGTTTATGTAAATTTTTTTTTATTGGAAAAGGGTGAAAATTAAGTTTTGACATGAAAATTTTGCTTGCTCGATACGCATGGCACCTTTCCGTCCGCCGGGGCCCCTCGCCATGCACGGCGAGGATCGCACGACCGACAATGGGCGCACTCCGTAGAGGAGGTGGAAGCTTCTGCCGACGATGATGATACCCCGTATTTTACATGAACTCTCCAAGAACTGAGGGTCCGTGTGTATACTACCTATTTCTATGCGGGAGGTTCCAGTCAGTTTCACAAATGCAAGATACCGTGGGTGTGCCGTAGAGATACATGGTTCCTCCGAGGAGGATGGCTAGAGTGCTTGTATGGTATTATGAGCATCGTGCTTAGTCAAGCTGAGTAGATGTATTAGTGTCGCAGCATGGCTTAGCGTAGCCAAATTTTGAAACACCCCAAGTTTTGGGAGATTTTTCTTTTCTTTTTTGATGTTTACCGTGTAATCGGACACGACATATATCTATATATATATATATATATATTTTGGTGATTTTGTGTTTTTAATTTTTTATGCATTTTTTGATGTGATAAAAATATATGTACTCATGAGTAAATCTTTACAATAAATGTGACAAATGCCAATCTAACACATAATTTTCCAAAGAATCATCTAATGCATTAAATTTCAGAATGTGCTCAAATGTGATTGTTTGAAATTGACGTTCTAAAAGTCGCACTCGTAAAAAATAACGTAACAACACACTATGGCGTACGCGGTAATGATTGTTTAGCCGCATAATGATGAGTTGGGAATCTAACCCGACCACTAAATCGAGATGTCACGAGATGCCACTTCCGTGAGGAGTTGATCACCGACATGTACTCGCCGCATTGTTGGTGGCGTTACCTGAGAAGATCCCCTAACCAAGAAGGTCCGACTCAGAGTGAGTGAGAACTCCAAGACGCCGGCTAATGTGTCTAGTGTGACGACTAGCACCGTCCGCATACTCGACGATGACAACGAATGTGATGACATCCGTGCGAAAGAAAAAATTACATGAGAAAAACACTTTAAACCAACAAATAATCCACATCAAAATAAAAATAGGCAAACTTATATACATAAAATTACAAGCATATGCCTATGTGAAACTAGGCAAAATACTTTCGTATAGAGTCTGCTATGGGCTCCCCAGTGGCCCCTGTTACAACCTAGGTTCGGTATTCTCAAGAGGGCTTTAGTAATGATGTAAGGACCGAGCCACATTGGTTGAGTACTCTCGCCCCCAAGAGGTCGTGTTTTATCATAAAGTAGAACAAGATCGCTCTCTTCTTGAAAGAACGAGGCTCGGGACAAGATTTGTCGTATTGAGCTTTAACTCTACAATGTGAGCTTCGAGTGCTAGTGTAGCATCTCGACGAGTTTCGTCCAAATGATCGAGCAAGAGCAAGCGCTCTTTGTGGCTAAGTTGTGTAGGAGTTCAACCGCTAGTTTAAGCGATGGGATTTCACACCAATCTGGCACGCTTCTCCAAAGTCGAAAGCAAGTTGAAAAGTGTAATATTTGAAAAGCAATTATGAAATATTTTCCATGATGACTGCCTTGACCGATATCAATGAGCGTTGTCTTGGAAAGATTACCCATGTTCCCTTCAAGCGATAGTGTGGACAATCGTATAAGAGGAGGGAACTATCTTAGGTTGGTCAAAAGACGGGATTTGGGGCGTTTTTATCGCTCTCCAATCAATCGCCGGGCTGGGCGATGGTGGAACTCTCCCCAAGGTCGTTCTTCTAATGACATGATCTCTTGAATAGCCTCATCGCAGCGACTTCATTGAGGAGATCCTTAGAGAGAACCGTGATGGGAGAGAGGGTCATACCCGTGGTCGAAACCATATCGCGGGAGGGTTCGATGCGGTTTGGATGGATTGGTAAGCCAACTCAACCGGCGAAAGCGATCCGATCTCCATAGGAACTGTCCGAAGGCGCCGGGATGATCCATGGGTCGATAGAGCCATCCGAAGAGGTGGATATCATTGCAACCGTGTTTGGATCCGAGGCGCGTAGAGGAAAAAACAACCCAAAAGAGGGGAAGATGCCTTCTTTAAGACCTATCGACATCACGTAAGAGCCGGGACACCCTATTAAGGGTAACAGAGCTACTTGGTAAAGTGGAATAATCGTGGTGCAGTAAGGACAGCCGATCGACCGTGACTATTTTCCCATCCAATGGAAATAGGATGAAAGAGGCCCAAGACCGAAGACACGATGGCGGTCATAAAGATAAGACCAACCGCGACCGGCGGCCGGGGACATAGTCGTGATGACGCTCTACGACTTCAACGTCCACGTTTACCGTTTTCCACTCGCAGTGACAGTTAGCAAGGTATCCTTTGGGTAGGATCGTGTGGCCACTCAAAGCTGGCACCCGATGGCGGGGTTAGAGTAGAGAACTCAAACAACCAAAGAAGCTTCGTGACATAATGCAGGTCAAGCACCTCTGCCTACGACAGCACACAGATGGTCTCTCGACACAACTCCGCACTCAAATGCGAGTTGGATGCGATAGGCGAGGTTTAGCCTTTTCCATACCGAAGATCGCTAGCATGGAACTCGGGATCTATTCCACCAATGGCCAAAACCAAGGCTTTCCTTTCAGGCCGGGATGCGGTGTTTGTAATACTTGCGCACATAGCCGGATGGTGCCCGCCAAATCTTCTAAGCAATATTGTAGCTAGGGCCGCACGTGCGGCAGGCATACATGAGTCGTGCGTCGAAGTGTCCCTTAGTAGGGGGACTAATTTGCTGGTGTTCGATCGCAGGCCTTTCGATATGCAAATCGTTAACATATGATTGGAACTAGTTCCCGTGTTCCCGAGCATCTATGGTAGGAGTTCCATAAAGCTTGGCGCAGTTTGAAGGTCAATACTCTCGATGCCATAAATGGTAGATGGTCCTTCGTCTAAGGATACGAACCACGATTGCCCCGTTGATGGGGTTGTGGCGGGTTGTCAACCATAAGGATGTTGTCGTCGTTGACTGGGGAAAGGATTGTGAAGAACGCGGTGTGTTCTCCCTGCATCCTTGTTAGCAATAAAATCGTTGCATTCCCCGCAACCGAGGACATTTGTATGTCAAGTGGTCCTCCGTACTACTTACAAGGAAATCTCATGGGTTTATCCTTTCCTTTTTCATTAGCAGCATTTTTCTCTGACAGAGTTATTCTCCGATTATTCGATCAGTTTTCCGAAGAAGATGTTTTCTTCTTATTCTTCCTATTTTCCGTTGGGTTTTGTGAGGTTTGCACCGAATTTACCTCACGAAGTGAGAGGAGAGCTGCTTGATGGGGGCGCAAGGGGCCCGAGGATGGCCGGGAAGTTTTCCCCCGAGATCGATTTGGTGGCTACACCGCAGATCGTGCATAACGAGACCATCGCGAATGAGCTCCGGTTTTCTTTAAAGAGCTTCGAGGGTTCCAAGCTACTGTGGGCATGGGGAGCGTATCGTAAAGCGTGTCGGATTGTGAATAGATTAACTGTGTGTCGGGCACGACGAATACATTGACTGTCACCGCACCCGAAAGGCCAATGTCTTTAGGATATATGGGGTAAAAGAGACTTGGTAACCAATTTTCCAAGAGATGGTCCGGTATCGTGCTTTTGACAGCCTCTCCTACGTCTCCATTCATGAATATGGACGGAGATGTGGGTGGCGGTGTCTTGGCGTAGTGATGCTGGGGTACCCCGTGCCGGTTTCAATTTTAATTGGTAGTTGAAAGTTCTTTAAGAACTCCGTCGCTGTAAAGCGCCAAACGTATTGATGGCGCGCGTGGTAATTCAATGTACCACTACAAGAGCCGTCCGTAAGGGTATGAGAACGCTCAAGGGCGGGACACTATCATCTACCATGGAATTGATATGGACCACAAATGGAAGGTAGTGATGTGTGCGTCGGTCATTCCCATGTTTCCCGTCGAATTTCGAGATATTCAAGGAATTCGAGGCAGATAGGAGGCCAAAGTTTAGTTGTGATTGATATGTCGTTTGTCACTTTATGGATGTCGGTATGTCCAAAGTCGCCAAGAAAGGAAATTGTGGATTTTCCCCGAGGTCTAACCAAGGCAAAGATGGCCGACTATGTTGACCATAGGGTCCCCCCATCCACGGCAGCCACGTGGCGGTAAGTGGGACTTTGATAAAACCTCCCCATAGGTGGAGGAGTAGGAACATACGGCTGTTATCCATAGCATTGTATCGAGGGGCAAATGGTTGGTTGCCCCCGCCGCAGTGCCCTCCCACTCCGACATGGAGGGTTGGGGTTGGTTAGTCCAAATGGATGCAATAGAGTTTCCTGAGGCATACTAGTACTTGCATAATTTGGCAAATTCAGATAGATCCTACACCTACAAGCTGAACCACTTAAGGGGATAGTATTTACAATGGTTGTCCCATTTGTCCTAAGGATTGCATAGGAAGAGAAATATTCCCCATACTCCGTGCACGGGTAACACCGCCCTCGGCATATGGCCGTGGGGTTTGAACTCAACAGGGTTCCAACCGAAAGGGTTGTTAAAGGGCACCAAAGTAGTCGTGCTCGTGGAGTGAGCTACCGTGGTCCCCAACGTGGTCACGGTGAGGTGAGCAGATGCCGAAGGTGTCACGTAAACTAATCGACGCTTGTGTTGACCATAGGGTTGGGGGTAGGCATATGTTGATCAACAAGTTACCTAGCAACGACACAGAATCGACCACCGATGGGAGGATGATGGCGAACCAGAATGGCTGCTACTGCACGACCCCGTGGATACCCTGCGGAGAAATAGATGTCAAAAGGCTCGTACATATCTTGGCGCGGTGGCACCGCATTATCGATCGTCCGACCCATCAGCGGAGGAGGATTGCAATTAGGCACAACGCCTGCCAGTGGTCCTCCGGGAGTTCCTACCGATAAGGGTCTATGTGATAATCCGTATTAGTCAAAGGAGATCGTTTCTTCCGTAGAAGGTCTTGGGATTCACCAAGTGTTCAATCTTTCCTCTAAAGTGAGGGAGGGGACCTCGCTTGGTCGTCGAGACGTACCTGGGCCAGGCGGGGTGGACGCCACGGTGACCGGTTTAATTTTAACAAATTTTATTTAAAATGTGATATATTATGAAGTCTCAAGACAAAAGAACTACACACTTACTAAAAAATAAAAGACTTCTCCAAAATCCTCACCGCAGCAATGCCAAGATAGGTGCTCCCCGTCCGAGTACTTCACTGCTCACCGGTGATGAAATCCAGCCTCACAGCATACAGAGAGGGTTGGTCGAAAGTACAAGCATTGGGCACGAGAGCCGCCTCCGAACCCCACGATAGGTGGCACTCTCGTGAAGACAGTACTCTCCTAAAGATCGAAGACAGAGTAGGTCCGTTCTGTTTTTGTGTACTCCGCACAGTCGTCCAAATACCTGTGTAAGTCCCTAAAGTAAGGTCACCAGATACCTCAAATCACGTACATCGTGGGGTCCATTTGCCGAAGGATGTCAAAGCAGGGTTATATAAGGGTATCACCTAGATCCCCGATCTAGTTTCGACATCTCGAAGGGAACTCCCAATATATAACACACCCACAGATGCGCCGAAGGTGGGCTACCTTCTAGTGCACCCAAGTGCTTGTCTCGGTACGAGCTCCGTAAAGGAACGGTCCCAATAATGTGAGTGCAAACAGATTTCACTAATGACTCTAGTTTTCAAGTTTGAGATCTCGGGTAGTTTTCTCACTTTCCCTAACCCAAGATCCTAGTCAACTAACGTTTGTGTGAGCTCAAAAAGAGTTATTAGATTGATTTTATTATCGCTTTGTTTTTGTGTGTACTTTGTTATTAGTCTTGCGGAGAGGAAATGGACGTATGAAGTATAAGGAGACTTTGACTAATAAACCATGCAAAACATGCTCTAAATATTAACTTCAATGAACAATGTTTCTACAAGGAGAGGTTTTTTCAATCATCCATGCACCAAATATGTAACAAAGCTCAAATTTCAAGATTCAGACTTCTATCTACCTCTTTAACAAACAGTGAAACAAACTTTCGTAATAAACTCAACTTAAATGCGTAAAAATAAAATAAAAAAAATTCTCTTTTTAAAAAGTAAATGCTTGCGACACTAACTAAATAAGAGAAACAAATAATCAATGCCGCCTTTAGCGTACAAGCACAAAGTGATTCGGGCCTGTAGTGGTAATTGCAATAAAAACTCAACAATTAAAACACACACAAAGAGGAATGCCAGGTTTTTGGCCGGGTAACGCTCCGTTCGTGAGAAAATACAGGCTGCTATAACGCATCGTATTTAAGTCAGGATCATGCGTTATAACGCATCGGGATGAACCGCATAGGTCGCGTTAACCAGGAAAAGTTTCGCTGGCCGACAGAACAAGATTGAACTCCGTAAGCGTTTGGTATGTCTACCGGGCATCAAAAAATGGCTCTCAGTTGATACCGACAGAGAGAAGAAATGAAGGAAGAAATAGTCCGAAACTATGGAAACTTCACGGAAAGTCGCCAATTCTGCTTTAGGGTAAACTTCTGGGTGGTTGGTTTCGTATATCCTCTCGTGGCTTTCTGCCCGAGGCGTACGCCGATTAGCTATGTCGTTCACAAAGAGATGGCATGAGCATGTTCATATTAGCTTGAAATAACTTGAAGGAATACAATAGAGAACATCTTCGATGGCCTGGAATTCCTGGAGAACGCCGAGCAAGTTGTAGCAAGAGTCCTTCTTCGCCGGCTCCAAATCCGAGACCCAGAATCGCTCAAAGCACCCGTAACTTCTATAACAAGTATTCTATCAATTAAATCAACAATAAACATCTAGATTATACACATCCGAGCCATTCATATCATACTAAACAAATATTGAAACAACAATATAACATTAAGCATCGACAGACAAAACGAACATAGTTCATTGATTTTTGAAAGAAGGAGGATTATGGGCACCATCTGCTTAAACAAGCCCTCCCCGCTCCCAATCTCTTTCCACCAAGTGAAGAAGTCCAAGCCAACAAGCTCTTAGAGCCTCTCGACTCTTGGCCTCACAATGTCACACTATTCTCATTCCACAAGTATACAAGAACTTTTGAGCAATCCTTCGACTCTTCAATTAAGAGCCTTCACTCTCCTTATAGGAGAGGGAGAAGGCCATTGTTTCCCTCTTTCCACTAGTTTGGAAAATGGAAAAGGCTTAGATGTTTCCTCGATCTCCATGCTTTCGCTCTTGGAGTTTAGTCTTCTATGGCAATGACCAATAATAATGAATCGGTGCTTCAGCTTCCTTTCGTGCACCGACTTCTTTGTAGGAAAGTCGGAGATTCAAATTTTTCTCCGCGCTCTTTTCCCAATTCAAACTTAAAACACGGTAACGCGTCTCTCCAAAGGTGTCGCAGCGTTTCCCTAGCTGTTAACGCGGCCAATGTATTTCTGCCTCGTTATAATGCTCTTGTTATGTTCTATATATGTGTTACCCTAAATAGGTTTAATTTAGGTCTTTGTACTTCTTCCATATTTGTCTTCCTCCGAGCCGATGAGGAGGTATTTTGACTGCAACAACTGGCGCTAAAATTGGGGCACTCCGCCACCTCTACGTCAGCTTGGAAGGTGCTAAATTTAAGGTTCATGGAACCACACCGAACGTAGGTGTTTTAAATAACTATTAGTTATTTGTGTTTGAACTTTATGCACACCCAATTATTAAATGTGCATAGCACTTCCTCCACCGACCCATGGGACCACGTCCCCACCACTACGCGCCGATGTGGGTTTTGCCGTGGGTTCTCGGTACGACCCATGAGGAGGGGGTCGTCTCTCGGGAAGCCCGCCCAAACGAATTTGTGTGGGTTCAACATAATTTCGCGCCCATGCTTTAACAAGAACTACCGTCGGGCCTAGTGGTTAGGCCGCCCGGTTGGCTCCGCCCCCGACCCGCGTTCGAATCCCCGCCGCACCATAAGAAAGTTTTAATAAACCAATTTTCATTCGACCTTGGGCCCCATATTCCCAAAATATTCTCGTGGAATATTCTTTTTTAATAAAAAAAAAATTTATAAACTCAAATTGGCCATTTTTTTTTACCGAAATTGGAAAACTTCAAAGCCGAATAAATTTCTCATACAAATACGTTTTCAATGTCGTCAATGCCATGTGATCAAGCCCGAGCTCTTTCCACTATTCCGGTTTGGACCAATTCTAAGCAACTTCATTTTTGAGCATTTTTCTACAAGAGACTAGATCTCCCCGATCATTAGCGCATTTAACTTTGGATTTTTACCGTATCTCAATTTTAATTTAGTTTCAATTGTAGTATTCACAACGTGTATGATCAATCACCTCTATTGTTTCCACTTATTTATCAGGCAGATTTGTCTTGGCTTTTTAATTGTATCTCAATCCGAGAAGGTTTCCCGCTTGTAGTCTCCTCGTAGTGTATTATCTCCTTCCCTTCTTGTTTCTCTTTGCATTCCTATCTTCTTGGCCGGAATCGCAAAGCTCGACTAGTATCACTTTGTTTCTCTACCTCTACCAAGGTGTTCTCTAACCATTTAGATTGATTGGAGAATTTCCTCTATGTCCTGGCTTTTCGTGACATAGGGAGTCAATTTGCATTTAACTCTCATTTTACTTATAAATCCAAGGGGATCATAATACCATGGAAAACGTTTACCGAATTTGAACTCGTAAATCGCTTTTCAACCTCTCCGGACCCGCATCTCTATTGTTACAAAGATAAAATGGCCAACTCGATTTTTCAACTTGAACCGAGTCTTTCTTTGTTGCCAAGAAATTAATTGCATCCGAATTAAGAATCTACCTTATGTACTCAAGGGAAAATAACTCATAGGTAGGTATTTTTGCCAGTTTACATGGAACAAGACTTCATCCATATACTCTTATTTCAATATGATTATGGCATATACCACCCACTTGTCCTATTATGCTTTGACAAATACGTAGTACTTTCTTAATCTCTTTCACCACCGAGTTGTTCACCGCCTGCTCTCAGTAAAATTGACCAGTAGGATGAAGAATTAAAATATGTATAAGTGAAATCATTGAGCTTTTCCTTATCAAGGAATTCCAAAAGATGACCTGTCATGGGTTTCCTTCCACATAAAGCTTCAAGTTTCTATAGAAACTTTCTCAGATTGAAAAATATAAAAACATGTGGAATAGGTATGTGGAATACTTGAAAACACCTTCGAAGGCATTTTGACCAATTTCTCATGAATATTGTCGCAAATTATTGAAAAAAATTAAAAATTGTAGAAGGAGGTCGAATTCGGTGTGAAAGTAGATAAAACCTAGCACCGCAACATCAACATGTTCATCTATAAAATAACCAAGAACGAAAGACAACATGAGGACGATATGTCTGTCCTTTCAAAGCACTCTGCGTATGGAGGATTTATCTTGGGAATTTCTACAGAAGAAGGCATAAAAGTCCTGAATATCCGGAACCCCCTTGGGAAAGTCTAGATTTAGGTATGTATGAGGAGGGCTTCAATGGATAAATGGATTTTCATCGGGGTTAATAGACCGCGGGGCATCTAATTCATTGACTCAACAAATAATGGTAAATATAATTTTATTTTTCGTGGTTTATTATGGCTCTCCGATCGTGTGAAATAGCAGGATTGGAAAAACTCTAATCACTGGCATTGGAAGAACTGCGTGGACAACATATTTTGCAAATTAGACTCCCAAATAAAAACTTCATCAACTCCGATCTATGGATTTTTCTTGGCTCCAATAGTGGAGCTCAAGAGGGTTAAATTCTATGACCGTGCCGGCACATTGAAGTCATTGTCGCCATAATGTTCTCTACATATACAATGTGGGGTTGTAGAGGATCGACCACTACAATGTTTTTGTAAAGCCATTTATTTTCTTGATTTATCAATTTTATTACTCTTTTGACTTATAAACAATCGATTTAGGCCGTATTTAGCACTCTTGAAAGTTTATAATAGTCATAAGAGAGTTTGGATAGACCATGGGTATTATCTATCGTCCGCAAAGGTATAAACTTTCTTAATTGATCAACCGTGCTTTTCAGAATAAAAAGGAAATTTCAAGACTTTAGAGTTTCGCAAAGATGTCTGTGAGTCTATAGTGCAATATTTGTGACAAATGTTAATCTAAAAGGTCTAATTTTGGTAAAAAGACACTTAGAGTCTATATAAAATGGATTGAAAGGCACAGGAGGATTTTCTAGGTAACAGATACAAGAGAATTAAATTTATTTAGTTTAGCTTCAATCTCTCGTAATTTATAACGGTCCACAAGTTTCAAAACTGTGAAAGACGCCTGTGGTTTGCAAAAAAAAATTTTTGGAAGGCATGGGGTTTCCTTGATCTACTAGTAATCTTAATTGATTCACTCATCGATTAATTTTTCTTTAGATTATCAACATGCCTTTTCTTGTAAGAATGCCTCGGGAAAACCAAAGATTTGTTTTGCGTGAGGGTTTCGAGGCAACAAGAGGGCTTTTCTTCGAAGCTTCGCAGGTCTTTAAAACACTTCAATTTGGTTTTGCAATGTCTTGCAGATATGTATCTTGAATTCAGTGAAAAGGCTTGAAAAATGGTCGTCGCGTTGATCCGGTTTAAATAGGTCGCAGTTCTTCTTCGCCGCAAAATGTAACAAAGGATAAAAGGGTGCAAATGGGTATGTTATATGCATTTTTTTAAAGAAATGTTGTTTACATTAATGGGCGGTCATTTCAAATGAGCAGTGGTTTGAAAGATCGGGGGAGAAAAAAACCACTTAGTGGTTTTTGCAAGCTCCAAAAGGTGGTTGGTTTTATTATTTGGTGCATGCATGCGATCCAACAAGACTCGCCACGTAGCGATGAGGGAGACTTCGAAAACCTGCGTTTTCGCAAGGTTGTGTTAACTATCGCACTATCCGATGTGCGATAAGCTATGTTGGTCGTTATATGGCAGGTGATGATCTAACGACGAGATGATGCGATGAATATATCGGGATTGATGGCGTAGTTCCAGGTTTAAACTATGTTGTAGGTTATATGCATTAAAATCCAAGGTTTAATTACATATAGTCGAGACTTATTACATGCTATCAAGCTATATGTAAAAGGCTAGGGTTTGTAATATAACCAATGGGGTTAGGAGAAAGGAATTTTAACAGAGGGGATAATACATAGTAAGTCCGTGATAAATAACATGGGAAATATTAAACTCATATGTTTAAATAAAATGTGTGGGTGGGGAATAATACATATAAAGGAATTAATAAAAATATGGGATAAAGGTTTATAGTTGGAGATAATACATTACATTAGATAAAGACAATGTAATGTAATTGCTAAATGTCAAATACACTAAGTATAATGTAAAACCGATATCTAGGTAGATTTCTTTCACTATGGGACCCGACATAACACTTTTAAAAGAAATACTTAGGATACAAATATTTTTGGGTTTTTTGGGTATTTTTTGAATAAAAGGGGAATTAGTCAAAGTATTTTTTATTTTTCCAAAGGAAAAATGTAGTTTAACTTAGGAAAAGGGACTTTTTGCAAGGGGAAAAGGAGAAAAGGGAAAAATGAAGAGGGAGAAGGTATTTTTATAAGGGAACTTATTTTTGAAGGGGAATTAGTAAATGAAATGACCAATTTATCTGTTATCCATACTTGAAAATTTTTATGCCTACCCATCTACTACCCCAACATTTTTACTTCATTTTCATGGGTGCATTTGAGCTTGCAAACCCTTATTTTTTTCTTTAAACATCAAACTAACTAATTTATCCTTATTTCTTCCAAGGGCTCGATTAAACTATTGAGCTCCTTATTATTCTCTAGCTAACTACATGATTCGCCAACATTAAACTCGTTTGGCTAGATATTTATTCTCTATCTATCAAAATGAAATTTAAAAAGCATGAAAGGTCAAGATTAAGTAGTTTTTTGACCTTCATGGATCGTGGCATTTTAACAAGTTGCAAAAAATCTTTATTTTGCGCAAAAGTAAATAGTAGTGGCATTTGGATTTGCATCACTTTCATGTTTTATTTTTATCTCTTTTTTGTTTGGGGTCCATTTTTATATTCTTTTTTGATATTTTTTCTTTCAAGTCCTTTGATTTTTCTTTTAGGAATTTTACCCTCTTTACATTTTTTATTTTCTAATATGGGAAACAATTTTCAAAAAAATCAAATTATGTACATGTTACAAGACTATTCAGCAAGTACTAAAATTATGAATTTTATTATTATAGGACCTAACAAAGTAGTCCAAGCCCTTTATATTTTAATTTACTCCTCGGGTGTGACGATGTTTATGTCATGGAGCTCTTGTCTCTCTTCAATATTTCGTGTGACGTAGGTTTTCCAAAATGAAGGAAGAATCGTGACCATTGACGAACTTCTTGTTCGTTCATCCGACCTTAACTTCCTAAATCAACCATTTTCTATAAATGGTCCTTACATGAAAATGGTATCTCCCCCGCCACAGACACTATGTTGAAAACCTATCCCATGTCGAAGATGAGCCTTTCACTACTTGCTCAACTTATTTGACCTAGATCCAGATGATATGGTAAATAATTAACATAGGAGGAAATGGAGCTTGATATTTTACTGGATCTCTTATATGTATCACTTCCTAGAGGATTTTTCTCCCATTTGATGAGAATTTCTTGAAACCATGGCCTTCCGAAGGTCATGATCAAGGTGTTCGACCAGAAGTTCCTTTTCGTGTGTCAAGCTCATTAAAAAATAAAACAAGGTGTTCGCAGAAAAGTTCTTTTTCTTTTGTCAAGATCATTAAAAAAATGAATCATGGTGCCATGAGCATACGCTCTTTCCCCGTTAATATCGTTAACAAATGAAATAGATTCCCCTTCAATTCAAGTTCTTTAGATCTCGTAAATTCTCTTGGCCGATTTTTTCACTTGATCTTAAATGAACCTTCATTCCATCTATGTTAGAAACTAGTAGCCTACTTAGGTGAATGTAGAAATGAAGCTTGGGGGCATGTGCCTAAAATTAAGGCATTATGATGGGGGCAATGTAAATCCAATTATTTTAAGCATACCGTTTAAGGCTTATGTCAAAATAAAAACCAATTCCAAACATAGTTTCCCATGTTTCAAGCTTGTGTAAAAATGAAACCATTCTCAACATATTCCTCATGATTTCCATTTTTATTAACCTATTTTTTTCCGATGAGCCTTGGTTTTCTCATTCCATCATCATGACCATCCGCTTGGTCAATCATATTCTTTCATTTGGTTGTTTTAACCTTCCCCGAGGAACCGCTGTAATGAATGGTCTTATTAGCCATCCCCTCGACCGTTACATGTTTTGAGCAAGCTTCCCTCATGACTTTAAATAGTTGCTACCCTTTATACCACTCGTTCCTCCGTGAGGAGTGCCATTTCATCTCTTTTTAGACCGCCTAAACATTAAAAGATTGTAGAGCACTTTCCTTTTGAACTCGTTGAAGTAAATGGAAAGATGTCTACTTAGCATAAGTTTAACCTCTTTTCGACTAAGATAGAATATTTGCAAAAAAGGAATACCCTAATAACATATTAAGAGGTTCTCCTAAGTATCATTTTCTCCCTTTTTGGACTCAAGCGACTATCTATGAAAAGGAATATTTGATTTTATTTTTCTACTTTTTTCAAATTTTCTAAACATGAAAAGGAGTCGAGTTAGACTCACTAGACTCGTAAAAAAACAAACAACGATTGAATCATCGAACATCACAAGACCGAACCAATCCTTTCTCAGACCATGAAGATAATCGCAGGGATTCATCTCAAGGATGAAATTACGTATCAAACATATGTTATCCTCCTCAATCTGTTAAAAAATAAATAAGTATTGACCAAAAATGGTTGGGGAAATTGGGAACATGGAATACTCTACCTATTAATGGCACGAGGCTCTCTTTGAACACAACACTCTTCCACTTTATCTTCGTGATTATTGGGTTGGGAAATATTTTTGTCTTATGTTTCATCACAAGATTTCAGTGCCATCCGCTTCGCCTTAGGGTCAATTCTCGCCAACTCCATTCAATGTTGTTGATGTGTTCAAGAGAAGTCATTCAATTGATATCTTCTACGATACTATTAAGCCTACATTCATGTTTGCCATTCCCGAACTACTTCCACATCAACATCATTTTGTCTCAAATCATGATATTTGTTTAGTGTCATTGATGGGGGATACATCAAGTCCCTCCCGCGACGGGTCACTTCCCTATCGACATTAACTCATTATCCATGAATTTGACTTAGGAAAATTTTCATTCCGCACCTTGGGGCTTTCATACATCAATGTCAAGTTTCACTCGATGACAATTTTCCATCATCGTCTTCACCGAAATATTCCCCCGAGGTGGTGCTCAACTTCAACTCATTCATTTACACCTACTTGACAGTACCGCAATACCTCAAGATCCATTAAAATAATCAAGTATTTTCTCTCGAATCAGCAACGACTTATATCATTGGTTGGCACCGCATGATGTTTACCATGCTTGATTCCAACTCCTTTATTCACATGGTTAGACTCATACATTGAACACCGAGTGAACAATCGTTCCATTCAGATGCGCTTTCAAGGGTAATGCAAGATTACAAAGCATGATGGCTATGATCATACATTCATCCAATCATGGATCCACACTTTGTCATTAGTGGACATGATTTTTTATCATTGTACATGTAATATTATCTTATGATGATGATCTCATGGTGAAAATGTATTGTAACATATGATGATCTAGACCATTTTTTCTTGATTCGAACTTTTCACAAGAATCATCACTCAACTAATGCATTTGGTTAATAGGCCCGCAAACTAGATCAATCAACATCCGTGAACACCTCACACATCCCTACACAAATCCCTAAGCATGATTATTCCAAATCCCCGAGCTTATGGGTCCGACCGCTTTCAAATCAATAGTTTTTAGGCTTAACGCACCCTCGGTCCTATAGGGACTTACATTCAACAAAGTTTTTCTCCACTATGCACCAACTTTATCGCATCATGTTGTCCCTCGTTGGGAGTGTGTTGATTCTATAAATTCGGAAATTAAAAAGAATCCCAAAGCTTCCTTCTAGAAGATTTCAAGATTTGTTTAAACCATTTTACTCGATAAGAGCTTTGAATCCTATATGATCCTACTTTGGGGATTTCACCTCTTATACCTTGAGTGCATCCTCCTAACAAGAGTGGATCTCAAGCCTAGATTGGTAAATGGATAATAAATCCCAAACTACCACTCTCTCATATAAATTTACATCCATATACAACACTAGGTTGGATTTGGAGATTGATCATGCCCGATGTTGTTGCCTTGAATATAGGAGAGAATGTTTCATGCATTAGTGAGACACAGGTGTGCTCAGACAGGAAGGACAATTCAATCCTGTAATGTATCATAAGATCAACTACTATTCTTGGTTGTAAAATCTCTCCTATTCATATTATCACAAATATCACACCATTTACTACACATGTTATTTTATGCTTACATTCATATGTTTCAATGCTTTCCGATCCATTGAATAAAATAATTAGATAATGCTATATATATGTCCCAAATATTTGGCTTGCTATGATTTTATGTGTAGTTTCTAATTATAAAAATCAAAGCGACGATCGAGCTTAGAAGATGAGAGGAGAGTGAAGATTGCGATAGATTCCATGTAAGCTGCTCTCTTCCATTCTTCAATTTCTCTATTAGAAACTTTATATTATTTAATTTGTGTTGTTCTAGAACATACCACTAGGTCCAGGAATATACTTCGTCTGCTAATGTAAATTCCACATAACAACAAGGGTGAGGTGGACTTAGTGTATCGGAGAACAATTGACAAGGATTATGGAAACCAACATATTTAATCCCTAGAAGGTCAAAAAAAATGGAGTGAAAGGGTAGGAATGTTATATAATGGAAGGTAAGGGTTAAAGGACTAGGTGATGTGTCCCAAAAGTGTTCCAAGTTAAAAATCATCGAGGGAAAATACTTTTGAAGTATCAGACAAATTGAGTGCGATACTAGACTAGGAAGATTCATGTCCCGTAGTTAGTCTCCCCAAAAGGTTTTGAAAGAGTGGAAGAATTGTAAAGGTTGATGTGATGTGTGCATGGGGTGACGTGTTGAGGTGTGGACTCACTTCTTCCCATAGGTTATTTCCATATAAACTTAAGCGTGATATTGTACATTCTTTAAGAAAACAACGAGACCTATGGTTAATCACTATGGTCATGAGACACGGTCGTGTAAGGAAATTTATGTGCTAGGGGTTGAATGCTTCAGGGGCTGCACATATTATGTGTGCCTTGTTTAAAGTTGTGCCCACCTTTTAACATAGAGAGGGATCAAAACTTGGTCTTAGTGGCTATTAAAATAAGTCTTGGTTGTGGTGGTTTTGAAGTGGACTCAAGGATATGAATCAAATTTGACCTAGGCTCGTATATAATTAATTTAAGTCATATGCTTGCACCATTAGTGGTATCAAAGAAGGATAACCCACCAATTGAATTTTATAGATGTTGGAGGAAATTTTCTATAGTAGTTATCTATTAATTAAATCTCTATTGTTGCTTTATGAAAAGTTGTTATAATGGTGTGAAGTTTACAAGATAGGATTGTTATTTATAGAGCGTTGATTTCGGAGGAAGAGCTAAAGCACAAGTTTTGGAGTAGATTGGAAAAAAGAAGGGAGATTACAAATTGATGTTCCTAAATCATATTTCCTCCGCACATATTCCCCTCCTCCACACACTTCTTCTTCAAAGTGAAAAATGTCAATTTTCACGTTTTTTGACACACAAATTTTCCCATTCCGCAACAATTTTTTGGTGAAATGTCACATAAAATCAATCAACTTCCCATGTCATGGAGTAGCACATATTAAAATTTAATTAAACCTTAATATTATTATTAACTAAAGCAAGCATGCCGGTAAATGTAAGTCCTTCTGCATTTATTTGTTGAATCACACACAATCGTAACATTGTTCAAGTGCTTAATAACATTTACTTTGATAACTAGCTTTGCTACTAGCTAATGTTTTACTTTGACTAGATTTGTGTTCGTATTTACATGTTTATTTTGATGTTTCTTTCTCACACATTCCCACTTCTCACACATCCGTAGGCATTTTTGCCTTTGCATACTTGTTCCATACATTTACCATGCACACTACTTCTTTTACATACACTCTACTCTAGACAATTGCTTTCCATTTCTTTTCACACACTATGGTACTCAATGCTACCATTTATATGCCACCCTCTAACATTTCAATCAATTCGTGGAACAATATTAGTCATTTTTTAATGCTTTTTTACGATTTAAAATTGCGTTTGGAACTGCATGCTTTTCATCAATATGATATGCTTCTTTTTCCATTTAAAATGCATGAGATTTACAAGAATGTTTTGTGGCTAGGTTTTCAAATCATGCAAGTTGTAAAAAACTTAGCAATCACCTTATCTCTCGCACATAGTCACATGCCTTGATTCTCCCGTTGCACAAATAATAAGTTCCTCCAATTATATAATTACTGGAATTGCTCTATGTTTGTGTTGCATGCATGTAACTCATAATATGCATTAATGTTTTTCCAATATATAAAATGTTATGAGTTTTTGCTAATCTTGGATTTTCATTTATGCAAAAATATTACATTGTTGAGAATAATTTAATAATATTAACAATCTCACTCTTACTAGATTTATTCACTATATTTTTTTTGGTGAATATTTTCTTTTTCATTTGTCCAAAAATATTGCAAAGCATACATATTGGCCTCACTCTTACTAGATTTATTAGACAATATGTATATCATATTACAAATTGCCAAAAATTGCTTGCATCATTCAAATACAAAAATTAACATAGAACCGTAAAACCTTCAGATAAATATACAACCACGAGCCGCTAACTATCGTAATTTATCGAACATGGTTCTCTTATTGTGAACCAGGTGATGATGGAGGTTGAAATACACAATGTACATGTTTCTCCATGTGATCCAATATACTTTCATAGTAGTCTAGTTTTGCTCCATGGGCACCACCGGCTCCTTCACATAATCACTAATTTGTCCCGCATGTGCCACTAGTTGCGTTGGATATCATTCAAGAATGAATGAGATAGTCATATTCTATTTATCATGACTATGTATGATGATTCATTCTAGAAGCATCTTGAGATAATCATATTCCAAATATCATGACTATGTCTCGATGAGCTATTCTAGAAGCATCTTGAGATATCCAAGCAGCTTTTCTCCAAATTTTTGTTGATCAAAGCATGCTCGTTAAAATAATTGTATTGACAAGGTTGGGGTCTATAGCCTCACCCCCGGCTAATATTATCTAGGTGATGTTGAATTGACTCTCTCACCAACCCACACCTTACTTTGCCTTGTTGACATGACATCTGTATTTCAATGTAGTAAAAGGACTTGAATTTAAAAATGTTATGGATGGGCTAAACTAACAAAAACCTTACATGTCAAACAAACATACCAACCCAACCTAGAACATCAACAACTCACCCGCATTACAATGCAATGAAATAGGACATACTCCTTAAAAGAAACTATTTAAATGAAAATTCACGACCATAAGAGAAAAGATACAAAACCACCAAGAAGGTACCTATAACAAAGATACAAAAGAAAAAATCCAAAGTTGTCCCCAAACCGCCTACTCAAGCCGCACCTCCAAAACCCAAAAAGAACAAAGATTCAAGTCACCATACTACCCAATATTAATAGATATAATGGTAAAAAGACCCAATTATAACGATGAAGCACAAAAACAAAAACCAAATGAATCCAAACCATAAAAGCAATCCACCTTATCTCATTATCGAATTGGGAATTTGAAGAGGGTTGGCGACACTTCTCTCTCCCTATACCGACTAAATAAGATTTAATTCATACACATAACATGTATCTATATATGTCTTTTTAATCGCCGTTATACCCTATATCGATGTAGATCGCCACTAATTTAGTGGTTTCCCATACTCCCAGTGAAAAAAAGCTCATTTTTCCCATCTTTTCATAAACCAAATAATATTTTCATAATTTAATTTCAAAGTATTTTTCAAAGATTGAAAAACAATTTTAAAATAGGAAAAAAAGAATTACGTGATTAGTAGCTCTCAGAGACTTTGACAATGGCATATGATGATTGTCATAATTGATTTGTAAATATCCACAATATAACACATAATCTTGATTTGCAAAGATCCATTGTTCTCATACATTGCAGAGGGTTGTAATTGCGGGTTAGGCTACTCCCCCGAACTATGCTCTCCGACGCAAATTCCATCGTGAACCACCGAAAATTCGATTAGGACCCACATTATTTCTTTTCGAATAAAATGGACGAGCCATGATGTTGAAAAATTGAACTATAATAAAAATCGAGTGGATGTGTGTCAAAAAATGAATGTGCGAAAGAGGATGTATGTACGAGAGAATGAATGTGTGGAGGGAAGCAAAAACTTTAAAATAAAAAATTGCGCAAATAATTTAGAAATCAAAAGTTGTTGTAACAATTAACTTATTTTCTCATTTTAAAATTTTACACATTCAACTATGTATAAAAATAGATGTATGGAGCTAGTGATGTGTGTGAAGTAAAGGATGTGTAGAACAAGGGGCATGCACAAAAGAACGAGTATGTGAGAAGATAGCATGAATATCTAAGCATGTGTTTTGGATATATCTACTATCTACTAATCTTGGATAAATAACATATGGGCATATGAGATTTTATGGACTTTATAAAGTTAGGGTAAATGAGATACAAAGTTAAATTGAATGTGTAAAAGTTTTATTTCCAGCACACTTCAGCACACCTCCATCCCGCACACCATCCCGCACACAAAACTTCTAAACATTAATTTTCACGTTATTTTACACAAATATTTTCATGTTATGTGAGAATGTTTTATTGTTATTTCTAGGATTTGAGGGTATAGGTCAGTGTTTTTTGAATGATGTGAAATTATATGGATAAAATATGTTGTATGATTTCGTTGCACATTTGATTTTAAATATAAATACATGCGGGAGAAAGGTTATGTGGGAGAATGCATGTATCGGAAACAAGAACACAAATTTTATTCCGCACACTTGAATGAAAACTATGTCACATTTCCTTAGCTATGGAGAAAAGATATTAGCCACCTATAAGTAGAGCCAATCACATGTTTCCCTAATAATGGATGCTTCTTATTCAATATCAAGAACACATTGGTTTGAGTCAAATGTAACAAATCATTTCCCACAATTTCAACACTAAAAAATTATTGATAGAATTATTCATCCATTTCTCACCACTAATAGTATCACTAAAAATAAATAAAAAGTGTTCAATATAGACGTGTAGTTCGATAGTAATAATCGTATCGATATATTTATTTATTTACTTCCAAACAACAAAGTCAGCTCAAAAACAAACATTTGAAATAACATAACTAAATTTCTTTATCAGCTCATCTATTTCCAAGACCAAATATGCATGATAAATCTACATGTTGTGCCACTCAAATTTCTTTCAATAGTTATCGAAACAATTGCAATGACAAAAATTACAACTAATTCATAATTATTATATTTATATAATCATTGCGAATTTCAATGTTGTCATAAATTTAGATAGTGAAAATAGTAAACAATAACTAGATTACATACAATCAAAACATAGGCCATAATTGATGAAATTTGGCAAATTACAATTGATGCTTTATTGCATTCAATGTGATTCTCGTCTCAAATAGCCGGTTTAGCAGATATAAGTATTCCCGTGTGGATTTTTTAAGATAATGTACACAAACCTACGCCCATATGTACACAACCTAAGTAAACATGAATATGAGATTTCCTCCTTTATTTTACACATACTTACGTATTCCTTGAAATAATGTCTAGAGCTATTGTCACCCCATTCTCTAGTTTGTTACCTTTATCGTCAAGCTAGATTTGAGTATTGAATAAACTACAATCACAATAAATTACCTATTTTTGTATTGCATTACAAATGTATCTCAACTTCTTCATCATCCTCGTTCAAAACAAGACGATAACTAAGCATATAAGGCAAATAGTACCTTAAATGCTCTAGCCATTAAGAGTAAATTTATAAGTTATGAGTTTCTCAAGGATACTGCAATTGAACTTGTTGTTTCATTCTTTTCTCCGTGTACTAAACTTTGGCCTTTGGTCTTGTAAAGTTTATTGGTTTATTCAATAATGTATACTATGCAATGCTTCTTCCTTCAACGTTGAAACAAGAATACTTCTAGGCTATGTCTTCCATTTCACTCTTTTGGATTATAAACGAGGGTATATATTTCATTGGCTTTTTTCCTCTCATTAATCTTGACTTGTATAAGGTTTAGACAAGAGGAACCTATTACAATTTCTTCTTACTTTCGTTTTGTTTGTCTCCCTAACATAATAGTAACAAGAAAACAGACATTTGGCCTATCTTTCAATGTCTTTGGCGTAAATAATGTAGCAGCAATGTGATAACTCTATAGCACGAAAAAAAGAAATGCAAGAGATATGTAGCATGAAGAAACAAGAACCATTAGAAAATTTCAAATGGATTTCATTCACTTAAGCCCTAAATATATGATATGTTCACCATTACTATGGTACAAACGCTTATGATTTTGATAGTACTTTCCATTAAGATATGAACGAAACATGTTTGTTAATCATAGTATTAAGCCTTAATTATATTTTTTGATATCCAATAATCCACTAATCGCGATAGGTTGATATGTGCGGAGTGGGACACATGTGCAACACGTATGTGGAAGTGAGGGAACAAAGGTTCTCCCGCACATATCCTTCTTCTCACATCCTTCCAATCTGCTACGACAAATATTGCCTATGGAGACCTGTACACTAGTTTGATATTTTTACAAATAGTAAAATACTACTAAGCACTCATACAGATGTCATGGTTACGCTTCGATTCGTAGAATAAATGTCGAAAAATACTATTTTATAATACAACCTTCTTTGATATGTTTACAACCAATAATCATTACACAATGTGCTAGAGCAAATGATATTAAGCAATCAAACAATATCCTAATTGTGCATCGCATTTGTCAAATAAAATGACTGAAAAGACTATGTTTCACCCTGAGGGGAGCTCGTTAACAATAGGATTCAGCATTTAATTAATTTTTAATATGATATTAAGCACTTGAACTATGTCCCTGCATTATGAGTCGATTTACCGAATAAATGCGTCGAAAAATGACTTACATTTACCACCAAGGAAGCTTTTGTTAATCATAGGATTAAGTCTTAATTAATTTTTTAATATCTACTAATTTTCACCGCTAGGAGGTCGATTGATCATTTGTAACATTTTTTCCAAAACATTGTTGCGGAATCGAGTAGTGTGACGAGGGGGGTTCACATATCCTTTCAATCTACTATGATGAATACTAGTTGCTAAAGCCCCTCTACACCTTCTTGATTTGTTTACAACTAGAAAATGTTAGTTAATCACTCAAACAATGTCTTCATTACGAGTTGATTTGTCGAATACATGATGAAAATACTATTTTATAATATGGATGGATACAACCTTCTTGATTTGTTTACAACCAAGCAATCATTACACAATGCATTAGAGTAAATTCTATTAAGCACTCAAACGTATGTCCTAATTGTGCTTCGAGATCACCGAATAAAATATCTAAATACTTATGGTTATCGAAAAGAGATCTTTTGTTAACCATAGGATTAAGCCTTAATTAATTTTTTAATATCCTAGTTAAGCACTTGACCAATTTCCTAATTACGCATTGATTCACCGAATAAATGTAGAAAGGGCTTACATTTACTAGCAAGGAAGCTTTTGTTAATCGTAGGTTTAAGTCTTAATTATTTTTTTAATATCCAATAATTTTCATCGTGGGAGGTTGATTGAGGCTATGTAAAAGTTTTCCCAAAACTTTTCCACGTAATGGTAGTAGTAGCGGAAAAAAGTTTGTAGAGGGGTTCGTAGACATCCTTTCAATATGCTACAATGGATAATGGCTACTGAGCTCCTCACAGCCTTTCTGATTTGTTTTTTAACCAAGAAATGTTAATAAGCACTTGAATGACATCATGATTACACGTCAATTCATCGAATAAATGTTAAAAAGAATGATTTTATAACATGGACGGATACAATCTTCTTGATTTTTTTTACAACTAGTAATCATTACACAATGCACTCGAGTAAATATTATTAAGCACTTAACGATGTCCTAATTACGCGTAGATTCATTGAATAGATGTCAAAAAGTCTTACATTTACCAACAACATAAATTTTGTTAATAGTATGACTAAGCCTTAATCATTTTTTTAATACCGGGTGCAAAGTCCTCTACACCTTCTTGACTTGTTTACAACCATTTTGTCTATTACAAAAATGCATCAAATTAAATGCTATTAAGCACTCAAACAATGTCGTGATTATCCATCGATTAATTACCACTTGTAGTATCACATCTCGTGTATTGTTTAGCATATACAATTAATAACTATATTTACATTTACCGATTGTGAAGCTTTTGTTAATTGTAAAATTAAGCCTCAATATTTATTCAATAATTCACACCCCAAGAGATTGATTAAGTTTATGGGACATTTTTTTAGTGTGTCAAATATCGTGAAAATTGATGGTTTGTGGTTTTTAATTAACTCGATATCCCCGTCTCACAGTATTTTGTTAGCCCTACACTCTCTCGCCAGCGTCTAAACAATACACTATGAATTTGCACCAAAAAACAAATTACTAAGTCTCACGTGGATACTATGTTATATTTCCATGTGACACTTAAATTGGCTAGATAAGCTATCCATAAATCATGTATTGCAACCGCCATGTTTCTTGCTTTGGGAGATATGTCATCACTTTGCATACCGTAAGCAAAATCAAATTTCACGCCATTTGACATACATTTATTCGCCTCTTTTTAACATTTATTGAGTGAATCAACTCGTAATCAATTCATCGTTCTAATGCTTATTAGCATTTACTCGCAAGCATTGTGTAACGATAGGTCTTTGCAAAGTACTTTTATTGAGCGAATTGACCCGTGAATCGTGGACATAAGTTCCTCGCAGACATTTACATTTTGAAGCATTGTGTAATGACAACTGCTATAAAAAAATCAAGAACACACAAAGGGCTCCGCAACTAGTATACGTCATAGCAGATTACAATAACTGGAACTACCGACATGTACAAAAAAACTATTTGAACTTAAATTGAATGAAAATTTTCACAAGCATTTAAAAGAGGCTTTCACAACATAAAACACTATTTTTTTTATAATTTAATTTCAATTTTAAATATATCATAATTTATTTTTCTATTGTTCCGACACTACTCTAAAAATTGACATTTTAAAACCAATCTCATAACTTTAATCACGAATGTTAAAATCTACATTTTAGAATCAATTTCAGTAACTTGACTCATGTGTGCAACAAAAATATGCGCGAGAGAACCATTATACGTCGAATTCCGCACCTACTCACACGTTCTCCCCCGTCGACACTTCTTTTGCACACTTATATGTGTGACAAAAACTCGCAAAAATGTTAATTTTCACTTTATTTGACACAAAAATTTGAATGGTTATACATGTCAATTATTAATCATGCCAATATCTCTGTCATAGCAAATTGAAAGGATGCGCAGTAAGAGGATTATGTGGAGGAGAACCTTTATTCCCCCACTTTTTCACCTACACACACATTCTCCCCTCCGCATATTTGTTACGGACATTGCCTCATTCCCCCGATAACATTTTGGCAAAATGTCACATAAACTCTAAATCAACCTCCCATTTTCGGTGAATCAATGTGTAATCAAGAGATCTTTCAAGTGCTTAATAACATTTACTCGATAGTAAAAAGGATCTGCAACTAGTATCCATTGTATTAAATTGCATAAATGGGAGGTGTAGCCACGTACAAAATCATGCTTTCGTAAGGACAAAGCGTGAACCCCGCACCGCCTTAATCATGATAGAATAGTGATAACTTCCAAAGTAGGTAGGGACTATGCCGGCTATGAAACTATCGCTCTTGTATTTTGATATTATATGTGATTAGTTGTTTTGGTTAGTCTTCGTGGGTCATATTTCCTGACCTCCCGCTTAGTGAGGTTAGGCCTCCTAGTGAATCTTTGCATGGAAATTGTTGTGGCAATGCATTTTTTATTTATCAAGGTTATATTATTCATTTTGCCGTGAGCAGAGAGGAGAGGAGTGGGATCCCGCTTCCTTGAAAAAGAACTCAAACCATAAAAGAAATTTTATGTTGGTAATGACCCAAACTTCTAACTTTCCTAACAATATCCATTCGTGGCACACTGGGAAGACCTACATTTTCACACATAAAATATGCATGTTGGGTGTTAGGACTCATTCATAAAGGCTAATGTATCCAAAATGACTAACATGGGGGTGTGAATCTTTCCACTCACCTATCCTTTTTTTGGTTGGGTGAAACTAAGTTAATTGCTCTTTTTTCTATCACTCGATATCGACCCAAAGCACTCTACAGATCGATTTACTAATATATAAGTGAAATTATTTCGAAAAATGCAAGAACATCATAGGTCAAGTGCATGATTGGGTGTGTTGAAGTTCCTTAAAGTTGAATGACCAAACACAACCTAAAAAAAAATGAAAGTTATAGTTAGGGGTTGTGGAACTCCGTTGGGAGCTCTTTCAAAGAAATTGGTGGTCGATCCAATAATGGAAAAACAACATGGTAAGTCAACATACTTCACGCGTATTAATGTTGCCACTAACACCTCATTAAATAGGTTGTTTTTTTTACAAGGAGTTCCGCAATTACCCATGCATCATTCTACATATTGCAATTAGATGTAGCATTGGAGTTGATAATCCAAAATAAAGGAATCGTTGATACATTTTTGTATTTCATATCCCGACATAAATATGGTTTTGAAAATAGTGCATGACCGTTTTTGTAATTACCGTTAATTTTTTATTTAATTTCAAATTTCATATACCATGCTTTCTTTTTCACGAGAGTTTTTTTATAAAATAATTTTTTTCGCATGACTTTTTTTTTCGTTCCCTAAAAATGTTAAAATTGAAAGGAAATTGTCATGATCACAATTGTTTTATATATGCAACTCGCAACGCATCGAATTGTGGATATGTGACTTCGAAAAGAGACATATTCTAATTACAACTAGTTCGTCATAAGGTTGGTCTTCACTAATACTACACCAAATTGGGCTCATATATGTGTTTAGGAACATCATTGAGATGTATGGCACATTTATAATATTAGTAGTTTCATGGGTAGTAAATCCATTTACACTTTAATAATAAAGGAAGAAGTTAGTTAACTTCTTGAAAAATATAATCATAATCATTTTTAGAGATTAGAGCATATTTATATGAAGATGTTGAGGTTTTACTTGCACATCTTAGGTGCATTATCAAATCTTGTAAATAAGTCATTAACAACAAGCACATAGCTAATTTTAGATATGAAAATAATGTAATTTTTCACAATCTAGACTACTCCAAGCCATTCTAGTTTCAAGGTGATAGATTTCTTTCCGGACAACTCATCTTTGCTTGCTCCTCTTCCACATCCACTTCGCATTGTCAAATGGCATCATTATGATAGAGTTGGTCACATGAAATATTTGAAGTTTTTATCTTCACCGTCAGGACTATGCAGTAGAAAAATACCATCAGTTAGACAAAATGTTTAAGATAGAACACTCCTACAAGATAAAATATTCACCTTAGATCTGGCTAAGCTTCTTGGCAATGGTCTTCAACAACCTAGAATATTTATCGATCATACCACTTAGTTCATTCTTGAGTATTGAAATATCTTGCAATGGAAATATATTCATCTCCTCACCTTGTATATGAAAGGGGTGGGGGGGGAATCGATAGTGAGCTACTAGTTTTGAAGTTATATCAAGCGCAGCATGAGCCACAACCTTAACTAGATCTTGTAGCCATAGCCTAGAGTTAGAGTTAGCTACAACAAAATTCAAAGTTGTAGTGAGAGAGAAACTCATGTTTCATGAGCATTATTTGGTTGGTGGGCAGCACTTTGACCAACACTTGTAGAAGACTTCATATTCTACTACCCATTTCATCATTTTGTGGTCGTATTTGTAGGAGCTCTTTCACTTCACGTAAGACTTTAGCTTCTAGAAAAATTTGAAATTGTTCTAGGAACCGCTTCGAGCTAAGTTCCACAATTTGTGGTTAGCCTTATGCCACCACCAGCAGAAGACTTCAACTTCTACTACACTTTTGGTTTGTAGTATTTCTTAATCCATCTCTTCGCAGAGCACATCCAATCATTTATTTTTATCCACATTTGTATTTTAATTCCCTTCTTAGATTCTCATATACACCCCTTCATATTAAGGGGGAGAATCTTAGAAACATAACCTTTTTAGTTACATGGACTTCACTTATTTAATTGATATGAAGGTAAAAAAACTCAAGTGAAGTCCAAGAGATCTCTTGAAGATGAAAAAAATGGTCATTAAAATGTATATATATACATATCTTGTGAATAAGGATGCATTTCATGTTTATCCTAAATCTTTTTGATTTCCACTTTCGTGAGTTTCAACACTCATATTCAAATAATTGTGACTTCATGAAAACTCAATGCGGTCCAGCAAGAACCATGGTTGTTTGTATTTTTGGAAGCATGCTCCCGAGTATAATGTCAATAAACTCCATACTCGTGAGCCACAGGGTGGCTTTCCATTCCTCAAGAAATTTCAAGGGCACAAAAACTTTATTACCAAAGCATTAGCGGAAGAGTTTGATGGTTGAATTTCTCATGTAGGTGATTTAGTGATGGAAAATGCCATAGGAATTGGTGAATCAAGCCAATGGATTGCTTCACAAAGGAGAGGTGGTTCAAGAATAAGAAATTTGAAGGATTTACTACTTGTGAAGAAAATTCTAAAATAACAAAGAAAGGACATGAATAGCTTATTCCAATCACACAAATTATGTCTAGGAGAATCACTAGGAGCATGAATAAGAATAATCCTAGTTTAGTTACTCCATTTCCACCAAAAAATACACTTCCCTTGCATATTGAGCTAATACCAATAGGGCACAATCATATCCAATAGAAGAAGTCTAAAAACCCCTCATTCAAGAAGTCTAGAACTAAATTCTTTTGAGCTTAAGACTTATGTATATCAATACCCTAACTCGCGTTGGAACTTCATTACCAATGGGAAATGATTTTGAAGATACCAAGATTACTATGAGCTTGTAAAATAAACCATGTATTTTTGTCCTGCCATGTGCTAGTCTCATCCAAATTAAAGAAGAAAAATAAGAAGATTGAGAGACTCGAAGGAAAATATTCAAGAATTCAAGATCCCGAATAGATATGTGAAGAGTGAGAACACATTTTTGAAGGAAAAAAAGTGCCTAAATATAGGAGGAAATTGAGAAATTAACATCAAAGAATAAATATTTTCTTAAACTTGTCAAGAAATGGCACAAACAAACATAATATTTGGCATCATATAACAACAAGACCTTGGGAAAGAAACTTAAGGTAGAGTAAAGAGAAAAGGGGCCAATGTGAATATATCAATTGTAACCCATTAACACACTTGAATCATCTATCAAGTTTTTCTCACGAAAAAATTTTGTAGTTAGACCTCAACCATATATCTTAGTTGGGACATGCAACATCTTAGGTGTGGGGGAGACGTCAAGGCTCTAGTTTGATGCCATTTTCATTGCTATTTGTCCCCTTTTTTACCATGATAATCATACCTTTTATCTTTGCTATCATTAATTTTATCCTATTTTAAATTAAAAGGTCATTCAAGAGTCGACAAGGTAATTACATTATGAATTTAATGGCTTTTCAATTGTTTTTAGTAAATTAGATGAATTAAAAATTGTTTTATTACCGATGATTGTTTAGCCAATTTAGGTCTTGTAACTCATATGAGAATATAATAACCCACCTCGTCGCTTGACATATTTTCACACTTCTAGAAATAAATCCAAGGCATAAGTCTTTCTCCTAGATTCCTCAAGATGCTTCCATGTGTCTATCAAATTGATTCTAGAGTATATAAGATAAGCACCATCTTCTAGTCAAACCCATGGTCAAACTATACTAAGAAAAACAAATTTGGCCAACAAATCAATTATGGGTAGCAATCAATTTTATTTTTTGTACCACTCAATCTAATTGTGGCTTTCGTAGAAATTAGTCGAATAAATCACTTATTCATCGAAGATTAACCCGATCATACATCAATTTCGGAATCGCATGCATAACACATAACCTTTCTTCTACAATTAATTGTCACATGCGGAAATATAGAAGCAATCTCACATCAAATCAATCACACATTAACTCGACATGTATGGGGAAAGCCTATAGCTGAAAACCCCAAGTAGCCTATTGTGTATATTATAATGGAGAAATCATGTAACCAAACAAGTACAATACTCCTCACAAGTACTCAAGACTTTCTCATAAAGTCACTATCACTAACTCTAACCTCGGGCTTTTGAACAAGTCTCGGGTTCAAAACTCATCACTGATCAGCTTTGCCTCTATTGGGCGCAATCATGGCTCAGTATATGAAGAGATCCAAGGTTCGAATCCCCTTGGCTTGATCACAGCGCAATTGTCATGGACAATTCCTCCAAGTGTAATGCAAATCCCATGCAAAACTAATCCTCCAACCGATAGCTTTACTCACCCTTTCATCTACCTCTTCCACCGGTCTCCACCGAATCGATCATGCATCAGTAGTGAATCGAAGTGTTCTCTGAGTTGACTAATGAGTTAATATTCGATGAATTAAATAATATTTAATTCACTCCACTCACATATCTAGTTGATTAGTTAGTTAACTAATCCCAACTAGTTCAACTAAAACAAACGTAACACAACTCCACTATCTCGTCCCAGTTAACTCCTCCAAAACTTCCTCGCCACCGAGTGTCTAACTCGAAGCCAACCATGCAAGATGCCATCAAACCTCTAGGAACCACGTGATTCCTTGTGTCGCCTGCATGAGCCACCTCCATGACTCAAACTAAAGTGCTCCAAGAGAGTAAATCACGTCGTTTATAGTCAAAATATTATTAAGGGTAAATAATATTTGACTTCCATATTTTTAGGAGATCACTCTAAAATAGCCTCGGGTCCTAAAATTAGGGTCTCATCTATTTTTACCGACATGTCGCATACTTCAAGAATCTCCAAGTAGAATTCCCAAATTATACTCCGTATGTCTAAAAATAGTACATAGTCTAAAAATAGACTTTGCGCCGTAATTTGCCCACGCGGGCCCACTCTAGTGAAGGCGACTTCATTTCACTAAGTTCCATCATCTTGTCGCATTCTCAACACTTCCCTCTCGCCAAAGAAGATATGGATTATCCGCAATCCCTATCCCTCGCCTCTCGTGGAATCTCGAATCTTGCTCCCCGGTGAGCGCCTCGGGCTCAGATGTCGCATCCCGATCCTCCGTGGGAACATATGAAAGCATCATGATCCTCCGCTCGAACACAATCTCTCGATGTGATGGTACCTCGATGTCGATATGTTTGGACCTATCATGAAATACTCGGATTAGCCGAGAGCTTTCGATGCGTACTCGGTTATCACAGTAGATCACCAGTAGGCTCCAAATGCAACTCCGAACAAGCCTCACGAGGATCTTCCTCATCCAAATAGGCCTCACATGCACCCAAGCTTGCCGCCATGTACTCGCGCCCTACTGAACCGAGTGCCACGGATCTCTCGCTTCCCGCTCGTACCGAGAAACCGCTCGTCGACCCAATGCTGAAAACTCCTCCGTAAGTGCTCTTCCTGTCCCGTTGCCTCGCCCAGCTCGCATCGATGCAGCGTAAAAGCTTCACTCCATCCTCCTGTCTGTACCATAGACCATATCCAGATGTGCCTCTGATATAGCGCAATACATGCTTGCCCGCCTTCCAAAAGAGCTTGGTAGGCTTAACCATAGCTTGCGAAAGCTGGTTAACTGCATAGCATATATCGGGTCGTGTATTGACCAGATACATAAGCAACCCCACCAACTGTCGATAGACAGTGGCATCCACTACCTCAGCTGAAGTAGCATCCTCCTTCCTCCAACCACCAGGAAGAGGAGTGTCAACAGGCTTGCAGCCTTGCATGTTGAACCTCTCCAGAATCTCCCGGGCATACTTGCCCTGAGAAACAAACACTCCTCCACTGCGCTGCCAAATCTCCAATCCCAGGAAATAATGAAGGATGCCCAGGTCCTTCATCTCAAACTCTCGTGCAAGATCCTCCTTGCATGAAAGTATCAACTGCTCGTCGCCAGTCAAGATCAGATCATCTACATACAGTACGATGATCAACAGCTTCCCCTCCACCACAATCTGGTACAGGTTTGGATCCGCCTCACTCTTGGAGAATCCAAGCCCGGTGAAGTAGCTGTCTATCCGAGTGTACCAAGCACGAGGTGCTTGCCTCAGCCCGTACAGTGCTCTCTTGAGTCGGCACACATGCGACTCACTGCTGAAGATCTCAAAACCTTCAGGCTGCTCTATGTACACCTCTTCCTCAATAACTCCATTGAGGAACGCAGTCTTCACATCCATCTGATGAATGTGCCACCCCATCTGCGCTCAGAGAGCAAGGATCGTCCGTATGGAAGAGTACCTTGCGACAGGTGCAAAAGTCTCCTCATAGTCAATCCCCTCGATCTGTGAGAAGCCACGGGCGACAAATCTCGTCTTGTACTTCTCCACACTCCCGTCAGCCGCCTGCTTCACCTTGTAGATCCATCGCGAACCTACAACTGATTTCCCAACCGGTCTTGGGACAATCTCCCATGCACTGTTCCTGATGATCGAATCATATTCTTCGATCATGGTATCAACCCATGCGGTTTCCTCCACAGCTTCCTCAAAAGAGGATGGCTCTGTCACAACACATTGACTCATAAGAGCCATGTATCCAGTGTACCGATCCGGTGACTGTCTCTGTCTGCGCTGTGTTGCAGGTGGTCCTACAACCTTCTCTGCATCCCGAGCCAGTCGCTCAGCTTCTGTAGTGCGCATGCGCCCTCTGATGGTTGGCGCTGCATGGGTGGTTTCTTCCACCTCCTGAACCTCCTCTTGTGGCTGATCCACATCCGGGAGCTCCTCCTTAGGAACTAACAGCTCCTCATCTGCATGCAAGTGTAGCTCCCTCTCAAGCGAACACTGCATGGCTTTCTCCTCCTGAAATTTTATATCCCGTCGCACAACAGTCTTGCGACTGTCTGGCACATACACCCGATAGTTGTGAGGTGTATCGGTGTACCCCACAAATATTCCAACTTCAGCAGTTGGATCCAGCTTCCTCCTTGCATCCTTCGTCACATGCATGTAGACAGGAGATCCGAAAATCCGCAAATGGGAAATATCAGGCCTCTTGCCAGAATAAGCCTCCTCTGGTGTACTCATGCCAAGAACCTTGTGAGGACAACGGTTCTGCACATACACTGCTGTATTGCATGCCTCGGCCCACAAGTGAAGGGGTAGGCCCTGATCATGCAACATCGCCCGTGCAGCACCCACGATCGTTCTGTTCTTCCGCTCAGCCACCCCGTTCTGCTATGGGTTATGGGGTGCGATGAGCTCTCTCCGAATCCCTTCTGCGCTGCAAAAGTCTTTGAATTCAGCCGAGATGAATTCACCACCATTGTCGCTCCTAAGAGCCTTCACATGCTTCCCCGATTCCTTCTCAACCAGTGCCTTGAATTCACAGAACTTAGAAAATGTCTCGCTCTTCTTCTGCATGAAGAAGATCCAGCACTTCCGAGAGAAATCATCAACAAAGATCACATAGTACTTGTGCTTTGCTATCGAAGCTACAGAGAAAGGACCACACACATCTGTGTGAACTCTCTCAAGGATTGTCGTGTGCGACTATCCTTCTCGTGAAAGGTGGCTTTCACATACTTCCCCAAGGTACACCCCTTGCACTGATCTGACTGCGCAAGAGTGCCCTTAGGAAGCCCAGTAGAAATCTGCTGCAGTATCTTCAAAGCTCCATGGTGAAGGTGGCCCAATCTCCTGTGCCACAGTTTGCCCTCATCATCCCGGCTCACCACTTCTCCCGCCTTGCATGCCATTGCTGCGCAGCCATCTACTTGCAACTGATAAAGGTTCTTGACTCGAACCCCTATCTTCCGGGTCTCTCCAGTAGTCTTACTGCGCAGGAAAGCTTTTCCTTCGCTGAAGACCACATCATACCCCTTGTCTTCCAACATAGCCACAGAGATCAGGTTCTTCATCAATCCTGGAACATGCAAAACTTCCTTCAATATGAAAGGTTTACCAGACTCCCTCTCAAAGGAAATGGTACCGATACCAGTCGCACTGTATCTACCATCATCGCCCATCTTGATGTGCACTCCAAGATATTTTTCCTCCAGATCTGAAAACAGATCTCGATCTCCGGTCATGTGAAATGACGCACCACTATCCAAGAACCAAACTGATCCCACCACACTTGAAACCAAGCATGCGATCAGTGAAAAATCCAGTTCGAATTGAGAAGCCAATGCCTCTCCCGCTGCAGATCCGACAGCCTTCTTATTTTTCTTCTTCTGCGGACAATTTGTGGCATAGTGTCCGTGCTGGTGACAGTGAAAACACTTCACCTTGGACATGTCTTGCTTGTTGCGTTTCGCACCAGACTGAGAAGCCTTCTTGCTCTTCCCCTTCTTTTCTTTGGCATCCAAAGCGCAATTTTCTTCATCAGATACCTTTTATGAAGATCCGTCCCTGGTATTCCTCCTTATCTCCTCCTGCATGAGATCCGTCCAAAGGCGCTCCCATCCCGGCAACTTCTCCCGACCATTGACACTATCTTGATATGAATGCCAAGCCTTCGGAAGACCAAGGAGAGCCAGGTTCACCATGTCCTCATCTTCGACAGTCACCCCCACACTTCCCAGCTGATCTCTGCATTGAGTGAACTTCGTGAGGTATTTGGCGATACTGTCGCCTTTCTCCATCTTAATGTTTCTGAGCTTATCCTTGAGCGCAGCCTCTTTACATAGGCTCTTACTCAGAATGATTCTATCAGCCTTTTCCACATCAAATATGAGCTTTTCCATCTCAACTAGATACAATAGATCCTTCATGCCCTCAGCCAGAATCCTTCAACATTTCGCCATCTTATTTTGCCAAACTCGGCAGTAGGGATCGGTGGGCTTTTGGTTATCATATCTCGAACTCCTTTAGCCCATTATCTTCTAATACTTCCTCCATCTACGATCTTCATGCAACATAATTGACGCCTTCAAGAGCACTATTCCCTAGTCGCAAGCCAGATTGAAAGACATTTTCTTCGGCTCTGAAAGCTCCTTCTTTGCAAATATTGGAATTCCAAGCTCAGCTCATGGCTCTTGATGCGCGAGAACAAATTATTTCTATACAGAGAGATCAGCTGAGGGCATTACTAGATGTATCACAACTGAGAAGGATGGATCCGAGCTACGCACCTGCGGACTACATGCACGAAATAAGTGAAATAAGTTTGTAATCACTGTGATGATCAATCTCTGCTTCAATAGCTCCGATACCATGTAGAAATTTTCTGAATAATGATTAATTATCCACCGAGACTATCCTGATCACATATCAATTCGAATTCATATGCAACACATAATCTCTTCCACTGAGATCATCACACATGCGGAAATAAAACAGAGTGGGTATCTGATCGAAGATCATCAAAACATCACACATTACACGGTGTATGTATGGGGAAAGCTTATAGAGGCTGAAAACCCCTCGGTATTACGTATATTATAATGGATAGAACATGTAACGGTATAGTACAATACTCCCTCCCACAAGTACTCAGTACTTTCTCATAAAGTCACACACAATCTAGCTTAGTTTTGAACAGGTTACTGGTTCAAAACTCCCCGCCAATTGCCTTGCCTCTATTGCGCAATCATGGCCTGTATATGAAGAGATCAAAGGTTCGAATCCCCTTGGCTTGACTGCGCAATTGTCATGGACAATTCCTCCAAGTGTAATGCAAATCCCATGCAAAACTGATCCTCCAACTGATAGCTTTACTCACCCTTTCATCTACCTCTTCCATTGGTCTCCACTGAACTGATCATGCACTGTAGTGAACTGAAGTGTTCTTGAGTTGACTAATGAGTTAATATTTAGTGAATTAAATATTATTTAATTCACTCCACTCATATATAGTTGATTAGCTAGTTAACTAATCTCAACTAGTTCAACTAAAATAAACAAAACACAACTCCTGGCACCATCTCCTTAAACTCCCTGCCAAACTTGCCAAGTCCTAAGCACAAAGTCAACCATGCATGAGCTCACGAACCCCTAGGAATAGCGTAATTCCTCGCTAGGATGCATGACATACGTGGCTTTCATTTGAAGTGCTCCAGAAGAGTAAAAGCCAAAGTTTAGAGTCCAAATATTATTAAGGGCTAATAATATTTGACTGACCTATTTTTAGACAGGCAGTCTAAAAATAGACTTCGACCTATATGTCTAAAAATAGAGGTCCATCTATTTTTACCAACTCAACCAATCATCCAAGAATAACATACTGCAACCCCTGGACCATGCTCCATATGTCTAAAAATAGACAGAGTCTAAAAATAGACTTTGTGCCAAAAATAGCCTGCGGGCCCACTTAGTGAAGGCGACTTCATTTCACTAAGCTCCATCATCTTGCTGCATTTTCAAAAACTCACATGTAAACATTGTTCAGAAGAAGGCCATGATGAAGACCATTGTTGGAAACTTCATTATGAGATGAGACCCAAAAAACTTAACAACAAAGGGAAAAAAAAGGCTGTTGCAACTACACAACATGATTTAGGATCTAATTATAGAGATGAAACAAAGATCACAACCATGGGATTAAAAGGTAAGGATTCTATTGCAAGTACTAGTTCTTCTAGTAACCTTAATGAAACTCAACATGATAATGAAAGAATAGAGATTTTCCATATTAGAGTCATCTAAAAACATAAAAAAAAAGTAGATACTTTGTTTGATAATGGATCCCAAGCCAACCTTATTTCAGAATCCATTGTTAAGAAACTAAATTTGGAACCAGCCTCCTCATCCTAAACCTTATCCTTGTTGGGTATGTGACCGTTACACAGTATTTTTTCACCGTTCCTGCAATCCCCATCATGAATATTGGAGGACCATTTCAGTGGCTTCTGTGTATTTTCATACCTTGCCAAAAGTGTCATTGCATCCCTTATCATGTTAGGAACATTTCCTCTGTTGATCACTCCTTAAGAAGACTCTCAAAAACATGTGTTTCCGGGTCGGCACTAATAAGTCGTTATAGCCTCGCGCCGATAGGGAAATTAACACAGGACCATGTGCCCATTGGCGCTCTGTCTCAGTGTCTTACCCACGCTGAGCTATTTTTGGAATGTTTTTTAAAATAGAAGCGAAGTTTCCTTTCCTAACTACTTCGTGAGCGGAGTCATCATGGTTTGTTCGACTGAATAACGTCAAAATCCTCCCTTTGGCTTCTTGTTTCCTACATTTGTGCAACTCCCCAAAGGGATAATGCCTCTCTTCCACCTTGTGATGGATCCCAAACCACCACCTCCTCTTTTATAAATACTTCATTCTCACATGGTTTCAACTAGCTGAACAATCCTTACTATAGCTGGTGTGAAGAATAAGGCACTGAGGAATCCATTTTCGAGAGAGAGTTTAGGCCCATTGCCTCACCAAGTCTGATCATCAACGAATGCTTGAGATGCGCTTGACTGAACCCATCGAAGGATGCTGCAACGTCAAGGCATTAAGGTTGTAAACTTCTTTTCTCTATCATTAATACATGACTGGTTTTTTGGTTCCAATTTTGTGTTCGATAATATGAAAAATGTTTGATTCTCCTTGACCAATTGAATAGTTGTGAATGAAATTATGTTGTTGTATGCTGTCATTGTTCACTTGATCCTTGTGCAGGTACATGGACATTATCACTGAAAGACCGTGACGTGTGAAGGCAAAGATCAGTGGATCGCTACTGCAAACTACAACAAGAGCATTGGACCAAGGTAGGTCATCTATCCCAACTCATTTTCATTCATAAGCTAGGATTCTAAAATTCCAACTTGTTCCCTTGTTGCTAGACCCATTTTAGGGCTAGAGGGATCGCCTCTGTCCGCAAAGGGGATTTACTTGCTCAACAAGTTGGCGACTCCACTAGGGATCAGTGTGTTTGTCGTCTCTCGTTGTTCATCTAGTGTTGTGCTTGTCTATTCGACTTTGGTCGTTTTATTGTTTTTCTGCTTTTTTCTACCTGCCTAACTATTTTCAACCATCACATTTAGCCTCAGAGTGCCAATTCTAACCTTTTCTTAGTGGCTTTTTCTTTTTTCCATAGTTTTCTGGCTCGACGTTGTTATTGCTTGAACAGTCGCACCAATTAGCGCTTGCTTCCTTTTTTCACAGGCGCGCCAACCTCTGTTTTAGCATAGATTACAGCTTGACAGACATGCCAAATCTTGTAGGTTAAAATTTTAGCATTTTCCCTGAGTTTTGTCAGTTTCACTTGTCTCTGGGCTGGATTTTCATCCTTCAATTATTCCACTAGAATTTATTTGACTCTCTCATCTCATTCTTCTTAGTTTTTTTCCCCTTATCTGATCAGTGGAGTATGTCATCCTAGGGTTTCTAAGTGCCTTCCGCTACTTGTCCAGCTACCTCCTCACTGAACCTTCTGAGTTGTGTTTGAGTCAGTTTGGTCTTTATATTTTTAGTTTGTTGACTGATTGTCTTAGTTTTTCTTTTAGCTCTACGTGTCATTGGGTTGTTGAATGATCATCTTCGTGTTCATTTAACTCTCCATCTGTCGCCTCGAGCATAGATTACATTGCTCACTGAATCGGTTTGAAATCTTTTTTTTTGCTTGGATGAATGCATCTTTTTTTGAGTGTGTTGGATATTCATGTTGGATTGATCTTTTTGTTTTATATTGTTTCATTCAAATCGCTCAAAACTAGTGTTTATTTTTTCATTTAGTGTAGCGGTGAATTTTGCTTCTCATTCATCTAAAATGACAAAATTTGCATTATTTCTCTTAGTTTGAAAATGAAAAAAAATCTTTTGTATTAGTAGCTTTAGTGCACAAGGAAAGAGCCTTTCGTTTTCTACTTTGGTTGTCCTAGATGCATTAGGAAAATTTATTCTTGTGTTCAATTGATTGCTGCTTCGTTATGAATCTACTATCTATCTCTTAGCTAGTTTTTCATCAAATTGGAATGATTTTCTTTTGCATATATTTGTGCATTAAGGATTCAAGATTACATTCGGTAAGGCCTTGAAACAACAACATTAATTCAAGATCAACTTTAAAATGAATTCAATCAACCTACGAAAGCATTGAAACCTAATGCACACATTTAGAGGTCTAGGCTAATGACGTGTTCCATTACTTTTTGAAAGTGATGAAGAGCAAGAGGAGTTGAATCATATGAATGATTCGAAGTACTGAAGATTTGATGACTGAAAGATCAAAAAAGACCGTAAGGTCTTGTGATTTTAAACCTAATGATTTGTGTATGATTGCAGGTTTGGATGAAGATGAAGAACATCTACTGAAGGATGTTAAGGAAGATTTAGCATAATAAAGACCATGTGATAATAAGAAAATAACAAATGAGGAAATGGAAGATCGTGTAAAATTTCCAAAGTCCAGTCCGAGTAAAATCATTGAGTTATATAAAGAATTAGACTTTCAAGGGAGGAAATTGGAAGAGTAGAGGATGAATGTCCAGGATAGATTGCTGAAGAAGGATGACAAAGCAGTTGTCATAAATAATAATCAAGAAGAAATTGACAGATGCACAAAACAGAGGCAAGAAATTGTTCTAAAAGACAATGTAGCAGCAGCAGAAAAGGTGCAAAACAGCAGTAAGGGTGAAAAGGAAGCGATCAAAACAAGTGAAGAACAAGCAAGAATGAGAGTTCAGCAATCAAGAGATGAAAACAATCAGCAGATAGAGGACATAATGGACAGAGAAATTGAGTTGATAAGGAGGTTAATGATAAAAAAATCCCAGAGAAAGACAGCCGAAAGAAAGAAAAGGAGAGACAACAAGAGAAAGACTGTATCAGACTTGGAAGGCAGAGCAAGTGGAGCACTACAACACAAAATATGGAAACCTGGAGGACAACAGTAGATAACAACAACAGTAAAGCAATTGACAAGCAAGGAAAGATTACAAAATAAAATTTGGGATCCAGGAGGAAATAATTATCGAGACTTATGACCAGGTGATCATGAATTTTCTTACATGGGGAGTCTGATGCAGGAGCATCAAGGGCATTTTTTTATTTGTAAATATGTTAGAAAGGGGGTGTGACAATTTTTAATATTTTATTAATTAATTTGAATAAAATAGGAGAAGGTGAGGATTTTATAAATATCCTTTTATTAATAAAAGGATATGAGAGAAATTAGTTTCTAGACTATTTAGAATTAATGATGGAGCCTAAGTTGGAATTAGTTTCTAAGTCTTAGGGATAAGAATCTATCTTTTAGGGATGTTGAGAGATTTAGGGGTTTGTTGAGGAATTGAAGGGATAAAGCATTAAATTAGATTACTTTTAAAATTGTATAAATAGGAGGGGGTTTTGAGAGAAAAACACATTGAGATTGTGAGTGAGTGTGTGTAGAGAGTGAGAGGTTTTCTGCTTGGATGCCTTCGGGCAGTTTGTAAGGGCCAATGCAATTGTGAAATCGTGCCGAACAAGAATTTGTATATTGTTTTATTTCATGTCCCCGAGTCAGACTATCCTTTTTCCCATAACTGCTTAGTCTATCAACGAGATGTTGCAATTTCAACCTGGTCAAGCCCTCACTCCCCTGTCCATGGGAGAATTACTTGATAAATCTACCAAATTATCCCATGAAGAGTTAAGTCATATTTGCCAGACCTTTGTGTTTCCAGAACATCAGCCCAAAGGCCCTCCCCCTTATGGTTATAATTTTTTTACTAATGAGGGCAGAATTATTCTGAATATGATATCCTTTATAATGGGTTTCAATACTAGTGAGTATGTTGACCAATTAACCCTAGTATTGTTGTCTATTTTCACCCCTGGACAGCCCCCTGTTGTCAAGTATGACTTTACATCCAACATTGCAGACAAAATCCATGATCAGTTCATGGGATTAGAGAATGAGAGAGTGTTCAAGTATTATTCTATTATTTATCATCTCATGCTTTATTACCAATTAGAAAGTTTCCCTTTTCATGTTAAAAAGCTTGATGCTAAAGGAAATCCTAGGTTTGTGATCTTTTGGTATGCCATCACTCATAATTCCCATGATTCTCCTTATTCCTATAATGAGTTTATTGATATTTTTGTACACCCAGAAACCACCTTGTTGACAGGAGTCTCTCCTCCTAGGCTCAGTAATGAAATCAAGAAAATTCTTCAGCTTTCAAAAAAATACTGGATAGGTGACTGGTACCTATACCAGAATCACATAGAATTTAGAGTTTATGGGTGTGAGTTATGCCCATTCAAGTTGCCCAAGTATGTCCCAATGAGACTCTTTGCATTAGAGTATTTCAGGCAGATGATCAACTCAGATATAGTACATTTTTGTAATGCACAGAAAAAGGCTCAACTCAGGATTAAAAGCCAGCTAGGTCCCTTTGTTTGTAACTCTAGAGATGCTAGTAAGGAAGCTGAAAAGATATTAGAAGATTATCTTAAATTACAAAAAAGTTTCTATTGGGTAACTTATGACCCAAATAGCTTTATTTGTGATAGAAGAACAAAAAATAAACTATCACCATACATTCATCAAAGAATCCCAGAAATTGAACAGTATGCCAATATGGATGAATGGATGGAAGGGACATTGGTAGAATAGGATAGTGAGCAGGTCAATGTTGAAAATGTAATGAAAGACCTTGAAAAAATACTTGACCTAGACTCTTTTGGATAGGTACAGATACCAGGTATTGGTTCTTCTTCTGTAGGGACTTCTCAACAAAATCTACAGGAAATCAGTGCATTGGCTACAGTAGCATCCAAAGGAAAAGAGAAAGAGGTTGATATACAGGTTACAGAGAAATTTACAATGACAGAACAACCTCAGACTTCTAAAGGACAGGATCAAGTACAAATTTCTCCTACTCAAACCAATGTAGCAGAAGTATCAATTTTACAAACTCCTCTTAATGTAGAAAAAGGCAAGAAGAGAGATGCTGAAGCAGCTACTCCTGTCATTGGATCTTCTGGACAACCTAATGTTAAAAGACAAAAATTGAACCCTCTTCCAGAAGTGGAATCTGTTCATGAAATCCTTGATAGTCAAGAGGAAGAACAATTGGGTAGTCAGCAAACAGGTGCAAACAGTGGGACATCCACTACTTTACAGAAAAAAGAGCTGCAAAGGAAGCAAGGTGCAGAAGTTTCATCTTTCAAACCACCAGTGAAAGATGCTTGGGACTTTAAAATAAAATTCATAAATATCAAGGCCAGGAATGATCCTCTCAGACTCCAAGTTTACAATCAATGTTTAAAAATGGCTCCTAAGAATCAGCAAAGGTTGATGTCAGCTTTTGACATCCAGCAGGGAAAAATGCTAATGAGTCACTTCAAACCCAAAGTGCAACAACCTCAGACAACTGCAAATTACATCAGGACTAATTTTGAATTATTAGCAAATGATATTCATCCTTTAGATCAAATTGATCTACATAAACAGACAGGTGAAATGATTTATTCTACTCTGACGGATAAATCAATGATGACCCAGAAACTGCAGGATTCTTTGGAGAATACAAATGCTCAATTAAGCCTTGAAAAAGCCTCTTCTCAGGATAAAGACAACAGGATTAAAACTTTGGAGGAAATTATCATTGGATTGGGACATAACCCCAAAGATGTTAAGGGAATAAAAGCATTAATCAAGAAGAAAGATGATGATATTGCAGCTTTGAGAAAACAACTAAAGCTACCAGCCTCAAGACATCCTCAGACAACTGAAATTATAAAACAAAATTCTGAAGAAGAATTAATGGACTTGCTCTTAAAACTGAATGAGAAACTTAATGAAACAGAGAAAGAGCTTGAAAAGGCATTGAAATATAAGCAGTCTAATGTTCCAGCATCTACACCAGAGGTAATTGCAGGTACTACAACAACAGGTCAACCAACAGAATTGCCACAGGTGCATACTTCCAATTTGAGTCTAGAAGAATTAACAAAATCAATGGAGGAAATGAAACTCCAAGTGACTGAACTACAGAGAACAAAGGTGCAACTTACCTCTTTGGAACAAAAATATGACCTCTCAAAGATGAATGTTGTAGATAAAACAAGAGAGGTCAACAGATTAGAAAATTTGGTCCATAAATTAGAAAAGGATCTCACATTGGAGAAGCCTTTAAAGGAAATAAATGAAATTCTTTGGGACAACATCATCCAATCAATAAAATATGTCTGGCCCTCAATTCAAATAATGCAAGAACAGAATGATTTAGTCAAATTGGCTATAGAAGAAGTCCTAAGAGCAAGAGAAGAATTGGGAAACAGGCCTGATGAAGCCAATGAACTCATCCATTTTCTAAATACTCAGAACAAGCAGCAACTTGAAGAATTTGGCATTCAAGACAAGACAGGCACAATTTTGGAAATAAAGAGAGTTTTTACCAAAATAACTTTGATGCGGAATTTGGAATGAAGATGCTCTGACATGCAAGAAGAAATCATTGTGTTCATAAAAATATTTGATATTTTGTTGAATAAAGGATTGCCTAGTCATTTAGTTTTAGAAGACAAATTGATGGACCTAGAAAGTTATGTTGAAAAATTGGACAACTATTCTGACAATTAGGCCAGTACCTCTACTAGTTCATCAATAGCAGCATTGCCTACAGGAAAAAGTCTTCATGATAGATTGGAAAATTTGTTTTATCTTGAGCATGAAGTAAAACATTTGTTTCCTATTCAACCTACTTTCTTTAGGTATACAGAGACCGATGAAACTCTCAGAAAGCTGCAAAGGACCATAATTTCGGAAGATAAATGGTGGGAAGAACTGTTAGAACTTTTGTAAAGATTATCCTTACTTGAATTTTTGACTATGTACTACAGTAAGTCATGGTAAGAAGGATAAAATGATGAATAAAGGTCAAAGTGTATCAGAGCAGTCAAAGAGTATTAGTTAAACGGAGCAGCCAGCACAGAGTTACTGAAGAGGATAGCAATGAGCCAAAGCATAAGGCCTGCCTCGAGCACATTCTCAAAAGAAGGAAACAACACAACATCAGTTATCATTTTTCTTATCTACGAGACCATCTGTCTCTATTTTATTGTAATTTACTTATGAGTCATCCTAGATAATATCTCAAGTTGTTATGAGATATTTTTTGTAACTTTTTTTTATAAATACTCCCTCAATTGGAGTATTTAGGGTGGATTCTTAAACTTTTCTGTAACATTGATTATTTTGGAATAAAGTGCTATTGGAGAAATTTTTTGTGGCTAAGCTGGATGATGAATTGAAGTGAAAGACTTTTTATAGGATTCATGTGTCAGAATACGGATCAATAAGTCATCTTCCTCTCGTGTTTTAAAGTCTTTATATCTGTTTATTATATCACTGTGTTTCGATTCTGAATAATTAATGAAAAGGAGTAAATCAGAAAGTGCTTAAGTGTAATCTAATTTTAATCATTTTTATTCTAAATGTTTTCTTCTAAACTAGTTTTAAACAGCAAATTCTTAATTGCTCTTGTTTTTCTAGTTTAAACATTTTTATTATTTAATAAAGAATACTTAATTTCTCTTTGTTAATAATCACTCAATTTTCCCTCTTATAAATGTGCTGAAAGATTCTTAATTTCCTTTCATCCATTTTAAATCCATTCCATTCACTTTAAAGATATATAATTGTTCCCAGTTTGATTATCTTGCCCTGTGAAACCATCTTTTGCTAAGAGACTTAATCCAGTTAAGTTATCCTTTTGACTCCATTAGCCCAATGGACTAAACTACTCAATCTTTCCCTCAGCTATTGAATTCCACCACCCAAATTCAAACAAAACCCTTGGACTTTATAACTAGCCTGATATTTTCTAAAAACAAAGCTAAATTATACAGAGAGAGCCCTCTCTGTGTACAGATTGGCTAGATTATGTACCTAAAAGTTGGTTTGTGGTTACCTCGGACCCCTTTCCTCTTTTCTACAACTTCAAGGAAAATCTGAGTGATAACATAGTGGCGACTCCACTGGGGACCTGAATAATTTTATTGTTACTGCTGTTTAATTTATAAGCTACAGACAGAGCCTGAAGTTAGCGAGGTAGCCTTTGAACTACTTTCGCTCTACAATTTCATAGTAAATAAATGCTACTTCAGTCTATCTCCGGTCTAGTTTATGGACTGAAGCTTGGTTTCAAACATCTGATCAGTTCCTCTAGTTAAATAAATCTTTAAGAAAATCTAAATCCATTATCTGAAACTTCTTAAAGAGATTATTGAAGTTGTATTATTCATTTCATTAAACCAAAAAACCAAAAATATCACTTAAGAAAGCTGGCTTCAGAAAGGACTCGTTACACTAGGGCTAATCCTAATCCAAATCCTCCGCCTGTATTCGAAAATCCGAATCTGATTCCCAGAATTCTTAGAAGACAAGATAGTCAAGAAAGCTCTGGAAGTTCTCGACCTCTCTATAGATCAATTTCCTGTCCAGTGAAGTGGATCTATCTTGAGGACGAACCTTTTGACGAGCAGTTTGAAACATCTTTATTTGTAAATTTTTCTGAATCTGAGTTATCCAATTTGGTTCCAGACCCAGTATTTCTTGAAGATTTGCAATTTGAATTTTTTACATCACACCTTGATAAGAAATTGTGAGATTCCATACAATCTGAGTTTACCTCTGATTACTTCTGATTACTTTTGATTACTTCTGAACCTGTGATTACTTCTGCTTCTCCCAGTTCATCAACTTTTCCCCAAACCTCTCAACATCAAACTACCCCTTCCACTCCTCCACCCACCACTCATAGACCAACCTCACCTGTTATCCCACTACCTCTTCCAATGGCAAAAAGATATGCTCCCTTAAGGTTACCAGCTAATCTAGGGGCTATGCCTCAAGATTACCAAGCTAAAATCACTCCTTTTGATGGTTCTGGTACTTACACTGCTCAACAGCATACTAAAATGATGACTGATTATTTTGAATTTATGAAATAGATGCTGATGATGTACGAATGAGAATTTTTCTCCAAAGTCTTACTGGAGAAGTCAGACCCTAGTTCAGGGCCCTTCCTACAAACAATATTGCTGACTTACCAGCCCTTTATAGAACATTTTTAAATAGATGGGAGAAGAAGAAAGATCCTCTTCAAATCCTATCAGACTTTGGAAAACTAAAAAGAGGAACAAATGAGACTGTGCAAGATTATGTCACCAGGTTCAATGAGGCTTACAATGTTGTTCCCCAAAATCTTAGACCTCCTCCAGATTTAGTATTAATCAAATTCCCCGATGGATTTGATTCTGACATAGCATATCATCTTAGGGAAAGAGCTCCTCAAACTCTAGAAGAAATGAAAAGCATAGTTGTTAGTGTTGAAGCTAACCTGATAGAAAAACGAGCTAGAGCTAGAGCTGAAAGGAGAATGCCTGTAAATGAAGAACCCACAACTTTTGAAAAGAAACTGGATGCTATAATCAAAGGAATGGAAAGACTAGGAGACAGAGTAGAAACTATTGAAAAGAATAAAGCTCCTTGGGATGGTCAACCTAGTAATACTGTGCAAAATCCGAACTTCAGAAGAAACCAAAATCAAAATACTGGAAAAACGGGTCCTGACCAAAATATTAGGCCCCCATTCCAGGAAAATTATGTTGAAGGCTCCACTTCTGAGGACCCTACTGATGATGTTCAAATAAAAAACTTTATTGAAGATGAAAATGAACCAGAAATTTTCTTGACCCAAGATGATCAAGAAGCTCACATTATTAAAAAGTTTCAAACCCAGTCAGGAGAATCATTTGATTTTAAGGAAGAATATGACACAGCCATCTACGAAGTTCATAAGCAATATAATTTGAGAAGTAGACAAGTTGATGTTCCGGAAGCAAGTAAACAGAGAACCACAAAGCAACCCCTCAAAGGTAAGGTCAGTACTACCCCTGTAAATATTCTCACTAGATCAGATCCTAATCCTGTCCACCCAATAATTGAAGATGTATCTGATACACAACTGAATAACAGACAACTTTCCAATACTCTTCCTCCCAAAGGAAATGTAGAGGAACCTCTAGGAGTTGATTCGGAAACAACTTCAGCACCCAACCACACTCCTGAAAAGGAGAAAAACACTGAAAACATAGAAAAATATAATCCAACTGTTCGAAATACAAGGACTCAAATTGAGAAATCTTTTAATTTGGAATCTGAAGTAGGAAAATTAAAGATAGCTATTCCACTGTCCGAATTAGCTAAACATGATGTCTACAGAAACCAAATTTATAAATCACTCAATATTCCTGGAAATGATGACACAGTTAATGTTTTTGATGACCAACCCAGATTACTTTTTGGCCCTGAAGTAAATGGAAAACCTGAAAGCAGAGGGACTCCTCCATTTTATGTGAGTTTGAATATACATGACAAAATACTTCATAATTCCATGCTTGATTCTGGAGCGTCTCACAATTTAATGCCCAAGGCTGTAATGGAAAGATTAAATCTAGACATCACCAGACCTTACAAAGATATTTTCTCTTTTGATTCAAGTCAGGTGAGATGTTTAGGATTAATTAAATATTTGTGTGTTACATTGGTTCAATACCCTGCTAAATCAATTTTGAAGGATATAGTAGTAGCAGATATTCCTCCAAAATATGGTATGCTGTTGTCTAGATCCGGGGGTGCAAAACTCAGAGGATCTCTTCAATTAGATATGTCATATGCTACTATTTCAGTATTCGGCCAACCTAAGAGACTGTACAGAGATACTTTGATGAAATATGTAGTTAGTAGTCAGGAGAAACCTGAAAATTTCCCTATCTACTCAGTACACTTTGATATGGACTCATTCATTCTCTATAATGCTGAAACTGATCTTCCCAGTGAACTAGAAGCACCAGCATCTGAACCAAAAGAAACTGCAAATAAATCTAGTGTTCAAATCCAAGAAATCTCTGAATAAAAAGAAACATCAGAAACCCAAGAAAAACCAGAAGAAACTAAAAAACCAGATCTCCCTGTTAAGAAAGTTCCTGAAACACCTGATGAAAATTTTGTACATGAAATTCTTTCGCATTTATAATTTGATGGTTCTATTAATAAGTTAGGAGCAGGAGCTGGAATTTGGATACATAACCTTGAAAACGATCATGCTGAAGGCCATGCTTACATATTGAAATTTAAATGCACTAATAATATGGAAGAGTACGAAGCTCTTTTGTTAGGGCTTAAACTTGTCAAAAAATTAGGGGCAATTAGAGTATATATCATAGGATATTCTGATTTAATCATTCAACAGATCAATGGTGAATGTTCGATAAAAGATCCCAGACTAAGAGAATATAGAGGAATAGTTGTAGAATTTCTTAACACCTTTCTACAGGCTCAGCTTGCAAAAATTCCCAGAAAACAAAATTTGCATGCTCATAGTCTTGCAATGTTGCTAGCACTTGTAAATTACCATTTGAACCTAATCATCAGTTCATAGCTGAGATTAGACATAGACCAGCTATACCAAATAATCTCATGAATTGGCAAGTGTTTGCAAATTATAACCAGATTAACAATTTTTTGACTTTAGAGAATGAATTTTTTAACAGTAGTATAGATGAAGAAACAATCAATGAATCTAATCAAATAAATGAACAAGAAACAAATATTTCTGAAGAGAGTTCCATTCAAATTCTCCATCCAACGAAATTCACCAAAAAATACATGCAGGACCTTAAACAAATGGAAGTTGATGAGATTGTAGAAGATGAATCTGAAATCATTAATCTGAAAGATAACCATTTTCCCAAAGGATTGACTCCTCTAGAAGATATTTTTGACTCTAATGACATTCCACTGAAACCTAAAATGGAACCCTTAAAAGCTGATATTGAGGAATAAAATTTGGGAACAGAGGAAAATCCTAAAATCATAAAATTATCAAAATCTTTGCCTCCTGATCAAAAATCAAAATATGTTGAACTAATAAAAGAATTCCAGGATGTCTTTGCCTGGAGTTATGAGGATTTGAAGTCATATGATACATCTATAATTCAACATAAAATACCTCTAAAACCAAATCAAAAACCATTTAAGCAGAAACTCAGGAGAATCAACCTTGTTTTGTTGCCTTCAATTGAAAAAGAAATCAAAAGAATGTATGAAGCAGGGATAATTGCTCCAATTAGATTTTCAGAGTGGGTGTCTAACTTGGTCCCTACTAGGAAGAAAACTGGAGAGATTAGACTATGTGTTGATTTAAGAAATCTAAATAAGGTTTCTTTGAAGGATAATTATCCTTTGCCCAAAATGGATCACATTTTGCAAAGGGTAGTAGGTGCTTCAAGGATTTCTCTTTTAGATGGGTTTTCAGGGTACAACCAGATTCTGGTTCATCCTGATGACCAGGACAAAACAAATTTTACAACACCATGGGGTACTTTAAAATATGTTAAAATGCCATTTGGACTCAAAAATGCTGGAGCAACCTTCCAATGAGCAATGGACATTGCATTTGCAAAAGAAATCCATGACTTTCTTATTATATATCTGGATGATTTAACCGTTTTTTCTAAATCAAATCAACAACATTTGGACCATCTCAGACAAGTGTTCATAAAATGCAGAAAGTGTGGTATCTCTTTGAATCCAAAAAAGTCATTGTTTGGTCTTGAAGAAGGTAAACTCCTGGGCCATATCATCTCAAAAGATGGCATTAAAATTGATCCTGAAAGAATACAAGCCATATTGCAGATACCTCATCCCAGAAATATCAAAGAACTACAAGCTTTCATAGGAAAAATCAATTTTTTGAGAAGATTCATTTCTAGTTTAGCTGAATTAATTAGATTACTTACTAACATGTTAAGAAAGGATTCGAGTATTAAATGGACAGTATAAGCCAAGCAATCATTTGAAGATATTAAAATGGCTTTGACTAGAACACCAGTTCTCTCCAGTCCACAATTTGATAGAGATTTCATAATATTTTCCTTTGCATCAGAACATACTGTAGCAGCTGTTTTATTACAAAAGGATGATCATGGATGTGAAAAACCTATAGCCTTTTTTAGTAAAGCACTAAGAGACACATCATTAAAATACAACATCATGGAAAAACAAGCTTTTGCACTTGTAAAAGCTATTAAAGATTTCATAATCTATATATTGTATTCTCATGTGATAGCTTATGTACCAAATGCTGTTGTCAAAGACATCTTAACTCAAGATGGAATTGAAGGCAAAAGAGGTAAATGGATTGCTACCATATTAGAATATGATATTGAGATAAAACCTACAAAGCTAATAAAAGGACAGGGATTGGCTCAACTCATGACATAAACAAATTATCAAGCCCTAGATATTAATGAACTGGATGACAATCAGGAGATGGTGACTCCACGAATCAGCCATGCCTTTTTAGATTCACCTTGGTATGCTGACATAATATATGTTTTGTTAAACCTGCAAGCTCCTCCAGGGTTATCCAGAACCAAGCGAAGGTTTTTAATGATGACATCCTTAAAGTATTGTATTTTAGATAATGTGCTCTTTTGGAAAAATCATGATGGTATTCTATTAAATTGCTTGTTAAAAGATGAAGCTGACAAGGCTCTCAATGAATTCAATGCAGGAGACTGTGGTGGACATCTCTACTGGAAATCAACAGCAGATAAGATCCTAAGGGCTGGATTTTACTGGCCAACCTTGTTTTCTGATGTAAAGAAATTCGTAACTGCTTGCCATAAATGTCAAATTTTTGAAGGCAAGAGAAAATTATTGCCTTTACCCTTGAAACCAGTTTCCACCGAAAAACCCTTCCAACAATGGGGCCTGGATTTCATTGGAGAAATCCATCCTCCTTCTTCTGGCCAACACAGATGGATCCTCACTGCCACAGATTATTTTACTAAATGGATTGAAGCAATCCCATCCAGACAAGCCAATGATTCTGTAATCATAGGATTCTTAGAAACCAATATACTATCAAGATTTGGCTGTCCTGAGAAAATTATCACTGATAACTTTGCTGCTTTCAAATAAAAAAAGATGATAAGTTTCTGTAATAAGTATCATATCACTTTAAGCCATTCAACAACATATTACGCTCAGGGTAATGGACTGGCTGAATCTTCCAATAAAAGTCTCATTAATATCATTAAGAAATTGTTGGAAGAAAACAAGAAAAATTGGCATAAGAAACTTACAAATGCACTGTGGGCAAACAAACTCACCACCAAAAAATCAATTGGGACCAATCCTTATGAGTTAGTTTATGGTATTGAAGCAGTATTTCCATCATCTTTAGGAGTTCCTGTAATGAAGTTACTTCAAGAAGCTCAGGTTGAACCAAATGATATTCAGAGAAGAATAAATCAGACCATCAATTTGCAGTAGACTAGAGAAGAAGTTTATCAAAGATCCCAAATTTTACAGGAAAAACTAAAGAAGATTTTTGACAAAAGGACCAAAGCAGAGGATTTCCAATTGGAAGATAAAGTTTTGAGATGGGATGCCAGAAGAGAGGATAAGGGAAAACATGGGAAGTTTGACTTCCAATGGAAAGAAACTTACATCATTCATGCTTTACAAGGAAATAATACCTATTTTCTGAAAAATTTGGATGGTTCAGAAACTGAGGAAGGACCAGTAAATGGTCGAATGTTAAAGCATTACGTTGCTCCTATCTATTAGGATATTCTTATTTTTTGACATGTACATACTATATCTTTTGTAATGTATTAGTTTTGATTGCATGGTAACTTGCTGGAGTTAAAGCCCGAAGAGAAGGCCCTAAGCTTCAAAAAGTTTCACTATCATACATACAATAAAGCAACAACAAGAAGAAGATTTCATGGTTCAGTTAAATGCATTTTTGAGGCATCTGACCTGCTGTTCTTGACTTTTCACCAGGAAAAGCCTGTTGGAAATGTTGTCATTGATGGCAAAGGAGGCAGCGCTGAAGCAAAGAGGCAGCAAAGAAGCAAATGAAGGCAGAGGAAACGAATATAATAGAGGCAGAACCGTTATCTCAGCAATAAGCGACGACGACAGGACGAAGAGAAACCGATCGACAGAAACGAAATAGTTATAAAATTCCGAGAATCGCTTCACTCAGTGACTAAAGAATATATATAAACATATACAAAACTTGTTAGAGATCGCTTAACTCCAGCTGACAATGTGTCTGAGAATAACACGAGAAAATGCACAAGGCGCACAACCGAAGCGGAAGATCACATGAAGAATCTCATTAAAGGGAATGTACGGAGTATACATAGAGCGCATTACATATGTTCCAATGGTCCAAGGCATATACATTGATATATATTAAAGTGAAGTGTGTTATGATCAATGGAAAGGAAGTAATATAAAGTGGGACCCTCATCCAATCGCAATCGGAGATCGCAAGGGCAGCGGAACATCGCAACAGAAAGTTGCGATTGCGATTGAAGTGGCGGACCCGATCGAGTTATGCACCACAGTTAATTTCTAATCGCATCCGAGTTCCAATCGCACGACTTTGTAAAACGCTGCGATTGAAGTGGCGGACCCGATCGAGTTATGTACCACAGTTAATTGCTAATCGCATCCGAAATCTCAATCGCAATCGGAACTGTACGATTGATCGCATGACTTTGTAAAACGCTGCGATTGAAATGGCGGACCCGATCATGTTATAAGCGGGAGTTGATATATGCAAATCGCATCCGAAATCTCAATCGCAATCAGAACTCTACGATTGATCGCACGACTTTGTAAAACACTGCGATTGAAATGGCGGACCCGATCGTGTTATAAGCGGGAGTTGATATATGCAAATCGCATCCGGAATCTCAATCGTAATCGGAACTCTCCGATTGATCGCACGACTTTGTAAAACGTTGCGATTGAAGCCCGGACCCGATGGGCTTATTAACTATGATTAACAAGTGTTTTGAGTTCTAGTTCTAATCGAAAACGGAAATTTGTGAAGGCGCTGTTATATATAAATATATATATATATATCTAAAAAGTGGTTGCGGTTGTATTAAAACATGCCGCGTGGTCTGTAGACCCACGGGCCTCAGCTTAACGGGAGGGCGATTATTAATGTAATGCAATTGTAATATATGTATGTTCCGGCCTGCGGAACTCGCCACATCAACAAGACACTTGCTGCATGTAAAGGATTGAATTACAGTCAGCAGATTCATTTATATATAAAGCGATGGTATAAAAATAAAATAAAAATGCAGTTCATAAATTCAGGAGTTACGCAGCAGCCATAAACAGAAAGGCATACAGAGAAGAGAAAGGGACAAAGAGACGGTTAGAGAAAAGACAAATGCGCAGCAAGCCAAGAGACAAAATGAGTGAGCTGGAGTTCACATTGTAATTCGAATGTAAATGTTTTAATCGTTTTTATTGTTTGTGATGCATTGGCAAGTCTCCGAGAGAAAACAAACTCCCACTGTAATGTTAAAATTGACACCTACAGTTATAATTTCTGAGTAAGCTGATAAAAGGAGTGAGAAGGGAGAAGGCAAAGAGACATGACTTTCCATTTCAAATTCCAAGCAGAATACAAACAGTCATGTGAGGAAATCTATAAATAATATCATCTTGATATGCAGAGAGAGTTTTTTTGAGAGCAGAGGTGAGAGTAAAGAAAGAGAAGGCAGAATACAAAAGAGTGAAGCAGAGAAGATCAAGAAAAGAAGAGCAGAAAGAGGAGCTACAGAATAGAGCTGATATCAGAGGTAAATCAGCAAACATTCAGTTTGTTAAATTGAGGAAGTTGGAGCTTCCCTATGAAGTTGAAGCTTGATAGATGTCAGTTGTAGCTGACTGAGGTTGGAGCCTCCTGTAGGTTGGTGCCTGCAGAAAATTGAAGGGAGTTGGTGCTTCCTTGCAAGTTGTAGCTTGCAGAATTGAGGATAGAGCCTCTTGTAGGTTGGTGCCTGCAGAAAATAGTGGTGAGAGGGAGTTGGAGCTTGCCTTTGCATCACAACAATAATAAGATGTGGTTTTCTCCCTTTATGGGTTTCCACTTACATCTGCTGTCTCTATGTGTGCTTCTTATGTGTTGATGTGATTATTTAAATCTGCTTAATTTCTTGCTGCTTTCAACTTAAGTATGGTGTCACAATAAATTAATATTGGCTGCAAATAAGATTGTTCACATATTAAAGCTGTAAATAACTCTGGTGAAAATTTAAAAGGCTAATGCATGTATTAAACTGATTCACCCCCCCCTCTCAGTTTAATCAAAGATTCAACAATTGGTATCAAAGCGGGTTCCTTTGTACAAGTATAACAACTGAAAGGAGATCCTAGGTTCCCAAGATGGCTAGTAAAGAAGGATGCTCAACCAATAAAGCCCCTTTCTTCACTGGTGAAAATTATGCTTTCTGGAAAATCAAAATGAAGACATACATAATGTCTCTAGGAATAGAAGTCTGGGCTGCTGTGGAATTAAGATATGCCCCGAAATCAACTGATACATAAAAAGAAGCTAAAGAAAGCTTTGTAGCTAATGCAAAAGCCATGAATGCCATCCTGAATTGATTATGTGAAGCAGAGTTTATTAAAGTAATGCACAAAGACACTGCCAAGAAAATTTGGGATACTCTTGAAGGCATACATGAGGGAGACCAGAAAGTAAAGACTGCCAAACTTCAAGTATATAGAGCCCAGTTTGAAAACTTAAAAATGAATGATTATGAAGATGTTGGCAACTTCTTCTTAAAAGTTGCAGAAATTGTTAACAATGTGAAAGCTCTTGGAGAAACCATACCAGAAAGTATAGCTGTGCAAAAGATTCTAAGATCACTCCCATCCAGATTTAATCCCAAGGTATCTGCAATAGAAGAGACAGCGAATTGGGAGACATTGACCATGAATCAGCTACTAGGAAATCTTACAGCATATGAGATGAGGCTCCCACAGAAGAAGTCAAGCACAAGGGAGGCAACATTCAAAACATAAAAGAAGAAAGAAGAAAAGGAAGACATATGCTCCTGCTCTGATGAAGAAGAGGCTAAATTTGTCAAGAAATTGGATAGAGGCTCAGGTAGATACAAAGGTAAACTTCCCTTCAAATGCTTTAACTGTGGAAGAGTTGGACATTATGCTGCTAAATGTCCTCACAAGAGAGTAAGAAATCAAGCTCAAGAATCAGAGAAAGACACATCAAGAGAGGCGGTAAGAAAGGAAAAGAGATTAGAAGTGAGAAAATCTTTATGCTCACCAAGGCAAGCCTAGGTGCAATAAACTAGATGAGCCCTCAAGTGAAGAAGAACCTGAATTTATAATGACGGCATAGAAGATCTTGAGGGACTCCTACTAGAAGATGAAGAAGAGGGGAATTAGACGCGGGGGGTTTGAAGTCTTTCTGGAGGAAATTAGAAATTGTGGACTCAAACTAAAATGCAGAAAACAAAAAGAGATTCTCCTCAAATGTGTGAAAGAAGAACAAAATTCAGAAGTCCTCATGCAGCTGAAGGTAAAGCTTGAAGAAGCCAAGAAGATAGAAGATATGTTACTTCAGAAAATCAAAGATAAAACTCGAGAACAAGAGAAGCTGGAAGAAGAAATTATGTGTCTGAGAAAGAAATTAGAAAAATCTCAACAGAAAGTTTCTATATACCCTTCTCAAACAACAAGCTCTATTAAGTTGAATGAAATTTTAGTTGCTCAAAGATCCCCTATGATAAAGACTGGAATAGGCTACGAAGGAGAATCAAGTAAAGGAAAAGAAAAGGTTGACAGAGAGATTATTTTTGTAAAAGCAAAGAAGGATGAGGAAGTAGCTCAAATAATTCCTACAAAAGAAGAAATCTGCAATAAGAGAGACAGAGAGAAGAAGAAACCTCTAGTAACAAAGAATGCAATAACTACTAAGATAACAGAAAAAGGATCATATGCTCCTGAGTATGTCAAATTTGTAAGCCAATAAAGGAGATTCTTCCCTCCTATGAAGAATGCCACCTGTTATGTCTGCCACAAGCAGGGACACATTGCTGCATATTGTCATGCAAGGAAGAATGATTCAAACCAGCAAAAGAGGCAAGCATGGAAGAGACAACCTTACATCAGGTATGCAAGTAATTTCTATGGTTATTGTTTTTATTGTAAGGAATTTGGCCATAGAATTATTGAATGTAGAAAGTATGGACAAAGACTGATGTTCAATACCTCAAGGAGGTTTATGAGTCAAAGCAATTTTGTTCATGCTCACAATTCCGCAAAAGCTATAATCAAATGTTGTATATGCAATCAAATTGGGCATATATCTTCCAAGTGTTCTCTAAAGGGATATAATTCATCACCTCACAAAAGATACCAAACAAAAGGGGGCCTCCAGTGGATAAAGAAGGCGAATAAATGTGACTTGGCTTTAACTGCTCAAGATTTGAAGAGTCAATGGTATTTGGACAGTGGCTGCTCTAAACACATGACAGGGGATGAAAACAAGTTTTTAACTCTTGACGAAAGGAAATCGGGCAATGTCACTTTTGGAAATGACAAATCAGGAAAGATCAAGGGAAAAGGATCAATCAGCATAGACAATGGCAGAGGAAAGGCCCAAGATATATTATATGTAGATGGGCTGAAAGAAAATTTACTGAGTGTCAGTCAGATGTGTGATAAAGGCTGTGAAGTTCTCTTTAGAGCACAAGATTTTGTAGTCAGATCAAGCACAACAGGAAAAACTCTACTCAAAGGTGTTCGAACAGAAAGTAATGTGTACATAGTGAAAGAGGAAGATGAAGCCTGCCATCTTAGCAAACTTGAGGAGTCATGGTTGTGGCATAGGAGATTGGGACATCTGAGCTTTGACCATATCATCAGACTGAGCAAGAAGAAAGCTGTAAGAGATATGCCAGAAATAAAAAGGCCTTCAAGTACTATATGCAAATCTTGTCAATTGGGGAAACAGACTCGCACATCCTTTAAATCTAAAGAGGAGTTGTCAACAAAGAAAACCACTCAAGCTTGTGCACATGGACACGTGTGGACCTGTTAGAACTCGGACCTCAAAATTGGAGAATCCTATTTCACATGTGATAATAGATGTTGGAATTTTCCGAATGACATGGTTTTCATTCTCAAAAATAATCGAAGCATTACAGAAAAATTTAAGATATTCAAAGCATTAGCGAGAAAATCAAGCGGATGCAAGTGAAATGTGACCAGTTAGACGAGAGGAGAATTCACAGGTTATGACTTTGTAGACCTATGTAATGAACATGGAAGAAAGCAACAATTTACTATTGCAGGGACACCTCAGCAGAATGGAGTAGGAGAGAGACAAAACAGGTCTGTACAACAAATAGCAAGAGCTATGATGCGAGAGGAATAATATTTGCTCGACACTTGAGCGAGAAAGCCAGTGCACGAGTACATATTCTAAACAAAGCTCATTTAAGACCTAACAGTGATAAGACACCTTATGAGCTATGGCATGGTAAACCTGCATCAATCAAGCACTTTAGAGTTTTTGGCAGCAAGTGCTACATAAAGAACAATGATGAAAATCTAGGGAAATTTGATGCAAGAGCAGATGAAGGAATATTCTTAGGATATGCATCCAAAAGTAAAGGGTACAGGTGCTACAACAAGACTCTTCGGAAAATAGTTGAATGTATTGATGTGAGATTTGATGAAGAACTTCCAAACAATACAAGAAATACAGACTATTGCAGCCCATCAGACAACCATGAAGAGGAAGACAAGGATGATGATGAAACAAGCAAGACAACAGATAATGCAGAGATGAGCTCGAAAACCCCCTCAAGATACACTCAGAAGAATCATCCTGAAGATCAGATCATAGGAGACAAGAAAGCAGGAGTCTAGACAAGAAGGCAGCTAACAGAGCAAACATAAGAAGTATACATAGCCATGTTATCACAAATAGAGCCAAAGAAATTTGAAGAAGCCATCAAGGACAAGTATTGGATAAAAGCAATGAATGAAGAATTGGACCAAATTGAGAAGAACAATACACAGGGAACTAGTTCCTGAACCTATTAGAGAAAAATATCATTGGTTCAAGAATGGGATTAATGGGTATTCAAAAAACAAAATGAATGAGCAAGGACAATGTCCAGGAATGAGCAGGCTGGTCTGCAAAAGGATACTCACAAATTGAAGGACTTGACTATGATGAAACATTTCTTTATGTGAATGGAGGCTATCGAGAATGTTCTTAGCATTGCATGCTACCAAGACTTCAAGGTATATCAAATGGATGTAAATCTTGCCTTCCTGAATGGAGATCTAGAAGAAGAAGTCTACATGGAACAACCTGAAGGATTCTCATTAACAGAAAAAGAAGACTATGTGTGCATACTAAAGAAGGCTCTATATGGACTGAAACAAGCTCCTCGTGCTTGGTATTCAAGGCTGAATAATTACTTGCAAAAACAAGGCCTTAAGAGAGGAGGAGTAGACAACAATCTATACATAAAGCCCATGAAAATGAACTCTTGATTGTTGTAGTATATGTTGATGACATTATCTTTGGAAGAAACAAAGATGAGTTAGAAAAAAGGTTTGCTGAAGAGATGAAATCAGAGTTTGAGATGTCTATCATTGGAGAGCTCACCTTCTACTTAGGACTTCAAATTAAACAAAAGAACATAGGTACATTCATCTCACAAGAAAAATACATAAAATAAATGTTGAAAAAGTTCAAAATGGAGGACTGCAAACCTGTGTCAACTCCCATGACCACAGGTTGCAAGCTGTGTGCTAATGATGGGTCTGCTGACATAGATCAAGGACTTTACAGATCAATGATTGGAAGTCTATTGTATCTGACTGCATCAAGACCAGACATCATGCTAGCAGTAGGATTAGTGGCTAGATATCAAGCAGCACCTAAGAAAAATCATCTTCTGGCAGTTAAAAGAATATTCAGATATCTACAAGGAACAACACAGTATGGACTTTGGTATCCTAAAAGAAAAAACTTCACTTTATCAGCATACATAGATGCAGATTGGTCCAACTATGTGGATGACATGAAGAGTACAAGTGGAGGTGCATTCTATCTAGGAGAAAGTCTGGTGGGATGGTTAAGCAAGAAAAAAACATCCATCTCTTTGTCTACAGCTGAAGCCGAATATATAGCAGCAGCAACATGTTGTACACAAGTCATGTGGATGAAGCAAACTCTTCAAGACATGAAGGTAATCATTGATGAACCTACCTCAATCAAATGTGATAATACAAGTGCTATAAGTATATCTAAAAATCCTGTACTTCACTCAAAAACTAAACATATTCCAATCAAGTATCATTTCCTATGAGAACAAGTGGCTCAGAAGATAGTAAAGCTGGAATATGTACCAACGAAAGAACAGACAACTGATATATTTACCAAACCTCTTTCTAGAGAACCATTTCAATACTTGAGAGATAAACTAGGGTGATACTCGGTGCTGCTGTCTAATGAAGAATCCACAACCAGGGGAGAACAAAACGAAGATATGATCGGGGGCGGCGGCAAGATAAGCATAAAACAAGTCCACGGGATCGGCATTATCAATATTATCGGCACTGAAGCAGCAAATTTTTAGCACGCATTGTTATTACTTAGCTTTAGGCGACATTAGCGATATAAGCATTGATGTTCATTGACAAAGTTCTAGCATGCATTCAGCACTATAAGCATTCAGCATTATCATAAAATAGAGCAATGGTATAGTGCAGCATATAAAACAGAGCAGCATGATATCGGCTCACTATATGGTATCGGCTTACAAGCACTACAAATATGAAACAGAGCAGCATGATACAGTTATTAAAACCAAAGCGTTCTCTCAACAAGTTTCATACATCACTCTGGAACAGCATAGTATAATTTCAGCTGAAGAGGACCTAAACGTAACTCAGAAAAAGAAAGTACAATGACAGAGCCCATACGGAGAGATGAGGCATCGTCCTTTTCCATTGATGTCAAAGGGGGAGGAAGAACAAACAACAGGAGGAAGAGCAGGCAAACAGAAAGAACAAGCAACAAGAGAAAGAGAAAGCAAATAGAGAAAGTGGATTGCCATCAATGCCAAAGGGGGAGACTGTTGGGAATGTTGTCATTGATGGCAAAGGAGGCAGCGCTGAAGCAAAGAGGCAGCAAAGAAGCAAATGAAGGTAGAGGAAACGAATATAATAGAGGCAGAGGCAGAGCGACAGGAGCAGCAGAGACAGAGTCAGAGATAGAAGCAAAGCCGTTATAAAATTCCGGGAATCGCTTCACTCCAGTGGCAAAGAATATATATAAACATATACAAAAATTATTCCGGGAATCGCTTAACTCCAGCAGCAATGTAATGCAAATAACACAGAAAATTCCAGGAATTGCATAACCCCAGGCGGAAGGATACATAAAACAAATCTCATTCCGGGAATCGCTACCCATGCAAGAGTATACATAGAGCGCATTACATATGTTCCAATGGTCCAAGGCATATACATTGATATATATTAAAGTGGAGCGTGTTATGATCAATGGAAAGGAAGTAATATAAAGTGGGACCCTCATCCAATCGCAATCGGAGATCGCAAGGGCAACGGAACATCGCAACAGAAAGTTGCGATTGCGATTGAAATGCCAGACCCGATCGAGTTATGCACCACAGTTAATTGCTAATCGCATCTGAGTTCCAATAGCACGACTTTGTAAAACGCCGCGATTGAAGTGGCGGACCTGATTGAGTTATGCACCACAGTTAATTGCTAATCGCATCCGAAATCTCAATGTGATCGGAACTCTACGATTGATCGCACGACTTTGTAAAATCTTTGCGATTGAAATAGCGGAACTCGATCGTGTTATAGCGGAGGTTGATATATCAAATCGCATCGAGAATCTCAATCGCAATCAGATTCTAACTTCAGTCCACATGACTTTATTAGCACTTGCGATTGAAATGGCGGACCGATCGTGTTATAAGCGGGAGTTGATATATGCAAATCGCATCCGGAATCTCAATCGTAATCGGAACTCTCCGATTGATCGCATGACTTTGTAAAACGTTGTGATTGAAGCCCGGACCCGATGGGCTTATTAACTATGATTAACAAGTGTTTTGAGTTCCAGTTCTAATCGCAAACGGAAATTTGTGAAGGCGCTGTTATATATATATATATATATATATATATATATAAAGTGGTTGCGGTTGTATTAAAACATGCCGCGTGGTCTGTAGACCCATGGGCCTCAACTTAACGGGAGGGCGATTATTAATGTAATGCAATTGTAATATATGTATGTTCCGGCCTGCGGAACTCGCCACATCAACAAGACACTTGCTGGGTGTAAAGGATTGAATTACAGTCAGCAGATTCATTTATATATAAAGCACTGGTATAAAAATAAAATAAAAATGCAGTTCATAAATTCAGGAGTTACACAGCAGCCATAAACAGAAAGGCATACAGAGAAGAGAAAGGGACAAAGAGATAGTTAGAGAAAAGACAAATGCGCAGCAAGCCAAGAGACAAAATGAGTGAAATTTGGAGTTCACATTGTAATTCTAATGTAAATGGCTGTGTTTTTATTGTTTGTGATGCATTGGAAAGTCTCAGAGAAAACAAACTCCTTTGTAATGTTAAAATTGACTTTCAGGTTATAATTTATGAGTAAAATTTGATAAAAGGAGTGAAGAAAGCGGAAAGGCAAAGAGACATGACTTTCCATTTGAATTCCAAACGAGAATACAACGATCGTGTGAGGAAATCTATAATAATATCATATTGATATGCAGTGAGTTTTTGAGAAGCGGTGAAATAAGAAAGAGAAGGAAGAATACAGAAGAGTGAAGCAGAGAAGATCAAGAAAAGAAGAGCAGAAAGAGGAGCTACAGAACAGAGCTGATATCAGAGGTAAATCAGCAAACATTCAGTTTGTTAAATTGAGGAAGTTGGAGCTTCCTATCAAGTTGAAGCTTGATAGCTGTCAGTTGTAGCTGACTGTGGTTGGAGCCTCCTGTAGGTTGGTGCCTGCAGAAAATTGAAGGGAGTTGGTGCTTCCTTGCAAGTTCTAGCTTGCAGAATTGAGGATAGAGCCTTCTGTAGGTTGGTGCCTACAGAAAACAGTGGTGAGAGGGAGTTGGAGCTTGCCTTTGCATCACAACAATAATAAGATGTGGTTTTCTCCCTTTATGGGTTTCCACTTACATCTGCTGTCTCTATGTGTGCTTCTTATGTGTTGATATGATTATTTAAATCTGCTTAATTTCTTGCTGCTTTCAACTTAAGTATGGTGTCACAATAAATTAATATTGGCTGCAAATAAGATTGTTCACATATTAAAGCTGTAAATAACTCTGGTGAAAATTTAAAAGGCTAATGCATGTATTAAACTGATTCACCCCCCCCCTCTCAGTTTAATCAAAGATTCAACAAAGCCATCCCCAAGTGGAGCCAGTGTTAGACTCCTATACCAATAGGTGTCATATTTCATGATTGACTTGATGTGCATGTATTAAACTGATTCACCCCCCCCTCTCAGTTTAATCAAAGATTCAACAAATGAAACCAATTCTAATTTAGGATTTACCATTAATTCCTAAACCTCTCAATCTCTATGCACTCTCAAATAGCCTAATTTTCTCATGTTCTCCAACATTCGAGAACATTTACAAAATTCCTCACAAAATTTAATTAATTCTCATTAAAATCACTCAAAAAATTATATAAGAAACCAACTCCCTTGAAAACACAAAACCCCTAAGTCTATTAAAATACAAAGAATTTTCTTGAGCCTAATGCTCCTGCATCAATTACTAAGTCAGTGGCATTCGTAGAGGTGATGGATTCTATCCACTTGGTGAAATAGTCAGTTGCAATAAGGATCCATTTGTGTTGGGCAGATGAGGCAGGGTCGATTTCGCCAATGAAATCTAAACCCCACTATTGGAAAGAAGTTTCAACACTGATAGGATGCAAAGGTAAAGGCATAACCTTTCTCTTCCCATCAAATATTTGGCAGTTATGGCAAGTTGCAACTAGCCTGTGTATGTCAGGGAAAAGAGTGGGCCAATAGTAACCAGCTCTAAGGATTTTGTTGGCAGTGGTTTTCCAATAGAGATGACCTCCACACTCTCCTTCATGAAAATCATGCATGATTCTATTTGCATCATATTCAAGTAAACATTTAAGCAAGATACCAACATAATTTTTCCAATATAAAGCTCTATCTATAATGAAAAAATTTATAGCTTTTAGTTTCAAGAATATAGCTTTTGTTTTGGATAAAGTAGGAGGAACATTAAGATTAAAAAGCACATACAATATATCAACATACCAGATTGAGTTAAAAAATGCTTCTTCAATGGGTGGAGTCACCAATTCCTCTTGTTCATCCAAAGAATGTACCATGTTTATGTCTAATGCTTGAAAGTTAGCTTCAACCATGAGTTTGGAAAGTCCTTGTCCTTTAAGAAGTTTAGTGGGCTTGATTTCTAAATCGTATTCTAAGATGACAACAATCCACTTACCCCTTTTACCATTAGGATCTTGATTCAGTATGTCCTTGACAACTGTGTGTGGAACAAAAGAAATGATATGTGAATGCAAGATGTAAACTCTGAAATCTTTTAAGGCTTTGATTAGGGCAAAGGCTTGTTTCTCCATGATGTTATATTTTAGAGGTGCATCTCTCAATGCCTTGCTGAAGAAAGCTATGGGTTGTTCTTATCCCATTATGTTCTTTTGAAGAAATACTACAGCAATAGTGTGTTATGATGCAAAGGAGAAGATGAAAAAATCCTTGGTAAATTCGGGACTGATTAGAATTGGTGTTTGGGTAAGTTCTTGTTTTACCAGTTCTAAGGATTTTTTGGTTTCCGTGGTCCACTTGACTCCTATTTCTCTTTTTAGCATGTTTTTAATGTTTCTTAGGAGTTCTACAAGGTTTGGTATGAATTTTCTTAGGAAGTTTATCTTTCCATTGAAATATTGCAGCTCTTTAATGTTGCTAGGGTGACTGATCTGCAATATACCCTCAATCCTTTTTGGGTCTATCTTAATCCTTTCTTCATATATGATGTGGCCTAAGAGTTTTCCTTCTTGGAGACCAAACATAATTTTCTTAGGATTCAAAGATAAACCATACTTCCTACACTAGGTGTTCTTCATTGGTTTTAGAATAGATAGTGATGTCATCAAGGTATATTACAATGAAGTAACCTATGTCTTCGGAAAAGGCAATATCCATGGCTCTTTGAAAAGTAGCCCTCGCATTCATTAACCCAAAATGAATTTTGACATACATGAAGGTGCCCCAAGGTTTTTGTTGGGATGTTTGTGTTATATTCTTTCCACGATTAATCACGTGCGGCGGGGTAATAGGGGGGGCGATAGTCCCCCCTGTACGTTGCGTTGGGTGCAACGTCGGGGGGGTCATAGGGGGGTGGTAGCCCCCTCTGTCAGGGTCTGAGGCAGCGCCCCAAAATTTTTTTTTTGGTCCTTATTTTCCAGTGGGCGGACCCGCCCATGGTTTTGGGGCATGATGGTTTTCGACCCCTAGTATTTTGTAGATCTGGTCAAGGGAACTACGGTTATGTTCTAATCTAGGGTTAATGGATTGGGGTTATGTATGCTTCGGCATGTATATATACGTGTTGTAACACTAAAAGGAACATAATGAAAAATCAAGCTGGTCGTCCCGATTTGGGATCCATGGGAAAATATCTGTGTATATCTGTTTTATGTTTTATGCTCTCGCTATTGTTTATTTTCTGTTTTTAAGATTCGTTTGCAGTTAATTTCTGTACAGGGTTAAAACCTGCAGTGTTGTGAAAGCGGTTTTGTGCTGATCACTTGGAAGTACTAGCACTTGATTGTAACCTGAGAAACCATCAAGCAATGATATTCTTTAGAACCTACCAGCCTTTGCAGTATATGATCCATCTTAGGTAAAGGGTAGTTGTCTTTTAGGGAGGATTTGTTTAAGTTTCTAAAGTCTATGCATAGCCTAATCTCCCCTGTTTCCTTTCTTACTAACACAAGGTTTGAAACCCATTCTGAGTACCTGAGTGGGACTATGATTCCAGCATCATGCATCTTCTTTATTTTCTCCTCAACTAGAGGCACTAGGACGAGGTTTATTCTTCTAAATTTTTGCTTGAATGGCTTTTGGTTTTCCTTGAGAGGAATATTATGTTGAATAATGTTTATGTCGTAGGACTTCAATTCCTCATAACCCTATGCAAACACATCTTTGAATTATTTGAGAAGGTCAATATATTTCTGTTTTATGTGAGGTGGCATAGTTTTGGACAAATTGATCATTTTGGGTTCTTCTACACTGCCTATGTTGCATTCTTCCACATGAGTTTAATTGGATTCTAGTTTTGGCTTCCTAGCAACATCATTGAAGTCAAACAACTCTTATAAGGGGGCAAGACCTCTTGGTAATGAGTTATCTCTGCATTGAAACACCTCAAGGTCTTTTTGATTTGGGTCCCTAGGAAATTCTGCCTCATGAAAGTGTTCTAGAATATTTATATCAACAATATAAGGCAGCTCTGTTTTGGGTGTTTGTTCTTCATTAGGGCAGTCTTTTTCATGATCTAAGTCTAGTTTTGGCATTTTAAATTCATTCTTAGATTGCAGAAAATCATCAATTTTTTTGTCACCTTCAAACACTTGCCATTAATCTATGTTGTCAGGTATTGTAGGTCTCCTTTTGACTTTTACCGTGAATTGTTCATTAGTATGAGGTACTTGGCAAGTGCTGGCAGCAAAGGCTAGTTCATTGGCAAGGTTATTTTGAGATCTTGGGATAGAGGTAAGTTCATATTTCTCAAATTTCTTCAAGAGGTATAAGGCAACATTCCTATATTATCTTAGCCTAGGGTTCTTGGCTGAATATTCTCCTTTTATTTTCCTAATGATTAGCTCGGAATCTTCTAGAACTGAAATATTTTTAGCTCCTATATTTTTCAAAAAGTTAATCCTAGGAGAAGAGCCTCATACTCTGCTATATTGTTTATGCATTGAAAATCTAGTTTGTAGGAGTGGCTTTCATTGGTTTTATGTATCCAAACACTTGCTTCTGAACCATCTTTGCCACAAGAGCCATCAAAGCTCAAGTTCCAAAGTGTTTCAAGTTTAGATTCACCATTATGTTTTTGTTCATGGATGCTAGAGTTTTGGCTGTCATGTTCTTCATTTTGTGTTTGGTTTGACTGTTTTGATAGGCCTAGCTCTTCCTCCTTCTCATTTACTTGTTCATTAATGTCATCTTCATTATACAAGATAAAAGAGTCAAGTTCTGAATGGATAGAATAGAGAGGGGTGTTGTTTGGCCTATCTTGGCTACTAACCATGTATTTCATGTGAGATTCTCTGTTAAGTATTCTTGTTTGGTTAAAGACTGGAATGGTAGCATATGTCATGTCCATTTGGAGGTTTCCTTGGAGTTTGGATCCCCATTATTTGGATAAAAGCATGCCATACTTTGGGGGAATGTCAACCACTACAATGTCCATAACTAGACTTTTAGCTGGTATTTGTGCCAGATTGACACATAAATCTTTGATCAGACCCAAACATTTGACTCTACTTGAATCTAAAGAGTACAATTCTTTATATGGTTTGGTTATTTCGAGGCCTAATCTCTCCATCACTACCTTGGGCATGAGATTGTGTGAGGCATCAGAGTCTAGCATAACATTGTGAAAGATTTTGTCATGAATGTTTAAGCTGAAATAGAATGGAGGGACAACTTCTTCTTGATATTTTCCCTCTACCTCAGGTCCAAACAACAACTCTGGCTTGTCATCTGTTAGGTTCAGAGTGTTGGTGTCATTTCCTATGTTCAAAGCTTTCAAAACTTGAGACCTATATACATCTTGAGTTACCAACTTAGTAAGGGGTATGGTTATTTTGATCTTGGAAATATCACCCTCAAAATTGAATGGTGCTAGTGTTCTTGGTATATTTACATCAATTTTATCACACATAATCTTTTCAGCAACTTTAGTTTGCTGAGTTTTATTTGGAATGTCAGTTAGAGCAGTTTTTCTAGGGCCACTAGTTGATGTACTAGGGCAGCTTGGGTCACCATTATGTTGGCTAGTTCTGTATTTGTTTTGATTAGGAGTCTTAGCCATTATGTTGGTGTTTTTTGATGTCTTCTTAAGGATGTTTTCAGGGGTCTTTCTAACAGTAGTTTCTAATTTTTTTTTCTTGGAGGAATCTTGGGTTTTCTTACTTCCGAGGTCATACTGCCTATGAACCTCCATGATAGCATTTTCAAATCCTAGCCTGTACTCTCCAGAATCTGTTGTGCTCAAATTAGTGTTCCTAAATTGAGGTCATAAATTATCAACCAGGGTTAGTAAACTGCTGAAGTGAGGTGCACTATATGTGCCTAGGTATCTGTTTCTCACTACGTTGTGTTTAGTGTTTTTATGATGTTTTTGGTTTTGTGGTTTTATGTTAAGAAGGAAAAGAACTAAATGTTGAAAAATAACAGTTGTTGGTCACACTAAAAACAGAGCAAAACCTATACTAAAGAACAGAAAATGCAAAGTTTGATAATGACTCATAGCAAGAAAATAAATCACAACATGGACTCAATCTCTCATAACATAAACTCATCCAATTCATTCATTAGAAATATGTTGGAATAGCTTGAGAAGAGGACAAGTTTAGTGCAAATGAGGTTCTCCTAAGTTAAACAACCATCTTACAATATTACAAAGAGTCTCATCCATGGCTAAAAGTTTATTGGAACACAATTGGAAAAAAAAAATATTATTTGTAGCACAATAAGATTTCTACTCTGAATTAACTTGTAATGCTAAGGTTAATCCATTCTGTAGCTCCACTTATCACTACTAAGCCTTATTCGAAAGTTATAGATTTTCTAAAATATTTTTTTTTTGGGAAAAAGGCTTATTTGTGAAACTGCAAAATATTGCAGAACCTTCAAGGCCTTAAACTGATATCACTAATTCATTCCTGTCCATATGATGATGCATTAATAGAAAGTCGGAACAAGATTAGTTTGTAAACAATGAAGGTCGTGAAGTCTAATTTTGACAGTTAACACAACTTAAAGAACAATGGATAACACTGAACTAGAATGCAATTGATCAAACTTGAAACACAGTGATCACAACTAAACTAAAATGCTTTTAGCCTAACTTTGAAATACAGTGCACTGGAACTGAACTAGAATGTCACTAATCTAACTTAAAGTACATTGAACAGAGTTAAACTAAAGTTCCATTATCAAACTTGAAACATAGTGACAGAATTAAACTAGAGTGACATCTACCTCCGGAGTATTTCAACTGAACTAAAATGCAACTAATTCTATGAAATGTTTCAGCTCTGTCTCATTCGGAGTTAGTGGTTTTTTGGAATAATTTATAGAATAGGACTGGCTGCAACATGTTATGTAAATGAGCATAAAAGCATAAATTTCAACAAAACACAACAAAGCCCTAAAACACCACAGCTATGTCTCACCCAGGATTAGTGATATTTTGGAAGAGTTTATAAGAACAAGACTAGCTGTAAAAACTGATGTAATTGAGCATAAAATCATAAATTTCAGAGAAATGCAACTAACTCCTAAATACTACAGTTATATCTCATCCCATGTTAGTGGTATTTTGGAATAGTTTGTAAGGATAAGACTGACTGTGGCATCCGCTGCAAGTAAGTATAAAAACACAAAGTTCAGAAAATTGATCAAACTAAGAATGAAACAAGGCTAAGTTACTTATCTAAACCATATGAACAAAGCTTCTCAGGTAGCAGGGGCCCTCTACCACCGGATTAGCACACAAATCTACTCAATATTGACTCAGCTCTTGCAATAAAGTGATGCTTCTTTCATTAAAGGAGAAATTCTTCAAAACAGAGTATTACGGTCTTCTGAGATCTAGCAATAAAACATAAATCTAGCTAGTTGTTTCTCGGTCTCCCGAGCCATACTTATAACAAAATTACATAATTGTCTTTGAGATAAAACAGGAATAATTGTATTTCCCAACTAAAATGAAACTAGGACTCTGGTGGTGGCCTCATACTATGATTAGGGACATCTGTACAGTCCTTGTCCTATTAGAAGTCTGTCTCCTAGTTTTGGTTTCCCACGTGCATAACCACCTGTAGACTCGAGCTCAGACTTCGTGGAGAGAAAGAAATTATGGGGGAGTGATGTGGAATACGACCATATGTGTTTTTCCTTGAGGTGACACCTGGAACCTGTGTAAACACGAAGATAGCTGCGGAATAGGCGAATGGCTATAGAATGACTGCGTTCTGTAGCCGAGTCTAGTCAAAAATTGCTACAATAACAAAATCATGAAAACATAGCAAGTTAGTCATTATATACATTCTTAAATTAATCCTAATCAATCCTATTGATCATTTAAGCCTGTAATTGATGAGGGACAAAGAAAATGAAGTGAAATGTGGTGGAAAAGAAGGACATCTTTGGGGCTCAATAGAATCCTCATATGTTCTATCAGTTTGGCTTGAGGAAAATAGACCTTGTTATTCTTCTATGAGAAAAACATCACCCTCATTATCAGAGCCTATCCGATTTACATGGTTTTCTTCCTGCTCTTCAGTCTCTCTTTCCTCTTCCTCTACATAATTTTCTTGGAAAGGAGGTCTGATTTGCTGGTCAATATCTCTTTGTTTGTTTTGAGGAGGGTCTCTTCTGAAGTTTTGGTTTCTATTTCTATTTTGAGGATTTGCTTGGTTTTCCCTAGGGGGTGTTCTCTCTTTCAAACTGATTTTCTCCATCATCCTTTCCATTTCCCTAACTAGATTGTCAATTTTAGCATCAGATGTGGAGGCCATAATTTCCTCTTTGTATGTAACTTTCTTTTCTGTCCTCATCTTAGCCCTCTTCCCATTTAGATTGGCTTCTACACTCACAACTCCCCTTTGCATGTCTTCTAAGGTTATGGGATCTCTTTCTCTCAATTGGTAGGCCATGTTTGGATCAAAGCCCTCTAGAAATTTTACTAAGGTTAGGCCTTATGAGGGTTTCATGTGAGGTGGGAGTGCATTGTATACACTATTGAACCTAGTGCAGTAGTCTTGGATACTTTCCCCAACATTTGTCTGAAGGTTATTATACTTTGAGAGGATTTTTCTTAATCTTCAATTTGTTTATGAATGTTTGGTAAAGGGAAAGGAGGTCATGAATGCTGTTAGGAGTTAAGTTTTTGAACCATTTCTTTGCTTCTCCTCCTAAGATTTGGGTGAAAATTCTCATTTTTATGGTCTCCTCTTCTATCTCTTGGTAGTCAAAGGCATCATTCATCCTATCTACATGCTATTGGGTAGTGGTAGAGTCAGCTCTAGTAAAGTGAGGGATTTTAGATTGGTAGTCTTGAGGCATAGGCAGTAAAGGTTGGGGTAGTACCAATGGGGCAAACCATGCTTCCATGATTTGAGGTAAAGGAACCCAAGGAGGGTTTGTAAAGGGGGGGGGGGGGGGGTGGTTTGTGAGAGGAGGTGGAGGATGAAATGGAGTATTTCGCATAGTGGATGTATGAATGGGAGTGGCATATGTACTTGGACCAACAAGTTGAGATTGAGCATATTTGGAATGAAAAGAGCCAAAGTTTTGGAGAAGCTAAAAATCAGGAGGAGTGGAATGAGAGGCTTCTCTACTAGGACTCTTCTACAAATCTGTAGGCTCAAGGTCTGTCTGGTCTATCCCACTTTCAGACTTAGTTCGAAAAAGGTTTCTTCTATGGTGTAAGTCAAATTGGGGATCTTGCAATGCTGTGAGGTTTTCAGGGACAAAAATTTCTTTGTGAATGGGCCTAATAATAGTTGAATCTTCAGTCCTAGATGTTTTCCACAAGATTATTTTTGGATCATCAACTATGGTATAGGAGAGTTTTGGTCAGGGTGAGATTTGGTGCTGATTCTTTGTGAAGCCATATTTCAGACCCAAAATGTAGAGAGGCTGAAAGTTTATGAGAGTTTCAAAAAACAGACCTATCTGCAAGGGTATTAAGTTCCCATAGAGAGTGACTAGGTTTTAGACTGTTATGACTGATTAATGCATTCCCAGGGGAGTCTATGAGATATTGTGGGGTCAACAGGGCTACTGAAGACCAGTGGAGTCACTAGGTGGATGATGCTTACTGTTTTAAGGATATACTTGTTGTCCACCATCAACAACTGAATACCAATCTAAGGATATTCTTGGGTTTTCTAAGTTCTTTATGTAACACTAAGCTTTTCAATGAGTTTTCTCTAGTATGGTCAACATGGTTCTAGTATGATGAATCAACTAGATATAACTCTTGGCTAACACTTGATTTGTCTAATTTTGACAGGGGATTTGCGAGTTCTTAAGGAATGTCTAAGCTCATTACTTACTCATATCCCCAGTATGATCACCATTTGTGTTAGGTGGCGAGTCATAGGATACTATTGACAAGGGTTGTCTGAGGTTTTAAGGAGTTCTTAGGATGTTACTAACTCAGAGTCCCCAGCGGAGTTGACATTGTGTTAGGTCCCCATAATTTGTCAGATTGGAAAGACCAAATGTATAGGGGTAACATCAAACCAGTATTTGGAGTCCTAGGACCTAGCCTTCCTAGACTCAGAGAGGGCTCTCTCTATATTTGTGTAAAAGAATGTAACTTGATTGATTTTAGGGTTTTGATTTTAGGCCAGTTATAGTGATTAAGGTTTGTTGGTTTTTTTGTTTGGTTGGGTAGGTTGTCAAGCAGAATAGATAGAGTGAGAGAGGTTTAAACCATTGGGATATGGAGTCTATGAAAGGTCTCGATAAGTACAACAATAGGTCAAGGGTATATCACAGGGCAAGTCTAACAAAGCCAAATGGATCTAAAGCTTATGTGAGTGAAGTGAACATTAACTTGTGAACATAGTAGGTGCAAAGGGCAGTTAAGAATCATTTAACAAATACTTTAACAAGAATGGATTTTAAGATCACTCTGCATAAAGAAATAACCAAATACAGGGCATACCAATAACTTCTTTGACCAAACCCTAGCAATTAAACATTAAGACAACAATCCAGTGAACCATAGAAGGCAAGAAACTTGTTAGTCTTCTAGTGATTTCACCTTCATGCAAAGAAAACATCTAAGACAACATATAGTAATAATAAAAGAGTAGGGAACTCCTAATTTCCTTAATCAAACTACAAATACATTCAAATAAACCATTTAAGATGAAAAAAAGGTCAGGGCAAACCATAAACCTCTTCAGCTAAACCCTAATTAGCAATACTTCAAAGCAAAAATCTCAAAAACAATGTTTAAGTTACATCAAAGAGCAGGGCTAACCATAAACTGCTTTGACATTGGCTCCATTAAATCATTATTAAGATAAAAAAGCATAAGTGGAACTAGAGAGCATTTAAGAATTCTCTAATCTGACCTAGCAGAGGAAAACATACAAGAAATAGAAAGCAAATAGAGCTAAGGTGCCTCTAAACAACATTTCTTAGCCTAAAATTTATGTCCTACTGCATGAGAAAGATGAAACAAAATGAAAACATAAGAATACAAGTACTAAATAATAAAGACATCACCATTAACTATGTTCATGAATCCTGCAAATGAGCTTTCTCCATTGTCATGCAAATCAATACATCTGCAAAATCCAAAGCCAATTTCTCCTCAATCTTCAAGTCTATGATATTCTTCTCAATAATCAACCAACATGTACAATGAGGCCTCAATGTAGTATTTAACTAGCAAGGAGGACCAAAACCCTAAATAGGGTTTTAGAAACCATTAATTACTCATAAATGTCATTTTTGTCCTATGAGACCATGCAAGGCCCAAGGCACAAATATCCTAATTCATTAAATGCAAAAATAACTCCTCAACCAACTTTGGCAAAAAACTAACTTTGAGGCTCCTAAATAACTTCCAAAATATCTCTAAGTGTGTTTTGTTGAATTTTTTGCAAGGGCGCAGCACAGAGGTTCAAGGGCATAGCGCCAGGCTAAGGGCGCATCGCCATCACTAGGAAAAATGGCTTGTTTTGTAACCAAGATTTGGAGGCCTTCCAGGTGTCCAAATGAGCTCCATGATAGCTCATTGGAAAGATTGTCCATTCTACTTTCCAAAAATTCCTTTATTTTTATGATTGGACTTAATTTACTTGCTCAAAAACTCAATATCCCAAGACTTCTTGGGGCGCAACGCCAGCTCTGAAAATAGGGCAGAAAGTTGATTTTTTGCATGCTTTTGGCACTTTTGGAGTACCATTTCTACTCCAAATGAGCTGGAATTTTGTGTGGGTGATGTCCTCGGAATGATGAACATGAAAATTTAAGAAATTCCTCCATTTGGTGCCCCAAAAAAGAGAGCAGCACCACCTTTGGCCCTTCAAACAGTCAAAAACCAAAATTTTACAAAAAGATGCCAAAATTTGAATTTTCCTTGCTAATTATGTTTGGGATGCCTGTAGGGATGCATCAGCAAGGATGTTAAGGTTTTATTTATCTTTTTCCTCCTTGAGGGCTTGAATATTTGTAAGGGCTCTTTTGAGCTTGGCCCTTGCAATCTTTTTTCTTAAGGCATAATGCCTTGCCATCTTCTTTTGGAGGTCAAGGTCCCTCTTGGTCTTCTCCAACAGACCCTTTAAGTGTATATTTTCCCTCTCAATCCAAGGTTCCCAATCATAGTCAATATCCATGGCAAGCATCTCACTTGGAGTGAGTTGCTCTGCCAAGGCTACCTCTTGCTCCCTCTCCTTGGCTAAAGCTTTCTTCAAGCCAATTTTTCTTGGCCTCCTTTTAGGAAGTTGTTCTTCCTCTTCCTCCATGTCATCATAAATCCCCAAGACTTCATCTAGCTTTACCTTTGTCTTTGTAGCCTCTTTCCGAGCTCTGATAGCTCTAATATCATAGATGGCCTTCTGTGCCTCCAGTTTCTTATTTTCAACCTCAAAATAGTGGATGACATTCTTAGCCCTACCTAGGTTTGTTTGCAGGTCTTTGATTTGGGCATCTTTGCTTTTGAGAAAAATGTTTGAGATCCTCACCTCATTTTCATCATCACTGTCAATATGAATAAGTTGGAATTCTTGTTCAGTCTCATGCTTGTCTTCTTCTTCTTCATCAATGACCTTTTGTTTACCTTTATCAAGCTACTTGGTTGATGTATAAGGCATGGCCCCTTGCCTCTTAAGGGCAGCAAACACATGCATATTTCCCCTTTGGTACGTCAAAGGAAAAGGTTCAATTTTTGTCATTTCTGGGCCACTTGTTTCACTGCCATCATGACTGTCATCATCATTGGTACCATCGCTGCTTTCATGTATTTTTGACCCATTTCCATCATCCTCACTTATTTTTGCCTCATTGCCATCATTTTCATTGATCTCTGCCTCAATAATTTTTTCCTCATTGCCACTTGCCTCACTTTTTTCTGCACTAATTGATTTCTCATTGTTTGACCTCTCATTTCCATCTCGCTTAATGCTTTCTTCTTCATCACTCTTTTCTGCCTCATTGCCATCTTCATTGTTTAATGCATTGGCACCATGAGATTATGGTGAGGGAATGTGAGTGGATGGAGGAATGGGAGGATGAGAAGATGAAGGGGCATCTTGGTGCCGTTGGGCTTGTGGAGAAGTAAACACCTCATTGGCAATGAAGGTTTCCCAAGGAATACCCTTTTGCTGCAATTGATGCATAACAACCATTTTGATAAGAGAGTGATGAAAGAGGCTTTGCATATGCTGAGGATAGTCTCTCTTTTGTACAATATAGGACATTTTGTCAATGCTTCTGTAGAGGCAATAGGGTAGGTGCAGCGTCCTCACCCTAGTAAAGTGCATAAGCAACCTAATGTGATAGGAGTAAAGCCGGGAGAACCTTCCTTCACATGTAAAATAGTTCATAATGATCCTCATCATAGGTGCATATCTATCAAGAAAATGTGAGAAAGGAAAGATGGATTTATTGTGGTCTTTGTATCTAGGCTTTAGGTAGGGTTCAAAGTAGCTCATGTCTAGGTTGGCCTGCTTGAAGCATTTCTCACCCACACTTGGTATGCCTGTGGCATTGGAAATAGCATCTGAAGACATCTCAAAGTTTACCCCTTCAAGGTTAATTTGTTTCTCATGCAAGTTAAGTATGAAGAGCCTAGTTAGCTCGGGGTGGTTTTGCACCTACTGTACCTTCTCACAAAAATCAAAACATCCTACATGCTTGAAACATTGAATAGTAAGAGGAGATTCCATTAGCTCCCTTGTGTTAGGGGGTTCGAACCTATTTATCTTTCCACATTTTTGCTCATGCCTCCTTGGAATTTGAGGCTCTCCTTCACTACCACTGCCCTCTCTTTCTGAAAGTTTGACCACTCTGCCTTTGAAAAAACCCTAAGATTGAAAATGGAAATGAGATGAAGGGATGGTGGAATGGCAGCCTTTACAAGTGAATGAGATGAATGAGTGAGGGTGTAAGTATGTGAGAATGAGGGATAAGTTGACCAATTAATGATAACCCTTTGCTGATATGTCAAAATCTGTTTTGAAATACTAGAGGTTGATGTGTAATTGAGGTGAATGAGGGTAATGGAATGTCAACTTTTCTTGCAAGTGAGGGGGTGAATGAATGAGTGTTATGACCAACCTAGATGAATGAAAACCTTCACAACACCCTATTACACCTCTGTCTTGACTGATACTCTTTATGGGTAGATGAATAAATGAAAAACAATGATTTTCAAGCTTAGGTCTTAGGGTTGCCTCTTAGGGTTTGATTTCATTCATTTAAACCATAAAAAATGCTTGAATATGTGGCTAGGGTATACACTTACCTCTTTATTGCTCAAAAGACCTTGGAGGAGACTTGAAAAGGGTTTTGAGTTGATTTAAGTGTTTGTAAGGTGTAGGAGGCCCTCCTGGCCAAGGGCACAATGCCATCTCCAAGTGTGCAACGCCTCAACCTGAGCGCGCAACGCTCAAATTTTTCCTCACTAGGCTTGTTTGGCAAGAGCGCAACACTTTTCCAGGCGCGCAACACATTAAGAAAATACACGGGAAAAATCTTCCAAGGGCGTAGCGCCCGATCCCAGGCGCATAGCGTCGGGCAAATTTGTCCAATTTCGCTTAGAAAATTCACAAGTTTTTCTCTCCTTGACTGCTCTTGATCTCTTGAAGGCAAAAATGATTCATTTGAAATGCCAAATGAGATTTTATAGACTTCGGACTTTTGATTAAACTTTTGAAAACCCAATTCCTAATGTTTTAGGTCATTTTTTCCTTCTTACTGATATCCTTTATATTTCTGTTTGCAAGTTGGCTTAAGTCATAAATTTGAATTCTCTTGTCTTATTGATGTCTTTTAACACTTTTACTTTGCAGGTGACATAAAAACATTGAAGTGGCTTTTCCTTTTTCTCCTTGAGAGTTGACATGTTCATTTTTTCCCTTTGGGATTCAAACATAAAGTAACACCTTCAAAAATCTACTTTGATTGCACCATGGAATTAAAACCATGCCTTTTACCTTCTTTGGACACTTCTGATTTGCAAGTTCTTGAAAACGATGACTTAACTTTCTCTTACTCCTTGGAGCATGATAAATTCACTTTTGACAATCTTAGGATGCTTATATAGTAGTAGTATCTTCAAAAACTTCTTTTGTCCCCACCTTGGAGCTTAAATCATCTTTTACTTGGCTGGTGACTAAAAACCTTGGATTTAACTTTCCCACTGATATTCTTTACACCTTTTCTCTCTGAGACAATGATACATTCACCTTAGCAAACTTTGGGATTATTGCACATAGAAGCACCTTCACAATCCTTCCTTTGCTGTCATCATGGAGTTCAACTCATCATTTCATCTTCTCTGGCCATTTCCCCAAACCCTAGGTGTCTGGAGTGTTTTAAGACAATCATCAGTGTTGTCTTATAAGTTCTCTATAGCCCTTTCAAGTTCATTCATTTCTGTCTAGTTCACCTTACCTTTTTCCCTATTTCATTAATATTTTTGACATACTTTCTTCATGTTTGATTTGGTGTGCCTCCTCCATGGCCATTCTGCAATTTATCACTGTTTAGCATTCTACTTGGTCCATTAAGCTCAAAAACCCTAGTTTTCATCAAGAACAAGTGGTTCCCTTTCTCTTGCTATAAGTTATCTTCATTTAAGAGCATACCACCTACCTTACCAACATGTTTTGCTGATGGAAACTTCAACACTCCTACAGAAGTGTCAAAATATTTGCATTTACCTCTTGCAGACTTTGAGCTGATAGGGTAGTGCTTCTTTGGAAACTTTCAGGTCTTCCTTGAATAACCATGTGCTGACCTTCTATTACATCTGAGCCAATTTATAGCGTAAGAAAAATAGTGTTCGAAACATCAATGATGACCTTACAACCTCAGTGGTGACCATACAACCTGTGGAACCCTAATGACCTAGTGGGAGGGTCCTTTGACCATGATCTTTGATTTAAAATTGGCTTGTAGGATTCAAGTGAAAAACAAAGTATTTGTCAAAGTATTGTATTGAAGATCCAAAATCCAATGTACTTTATTTATCTAAAGAGCCTTTAGAGATAGTTTTGAGACCATCAATGCTTGAGGAACTTGGGGATCATGGGAATGATTTAGGCTATAGGTAACCCTAGATGTAAAGTGGAGTGACAGATAAGGGAAAAATAGAGTAATGAGGTCATAGGTAGGAAAAAAAGATGGAGATGAGAGGCACAAGCCATTAAGGAGTCTTTTAGGAGTGGCAGGGTGACCATGAAATGGCAAGGTTGATAAAATAGTGAAATTTTTTCTATAAGGATAATGAAGGCATTGAGATTTCTAAAACTCACAATGTTCAAAGAATGTTTTTTTTGGAAATCTAGAACCAATCTATAGTCATCTACCAATAGTGAAAAATAACTGATGACTAACATCCTCTACCTCCACAGCACCATAAAGCATGAGATAGGGAGTATGTTGGAGGATTTTAAGAGTGAAATTTTGCATACATTTTCCTTGCAAATGGATACTGTGCAAATCAAAAGGAAGCAAGAGGAAGAAGAAAGAGCATTGACCATATTTTTCCGTATATGTACTAAAATACATCCTAGGAATGAATGCCCACTGAATGTCATAGAAGTCTGCCTAGTCTGTGAAGAGAATTAGGCAACAGACAAATGTCCCTCTTTGTCAGGCCTAAAGGTTGTATACCCAGGAGGAGTAGGGAGTGGGTCAGAGTAGTTGTGATTCATTAACCAAAGGATAACCCCAGGACATCGGCCATATCAACAAGGAATGTAAAATGCACATTATCCTTACTACAATCCAAATCAGAATGTACCTTTCCAACCTCTGTACCCTTCCACTCATCCATCATGGTCCACACCTCCTCCTTGGAATTGTGTTCCTCCATATCCTCCTCATGCTATCAACCCTCTTTTTCAACCATATCCACCTGAATCTTCCCAATGGGGAAAATCCTCACCAGAGTGGAGGCCTCAAACAAACCAACCTCCTACTTTACTTCCTCCACCCCAATATCAACTATAAATAACTCATCATAACCCACATAAGCAACCTAGAATGCCTTCTCAACCTAATCCAAACCTGAACAATAAGCATGCACAACAGGTTTACAGTGGAGAGACATCTTATTCTGCTTATGCTGTGGAAATCCAAGAGATCAACCTTCGATTTGGGAAGGTGCTCCCAGATAATCACCCACCTTCTCCACACTAACCAACACACCTCAAAAGAGATTGAAATTATGGGAGAAATGAAGAATTTGTGTGTCAGGATACCCCTTCTCTAGGTCAATAAATATGTTCCCATTTACAACAATATTATTGAGGAAAAATTCTTCAAAAGGCCTTGGAGAAGAAGAAGATATATCCCCACCATCAATGTTGTTGGAAAACTATTTGATTTGATGCTCGGGAGGGTGATATCCCAAATTACCTAGACCCTGGTAGCCCAGTAGTGGATGTGCACATCGATGGAATTATGATCCCTAATACCTTGATTAATCTTGGGGCTCCAATCAATGTGATGACTAGGGAAACCATGCTGAAGCTAGATCTCCAAGGGGCTTTGAGAAATGTAGAAATTATATAACTTACGTGTTATATGTCCAAGATTCTCCTATCTCACACTATTTTAACTTCATGCAAAATACAGAATCTATTCCACCATTGATCATTTGCGGAAATTAAATCAAGATTGCAATGCACACATGAAACAATAAAAAATCACACACATTAACATAGTCGTTTAACAGGAAAGCCTGAAGCTAAAAACCACAACTATCTGTATATAATATATGTCATAGAGATCTGTAACAATCCTCATACAAAGCTGATCATATCAAGCTCTCATTACAATACAATTGCTACACACTAATCATGCCCGATCTTGCAAATCCATGCACCAATCTTTGCCACCTGCTAGCCTGCCTCTACTGCACAATCCCTGCTGAAGAATGGCTCTGAATGAACTCGAATTGCTCCAGCCTTGCTCACGCAATCCTCATTGGCATCTCCACTGAGTGTTGGATGCAATCAATGCATCACTATAGTCACAATTGATAGTCACACTTGCTCTTTCACCTATCTCTCCACTGGTCTCCACTGAAACTGCCATGCACTGTAGTTAACTGATGTATTCTTCAGTTGATTAATGAGTTATTATTTAGTGAATTAATTAACTAATTAATTCACACCACTCTCACTAGTGTATCAATCAGTTAGACTAGATACAACTAACTCAACTGAGTCTAACTGAGTTAAACTAAATACAACTCCATCAACTACTTCTATAACTCCACCAAACTCTGTCACATGAGTTCTAACTGAAGTCCTCATGCATTAGCTCCATTAAACCCTCAGGAATAGCGTAATTCCTTCTGTCAGCTGCTGTGCCACATCTGTGCACTTAACTGAAGTGCTCCAAGAGAATAAGATAATGTTTAGAGTCCAAATATTATTAAGAGCTAATAATATTCGACATATCTATTTTTAGACTGGAAATCTAAAAATAGATTCCGCCCAATATGTCTAAAAATAAAAGTCCATCTATTTTTCCAACTTGACCAACCATCCACAAATAGCATCCTGCAACTCATAGAATATGATCGACATGTCTAAAAATAGACATAGTCTAAAAATAGACTTTGCGCCAAAAATAGCATGCGGGCCCACTTAGTGAAGGCGACTCTTTTCACTAAGCTCATCATCTTGTTGAATCTCAACACTCCCTCTCAACAAGATAGGGATTATCTGCCACCCCGATCCTGTCTCTATGGTATTCGAATTTGCTCCTGGTGAGCGCCTTCGTCAGAATATCTGCATCCTGATCCTCCTTAGGAATGTAAGAAAGCAACATGATATTCTGCTGCACACAATCTCTGATATGATGGTACCGGATTTCAATATGTTTAGATCTATCATGAAATACTGGATTAACCGAGAGTTTAATGCAACTCTGATTATCACAATATATCACAGTAGGATCTAAGTGTGAACCAAACAACCCGACCAGGATCTTCCTCATCCATATAGCCTCACATGTAGCCAAACTTGCTGCCATGTATCGGCCTCCCGCTGGTGGAGTGCCACGGATGTGTTTCTGTTGTACCAGAAAATACGCCAGACCCGATCTTTGAATATCCCTCCCATATGTGCTCTTTAAATAAGGCCGCTTACCACCCAATCTTGCATACGTCATCATGCAACTTCAACTCATTTGATTATAAACACCCTGATCCATATCCCGATGTACCTGCAAAGATACCTCGGGACAGCCACTTTTGCCTTCCAAAAGAGCTTGGTAGGCTTAACCATTGCTTGTGAAAGCTGGTTAACAGCATAGCATATGTCCGGTCATGTATTGACCAAATACATGAGCGAACCAACCAACTATTGATAAACAGTGGCATCCACTACCTCTACTGATGTAGCATCCTCTTTCCTCTAACCACCAGGAAGAGGAGTGTCGATAGGCTTGCAGCCTTGCATGTTGAACTTCTCCAGTATCTCCCGGGCATACTTGCCTTGAGACAAAAATAGTCCACCCTTCCGCTGCCAAATTTCCAATCCCAGGAAATAATGAAGGAGGCCCAAGTCCTTCATCTCAAACTCCTTTGCAAGATCTGCCTTGCATGAGTGTATCAACAGTTCATCACCTGTTAGTATCAAATCATCTACATAAAGTACAATGATCAGCAACTTACCCTCCACCACAATCTGGTATAGGTTCAGATCCACCTCACTCTTGGCGAAACCAAGTCCGGTGAAATAACTGTCTATTCGTGTGTACCAAGCATGAGGTGCTTGTTTCAGCCCATACAGCGCTCTTTTGAGCCTGCACACATGCGACTCACTACTGAAGATTTTGAATCCTTCAGGCTGCTCTATTTACACCTCCTCCTTAATGAATCCGTTGAGGAATGCAATCTTCACATCCATCTGAATGAATGTGCCAACCCATCTGCGCTGAAAGAGCTAGGATGGTCCATATGGAATAATACCTTGTGACAGGTGCAAAAGGTTTCTTCATAGTTGATCCCCTCGATCTGTGAGAAGCCCCGGGAAAAAAATCTTGCCTTGTACTTCTCGACGCTCCTGTCAATAGCTTGCTTCACTTTGTAGATCCATCTCGAACCTACCACTGATTTCCCTTCTGGCCTTGGGACAATCTCCCATGCACTATTTCTGACAATCGAATCATACTCTTCCACCATGGCATCTACCCATGCGGGATCCTCCACAGCTTCCTCGAAAGAGGATGGCTCCGTCACGATAACCTTGCTCATAAGAGCCATGTATCCAATAAATCAGAGTCAGATGTTTGTCTACTATTACCGACGTGATGTAGGAGCTCCCACATTACCTTATTTGCACATCAGTTTTAGTCGCTTAACCATGATCTTGCTTCCGTAACGCCTCTGATGTTTGGCGCATGAGTGGTTTCTTCCTCCCTTGAACCTCCTCTTGTGGCTAATCCACATCCAGAGGCCCATCTTTAGGATTGAGTTGGAAGTATCTCTCATCGCATGCAAGTGTAGCTCCCTCTCAAGCGACAAATTCATGGCTTTCTCCTCATTGAATTTTATATCTCGTCACACAATAGTCATCCGAGTGTTTGGAAAATACACATGATAGTAATGGGGTGTTTCTGTGTACCCCAAAGATATCCCAACTTTTGCAGTCGGCTCCAGCTTCTTCCTGGCGTCCTTCGTCACATGAATGCAAACATGTGAGCCAAAAATATTCAAATGAAAAATATCAGGCTTCTTACCAGTAAAAGCTTCTTCGGGTGTACTCATGCCAAGTACTCTATGAGGACAACAGTTTTGCACATAAACCGCAGTGTTGCATGCCTCAGCCCACAAGTGTATGGGAAGGCCCTGATCATGCAACATCGCCCGTGCATCACCCACAATCGTTCTATTATTTCTCTCCGCGACCCCATTCTGCTTTGGGTTATGAGGCGCTATGAGTTCTCTTCGAATTCCTTCTTTGCTACAGAAGTCTTTGAATTCGCCAGAGATGAATTCACCACAATTGTTGCTCCTAAGAGCCTTCACCTGCTTCCCTGATTCTTTCTCAACCAGTGCCTTGAACTCACATAAATTTGAGTATGTCTCGCTCTTCTTCTGCATGAAGAAGATCCAACACTTACGAGAAAAATCATCAACAAATATCACATAATACCTGTGCTTTGCTGTCGAAGCTACTGAGAAAGGTCCACACATGTTTGTGTGAATTCTCTCAAGGATCGTCGTGGCGCGACTATCCTTCTCATGAAAGGTGGCTTTCACAAATTTTCCCAAAGTACATCCCTTGCACTGATCTGACTGCGCAAGTGTACCCTTGGGAAGCTCGGTAGAAATCTGCTGCAAAATTTTCAAAGCGCCATGGTAAAGATGGCCCAATCTCTTATGCCACAATTTTCCCTCATCCCAGCTCACCACTCCTTCTTCTTGGCCTATCATTTCTATGCAGCCATCTACCTACAATTTATAAAGGTTCTTAACTCGAACCCATATCCTCCTGTTTTGACTTGTTGTCTTACTACACAGGAAAGCCTTTCCCTCGCTAAAAACAACATCATAACCCTTGTATTCCAACATCGCAATAGAGATCAGATTCTTCTTTAATCCTAGAACATGCATGACATCCTTCAATATGAAAGCTTTACCAGACTCCCTCTCAAAGGAAATGGTCCCGATACCAGTTGCACCGTATCTACCATCATCGCCCATCTCGATGTGCACTCCAAGATCCTTCTCATCCAGATCACTAAACAAATCTTTGTCTCCGGTCATATGGAAAGAGCGCTGTAGAAACCAAATTGAGTCCCATCACACTTGAAACCAAACATGTGATCAACAAAAAAAATCCATTTGAGCCCCTACGAGGCTAAGGCCTCTCGATAGCTTTCCCACTGCTAGCACAACCAACACGTGGACTGTGTGCGTGTGTCCATGTTGATGAAGTGAAAGCACTTCACCTTGGACAAGTGTTTATACCATTGCTATAACCTTTGGACAAGGGAGAAGAGTTTTCTTTCCCCTTCCCCTTTCACTTGCTTTGTGCATGACCAAGCACAATTTTCTTCATCTTCATTGTCGATGAAGATCCATCCTTGGTACCTCACCTTATCTCCTCCTGCACAAGATCTGACCAAAGTCACTCCCATCCTGCCAGTTTCTCCTGACCATTGACAGAGTCCTCGTAGCTATGCCAAATCTTCGGAAGCCCAAGGAGAGCCAAGATCACCAAGTCTTCTTCATCAATAGTAACCCCCACACTTCCCAGCTCATCCTTGCAGTGGACGAACTTTGTGAGGTATTTTGGTATACTATCACCTTTCTCCATTTTTATTTTTCTGAGCTTGTCTTTAACTGCCAATTTCCTCTGGTCGCTTCTACTTTGGCATTACGTAGCTTTAGAGTCAGAAAGAAGATTTTCCTCAGAAGGATATACACTGTGTGATAAACACACACTATGAGTATCCTTCGACACTTTGCTGTCTTCTTTT
>JAXQQM020084753.1:0-26422 GCA_034641835.2 Pinus albicaulis
ACAACATTTTCGCTAATTAGTTTTGTTGTTCTTTTCAAAAAGAACAATATTTTTTTTTTTTGCATGATTTCAATGTTCCCAGATTTGTTGTTGTGGCCGTCCTCCAAATCTCAGCTGCAAAGCCAAATTCGCCTTGCTTTTGTTGAAAGATTGTTGGAAATGTATTTTCTGGTTGATCAAGTTGTTAGGAACAATCCAGTATTGTTATGGGACATCATATTTGCTATTTAATTTCTCTTCCTTCTGATTATAAAAGGAGAGTATGTATTGTGTATTGGGGAGGATGGAGAACAATGGATGATTATTGAATTTCCTTTGTAACATTATAATTCCTTGACTCTTGTGAGCAAAGAGCAACTGATATAAAAGCTATTCATGTTTTATTAATACAAAGAGACGTTCTAGTTCCATTCCTCAAGCTCTGTAGTAGCCCAATGACGCTTTCACCGGCGGCTGAGGGCCCGACCCTGGTGGAGCGATCCGCTGTTTATATTTCTATTCTTTTATTTCTGTTGTGTGAAGTGTGTTTAATGTTTGTTTCAATTACAGAACTGGTTTACTGTTGTTAGATCAAATACAGAGCCATTGCTATTTCATCTTTTACAAGAAGCACATCTGCCGTTCGATTATCTTGTTATTATCACAAAGCTTTGTTGTTCTGTATCTGATTTAAGTTGTTGTTCCATTAGTTTATAATTTTCTATAATTGGTTGTTGCGTGGTGAGTCGCTGTCGACAAATTAAAGCATAGAAATCTAAGTTCCTTGAATATGTTAGAATTGTAATCGTTGTTCATTTCACGTTGCTGTTCCATTTATGTTCATTACTTATTCATAGTCTTTGATTAGAAAATAGATGAGTTGTAGTTACATGCTGCTGTTCTTTTTCAAATTGTGTTTCTTTTAAGTTGCTTTCATTGAATCTGCTTTCGTTTCAATTGCTTTAAGATCTCCAACTGTAGAGGATAGAGGCTTTTGCTTCCAAGTCCCCAGATTGGTCATCTTGCATCGATTTATAAGGGAAAGAGTTACCGCTACTGCATCCCTGATCGATGTTTTGCAAGATTGAAGTAGTTTAATTTTTCCATTCATGTCACTGTAATTAGGTTTCTTTTCAAGCATTGGTTACTTTTGTATTTGTTATTCTGTACTACATCTTCACAGCATTGCTCTTGGATGAATTGCAGCCTCAGACAGAGTACACTCTTGAAATAAAAAGTCGTTCCCGGATTGATAATTAATGTGAGATAAATAGGTGTTAAAAAGATACCTTTTTATACCTTGAAATTTTGGCGCCGTTGCCGGGGAGAGTGTATGCCATTTTAAAGGAGTAATGCACAACTGATTTTCTTCTGCTTGCGGAGAATTGGGTATTACAGACGGAAGGTAAGAACCTGCGCACTGGGCAAGAAACACACTTGCTCGCAGCCTGCTTCACAGCAGAAGTAGGTAAGATTCTTTCTTTAGGTAGGAATGAAGGTTTGTTTCTTTGAATGAATAAATCAACTAAGCGAAACAAAAATCCTCCTAAACTTGAAAAACCTAAGGGATTGGTGACCCTTGGGAGAACGACCTTTATTGATGAAATTCTTAAGAAAATTGAATCTCAGCCATCAGTAGGACCTAGGAAAGTTATTTCTAGACAACCTACTACTTCCCTTCAGGCCACAGAGTCACCATCTATAGCCTTTGCTGAGGTACATATCCAAACAGAAGAGACTGAGCAAGATTCCCAAGAAATTGAGAATTCTTGCCCAATTTTTTTTTTTTTTACAAGAAGGGAAGTTGGCCTCTCATACCCTACTATTTATCAACATGCATTTTTGGAGGCCTTACTTTGGAAATACTCTTATATATAAGCATATTTGATTTTTAAAGAAAAGTAGATTAGTTGAGAAAATAAAATAAATAAGGAAATAAACACATTTTTTTTATTATTTTATTTTTGTAAAAATAGTTGTTTCTTTGTTGCAACATGCTGTGAAAATCAACATTGATGATAAATATTCTAATTTATTTGTGTATGTAGATGAATTATATTGCAAATAACAATTCTACAAACACTCATATTCATTTTTATCATCAATATGAAAAAAATTGTTCGAATATCATTTTTTTTGGCTTGCGGGCTTGATGAAATTCCTGAAAACAAAGTTGGGACAGTCATGTTTTTGGGGACCAAAAGTGAATATTTTTAAAACATGTTTCTATCCTAAGTAGCCCTTGATTTCTACTTTCTAACTCAATTTGAATCACCCCATTTGGATTTGAAACGGAAAATTTATAACCAAAACATTGACAATGTGTCTAGTAGGAAGCTCAAGAAGAGAGTTGGGACAGTCAGTTTTTGGAGGCCTAAATGACTATTATTTTAAAACTTGTTTCTATGGTAGATTCCTCTATGAATATATCTTACAATGAAATTTTAATCACTCAATTTCGATATCGTATGAGGAATTTATGACTGAAACATTGACTGCCTATCATAAATCAGCATTCTTGAAACTCTGTTTTCTCGGTTGTTCATTAACGTATTTGACCCATCAATTCTTCTTGTCTTCAAAACCTGTTTCTATTGGATATCAATAAATTAATTTACTTTAATCTCCAATTTTAATCGGTTCAATCTGCCATCAAACGAAAAATTTATGCTTGAAATATTAACTATTAGTCTAAGCTGGAAAATCGAAAATGACTCTATTATGCAGGTTGTTCTAAGCCAATTTGACATATCATAGCATTGAATTTTTAAAACCTGTTTCTATTGGAGATAAAACTTTGAATTAGCTCTCATTTTACTTTGGAATCACTCAAATCGAACAAAAAACAAAGAAGTTATGATTGAAACACTGCTGGTTAGCATGATTGGCCACTGCTCTCCTGCAGGTAATAAATTAATTTTATTTTGTCCGTGGATTTGTTCTACAAAGTAACTACTTGTTAGTTTTTTTTACATAATTCTTGGCTCAGGAGAGCCCGCGCACCTCTCTTTATCCATGATTTAATGTTTTACTGCAGATAGACACTCGTTTTTTGCAGGTCTTAGCAAAACAAAGAAGGTCAATTTATGGACGAGCGATTCTGGAGAGAAATTTTAGTGAAACAAGGGCATTTCATCCAGTTTATTACCTAACAGATTCATAACAAGAAGAAATGAAGAATTGGTTCCCATTTCAAGATTCATGTTACTGTTGCCAAAACATTTTTCAAAAAGATCATTTTTTTCCATTAATAGATTTGATATTCTCTTCGAAATAACATCATAGTTGTTGTAACTTAATAAAAGTGTTGTTTCTTTTCTGATTTTTTTATGTTTTTGTGTTTCAGGGGTCAATCTCTTCAAATTATGATTTCCGCTCCAGTGGCAATTGAACAGAAAGGACCCCACCATGCAAGTTTCAATTGCAGAAGGAAATTCTTCAATAGCACTAATTCTGTAAAAAAATATTTTTTCTTGAAACTTGCACATAAACTTTCCTTTCTACTTAATTGGATTTGCTTGGCAATGGATTGCACATTAGCTTTTTTCTTTTCCCTGTTTTTTTTTTCCTTTTTGTGTGTTTATATTTGTTTGTTTTTCCTCTTAAGGAACAGTTGTTGTTCCTCTTAAGGAACAACAACTGTTTCTCTTAAGAAGCAATGCATTTATGTGTTTATTTTTGTTGTTCCTTCCAAAAGGAACAACATTTTCGCTAATTATTTTTGTTGTTCTTTTCAAAAAGAACAATATTTTATTTTTTTTGCATGATTTTGTTGTTCCCTTCAAAATCATTACCTAGCCGGAGGATACATAAACTCAATTCCGGGAATCTTAACCCAAGCGGCAAAGTATATATATAAACCTTATTCCGGGAATCGTAACCCACGCGGAAGCAGAAGCTTATATATATGCAGCGCGTTACATATATTGCGCTTTATATACAAAGGACCAAAGCATATATATATATATATATATATATATATATATATATATAGCGCGAGATCTAAAGAACCAAAGGTTCTATCAAAGGCAAAGTACCATATGGTGGGACCCTTATCAATCGCATCGGAAAAAGGTTGGTAGCGGATCATATGAATAGAAATTTGCGATTGCGATTGAAGCCCGGACCCGATGGGCATATAAAATATGATCAATATGGGTTTGAGTTCCAGTCTAATCGCATTGGCACATTTTAATGAACAGTGACCAATCGCATCGGAGTTAAAGCGGAGCATCGGAACATCTCAATGGAACTTGCGATTGTGATTGAAGCTCGGACTCGATGGGTCTATAAATTATGATTTTATAGGTTTAAATTTCAGTCCAATCGCATCGACAAATTTAAATGAACAATGGTCAATCGCATCGGAGTGAAAGCAGGGCAGCGGAACTTGCAACTAAAAGTTGCAATTGCGATTAATCACAATCGGAGTAATCGAATCGCATTAGAGTAATCACAATCGGAGCAGGATCAGAGTAATCGCAATCGGAGCAGGATCAGAGTAATCGCAATCGGAACAAGCCGACATAGTGGAACAAGTTAATAAAGCTTGCGATTGCGATCAATCGCAATCGGAATTCATTGGAGGACGTTCATCGCATCGGGGAATAGAAAGAGTTCGGCAAGTGGGGTCCAACTTCTTATATATATTGAAGTCTACGTTTTAACCAAAGTCGGGATTGATAAAGCGTTGGTTAAATCAAAGTCGAAATTGATAAATAAAATTAAAGTGTCGTGGGTCAGATATGATATTTGGCGCAATATAAAGTCTCGACATAGGTTAACATATGCGGAAAAACGAGTTATACTTCAAGTTCTAAACGCAAGCCGAACCTTGTATAAATGAAACTATTTGCTGAGCATATTATTGTTATATGCAAAGGATAAGCTTTGGGCTTATGATATATTGAGTTGTAATCCAAAGTTGAAATATTCATTTGATGGCTTATGAAGTGGGTTGGACTATGGTTTAACCATAGATTTGAAATAGGTAAAGTTTCCGTATATGAAGAATGTGAACTGGGGATTGATTGTAAATCAAAGATGTCAAAAGATAAGCCACTACATACACATATTCAAATTTCCAGTGCAGGGAAAGAAAATGGAGAGACATTTTTATATGTGCCAGACTCTGATTTTATTTGGGGTATTTAATTAGATTTCCAGATCAACAGTTATATATATAGAGCAAACACACAATCACAGTTACATATGTATGGCATATGGTTGTTACCCTGCGACAGTGAACAATGAAACAAACAGAGCCGAAAGGGACAAAGACAAAGTCAAAGAAAAGACAAATGCATAGAGAGCCAAGAGGCTGAATGAGTAAGCTGGAGTTTTCATTGTAATTGAATGTAAATGATTTTCATTTTTATTGTTTGTGATGCATTGGAAAGTCTCCGGAAGAGAACAAATATCCCACTATAATGATAAATTGGTACCTACAGTTATGTTTTCTGAATGAGAGGGTAAAAGAGATGAGAAGGCAGAAGGCAAAGAGACACGGCTATCCATTTCGAATTCCCAGTAGAATACAAATAGCCATGAAGCTATTTTGTATAAAACAGGGTAATATCCAAGGGGAGAAAGTTGACGAAAACAGAGTGAGAGAAGAAGAGAGTGTGCAGCAGAATTGAAGAGAGTTGAAGAAAATAAGAAAGCTACAAGAGGTGAGAGAGAGTGAGCATAGAGAATGTTGAGTATGGAATTGAGGCAGAGAAGAGAAGAAGAAGGAGGAGCAGAACAAGATGTTGTGAAAAGTTAGAGAATGCAAAAATGAAGCAGTGAGGCAGAGAAGAAGGAGGAGCTGAGAAGAAAAGGAGGAGCTGATAGTGAATCTGAGAAGATGCAGAAATGATATAAGGCAAATATGAAGACTGATGCTCAACAATGAAGATGATACAGAACAGATCTGATATCCAAGGTAAATCAGCAAGTGTTTTCCTTTTGAAAGAGTAAGGAAGTTGGAGCTTCCCTATCAAGTTGTAGCCTGATAGATGTCAGTTGTAGCTGACTGAGGTTGGAGTCTCCTGTAGGTTGGTGCCTGCAGAAAATATATGGGAGTTGGTGCTTCCACATCAAGTTGTAGCTTGATAAAATGTTAGTTGTAGCTGACTGAGGTTGGAGCCTCCTGTAGGTTGGTGCTTGCAGAAAATTGATGGGAGTTGGAGCTTCCTTGCAAGTTGTAGCTTGCAGAATTGAGGTAGGAGCCTCCTGTAGGTTGGTGCCTACAGAAAATCAATGGTGAGAGGGAGTTTGAGCTTTCCTTTGCATCACAACAATAATAAGATGTGGTTTTCTCCCTTTATGGGTTTCCACTTATATCTGGTGTCTCTGTGCATGATGTTTATGTGTTGATATGGTTTATATCATCTTCTTAATACTTGCTGCTCTCATATTAAGTCTATTGTTACTTTATATTAATGCTTGCTACTCACATTCTAAGATTACTCACATGTTAAGTTGAACATGAAATGAAGGTGTAAAAAAGTGTTAATGAAAAAGTTTTAAAAGTCCATGAATGTGTTAAACTGATTCACTCCACCCCTCTCAGCTTTAACTAAGGGTTTAACACACTATTCAAAATCGACATAAAAAGCGTCACAGAGAAAAAAAAAAAAAAAAAAAAAAAAAAAAAAAAAAAAAGGTGCCAAAAACATGCTCCAAAAAAAAAAAAAAAATTTGATTCTGCATCACCACTTTTTAAAATCGAGTGTTTTTCTTGCTACATCAAAAAGTAGGTACCAATGTAGTTACCTATTTCGACTTTAGGGCCTTAAATAAAATCACAATTAAGAACAGGTATCCTCTTCCCAGGATAGATGATTTACTGGACTAGTTGAAAAATGTTGTCTATTTCACTAAGTTGGATTTGCGTAGTGGGTATCATCGAATTCGTATTGCAGAAAATGACATCTGGAAAACTACATTTAAAACTAGGCAAGGACTATTTGAATAGTTAGTGATGCCTTTTGGTTTGTTTAATTCTCCAGAAACTTTCATGCGGGTTATGAATGATGTATTTTGTCCATACATTGATAATTTTGTCATAATCTGTTGGAAATACTGAGAGGGGGGTGAATCAGTATTTATTTTTCAATTGTTAATTTTACCAATTAGATCACCTATATTTAGAACACAAAATGAACAATAAGAGTAAATGATTTTATTAATTTCTTCTTTACAATAAATCAAGTACAATATATGTAGGGCTCCAACCCTAGATGAAGACACCAATCTTCAATCTCCTAGGCTCCAACCTGTATTTTCCAAGCACCGACTTGGACTTCCAAGGCTCCAACCTTATCAATTCTGAGGCATCAACCTCAAGGGCTCCAACCCTATATCTGGTATAGGCTCCAACCTGGTCTCTTGAGGACTCTTATCCTCTAGGGCTCCAACCCTATCTTCCAAGGCACTGACCTTATCTCTATGAGGCTCCAATCTCTTGGGCTCCAACCCACAACTTCACTTCGTCAAAATATCTTTGGTTATTCTTCACAGCTCCCAAAGTCTTCTTCAACGAGCCCTGAAAATCTTCACTTAGTCTTCATTGTAGTCTCCACATTACGTCATCAATGACAACCTTTTCTTTGTAGAATGTGTCACCGCTTCTCTTCATTGTACCCAAACAATTTCTCCAAGTTACCTCATGATGGTCTCAATGCATCATGGTCTAAAATAATGTCTCCAAGATCAGCTAAGGCTTCTCAACAAGTTGTCTTCAGTAAGCTGCACTAGGTCTCAAGGACACCACCAAATAATTTATTAAGTGCTTCACAATGTCTTCAATGTTCCAATGTCTGCTGCCTCAATTCAACACAAGGGTTCTTATATTATGCTCCAACAATGCTTCAAACAGGTTTCTTCTAGATTTCCTCCAAGACTATTGTAGGGTTTGTTGCACAATGGTCTTCAAGATTTTCTCCAAATATTCTCTAAAAAAATTTCTTCAAGGGTCTTCACGTCTCCTTAGAGGTCTATGAATTTTCTTCAAAGTGACTGCTTCAAAAAACAAGTCTTCAATGTTGTCTCCAACAAGTCTATCTTCAAATTGGATTCAACAAGCTCTTCAAGAGTAGCTCCAAGGGATCTCCAAGGTTCTCAGGAAGCCTCAAATTGTATACAAAAAAATTATTCAAAGGTTGAACCTCTATTTCAATTTCATTCCCTAAAGAAGAATCCAAGGTCTTCTTTACAAGATTTCTTCCAAGTCTTACCAAAAACAAGGTCAATATATTTTATCAAATCAGGTCAAGAAATGCTTTCAAAGTCTTCAAAAATGACCGTCTCCCAAATCAACTTCTGTTACAGGTGCCCTTAAAGAAATGATTCCTTCAAAAATGCTTCAAGTCTGCTTCGAGCTTCAAACTAATCTAGAACACGGGTTTGAATTGTTTAAGCCAAAGATCAAGCCTCTACAAGCCTCAATTCACTGGTTAAATTTTCAGTCTACAATCTTGACCCTTCAAGCTTTAGATATGAGCTATGATACCTCCACAAATATGCTTACCACAGGTAACTATCCATCACAATGAGCTATAGGACTACACAAAAACTATAGCTCCCATTGCATATTATAATATCAGAGGCCTAAGAAATGAGTTAAGGTCCGAGGGTATATATATATATATATGTGAGGGACTTCCAACCTTAAACCAAGTTATCCACGAGTTTGTAATCTCTGTAAGCCAAGACAACCCTCTGTAATGTTGAGTTTCTACAGGAGTCGGGTACAAGCTATCCACACAGGAGCTTCCACATGTCACTGAAACTGAACAACCCTGAAGTCTTAAACCGAGCTGTGTAATCGAGGTTCCTATGGTTTTTTATTCCTTGTAGCTGCTTCAAATGTCAAGGATATTTCATCCTTTTCTAACTCAATCAGAAGAATTTCCTCAATTTAGTTTTATCTTCAGCCCAACCAATTACATAATAGCTTTCTCCTTTCATCCTTAAGCTTCTCTTCTCGGTGCCTTGTATCACTGTAATTATTGACCAAATTTTTTTGACTGTGAATTGATTTACCACAGCTTTATATATATCATTTTTGGTCCCCATGAAGAGACATGTCACTCTGGAGGTAGGCCGACATGAATTCCAAAGTGTAGGTCGGCTCTATAATTAGATATAATTTTCTTAACGTAAAAAATTCATTATCTTTCAAACCACTTGGAGTTTCGGGCTGAGTAATATCTTGTTAGAAAGGAAAAATTATGCTTTTCAAGATGGTGTAGGTGTTATTAATTTATTTTTCCTCTAAGCTAGAAAAACTATTTTTTAATGTAACTAATTATTTATGAGTGTAGAAATGGAGGCAGAGTAGAATAGGCTTCTTCATGGTTTTTGGCTTCTTCATTGTTTAACACTTTTATCATAGGATCATGGTAGGACATCAACAATGAGTATATTACATAGTGGCACAATGATATTTTATAGGAAGTGTCATTAGGAAGGCCTCTTTCAATCATCAATCACGTCATCACTTAGTCTTCCAATCTTCATCAAACACCATCATTAAGTGTGGTCACATAAGAGTATAACATCATCACAAGTATGGCTTCATAAAGTATAGTTATTCACATCATGGGCTTTTCCTTAGGGACTAGATCACCAATCAGACACTTGGAAACTTCTTAAGGCAAGACATCATCATCTGGAACGAATCATCTCAAGAATATTGACATCTTAGTTGAAGCCATATTGGTATCAATGACAACCTTGATTAATAATCTCCCCCTTTGTCATTGATGGAAATATTCTTTCCCTTCCATCATTCTCTCCCCCTTTGACATCAATGGAAAATGGGGTGCGCAAGTACTCCCCCTGTCAAGCTGCTTCTTTTCTTCATGAATATTGGTCCTTCATAAGTATGGTACTCTTGATTTCATGGTGCTCTTCAATGAACTTTCTCCCCCTAAGCCTTTTCATATCTTCATTTAAATGGTCAATCGACTCCTTTCCTGCATAACCTCTACTAGCTCTTCCTTTTGCCATCGACAAGAAATATTTCAACCTTGTGATCAAGTGGAAGACATATTCAAAAATGATCCATTGAATGAGAATGGATTATGTTCTTCAATGGAGATGATCTATCAAAATATGGTTGTCCATATGACTCATCAAGGATTTCATAGGGCCCTTTCATGGATAGATTCTGCAAGATAGTTCAAGAATCACAGACTCCCCCTAACAGTATGCATGGTCTCCTTTCTAGCAGAGTCTCAGCATCAAACACTTGGAATATCAAAGATGTTTTCATCAAATCAACAACATGTGTTGTTGGCTGAAGTTTTCAAGAGACTTTCAGATCCTATTTGCTTCCTTCTCCATAGTTGTGTAACCTTCTTCTCTAGCTTAGTTGACATAATTTTAGCTTGTTGAGGGACCTAATTCAAGTTACAAGCACGAGCCATATGTCCAATCTTGTGGCAATTGAAGCACTCCATCTTGTTCATGAATGAGAGATCATTACTTCTTCTTGAAAAATTGCTTCTAGGAGATTCACGGGGACCATTATATATGTATTTGTGATATTCCCTATAATATTTTTCCATGTGCCAAAATTTTGTACAAGAATAGCAATAACCAAGAAATATAATTTGGTAGCTAGGATATGAAGAGTTTCTTGAAGTAATTCTGAAGTATTTTTGCCTTGGAATTCTTTGATGATATTCATTTCCTTTTGTATTCTTGACATCATCTGTAAATCTCCTTGGAGTAGGGTTTCTTCTAATGTCATATTGACTCTTTCCTTTCATGGAACTAGGAGTATCATTTCTTCCTCGCTTCCTCACATCCTTGTTGTTTGAAGCATTATCATTCTTGCTTGAGGGTTCACCTGCATAGCCAAGACCTGATTTATCAAGGGGGGATATTTTATGACTTAAGATGTCATCTAGGGTTTGAGAACTCTTCAAATTCTTATTCAGCAAGTCAACTTCCTATTTAAGAGAGATAATTTTTCCTTTCAATTTTTCACAATCTTCATCTTTCATGACTAGTTGCTTCTTCATTTCTTCCATCATCCTTGTTGCTTCGTGTGCTTAATTTTTAAGGGAGATGGTATTTGATTTCACTATGAAGTCTTCTTAATTCTTCTTTGCTAGACTTCTCTCCAATTCTTCTTTTATTCTTGTAGCTTCACATGTTCCAGCCTTGAAAAGGTTGATGTCTGATTTTAGTTTGAAGATTTCTTCATCCTTTTCTTCTAGTTGGCATATCATGGTATTCCTCTCATTTTCTGCTTCATCAACTTGTCCTTCTATGAATGCCAAAGTTTCCATCACCTTCTCAGCTCCTTGTGCTTGTTCCCTTGATTCTTCTATTTGAGATATAAGAGAGGAGACCTCTTCCTTGTATTGACCAATCTCTGCTTCAAGATTGTTCAAGCTCTTAAGTCTTTGTTCAAGGTGGCTTTACAAAACTTCTTCCCTTTTCTTTTCCTTATCCAATTGATTTTTCATAGATATGACTTCTTCATGATGCTTTCTTTTGTTTTGATGAAATTCCTCCTTAGGTTTTGGCGAGCTCCTCATCCCTTTCTTGTACTTGAATCTTGACAAAGTCAACTTCCTTCCTTGTCTTGTCTTGATTACCATCTTGCACTTTATTCTTAAGTTCCTCATTTTCCTTTTTCAAATTTTTAATCTCTTCCATGGAAGCCATAATTTTATTCAGGAGATCTTCTTCAAAGTCTTCTTTGTTCTCTTCATCTTCTAGGTCTTCTTTAGCCTTGTTTTCATCTCTCTTATCTCCATATTTTTTTATGGATTCTAGACTTCTTTCTTGTTTTTCATCATCTTCTTGACTATAGATCATTTTCAATGCTCCTTTTGAGTGAAAACCATGAAGTTTGTCCCATATGCCTTTTGTTGATGAACATTTTTGCAAATTGGTCTTCATAGAATCAGGTAGCCCATTCAAGATTGCTTTCATTGATATTGTATTATACTCATTGGATTCTCCTTCCATCATGTTATCAGTAATCATCGATTTCCAAACTTCAATGCCTTGAGTATTCAAGAAATTCCTCATTCTTGCCACCCATATATCAAAATTTCCATTGAACAATGGAGCCTTCGCAAATTGATTTACTTCAATTTCAATGTTTGAGGAAGACATATATTTAGACGGATTGGAGACTTTATTCCTTGGCTTTTCCATTGTGTTCTAATGATCAACCTTCAAGCTATTAGGCTTTAAGTGAAGGTACTGGCTCTAATACCAATTGTTGGAAATACTAAGAAGGGGTGAATCAATATTTCTTTTCAATTGTTAATCTTACTAGTTAGATCACCTATATTTAGAACACAAAATGAAAAATAAGAGTAAATTATTTTATTAATTTATTCTTTACAATAAATCAAGTACAATATATGTAGGGCTCCAACCCTAGATGAAGACACCAATATTCAATCTCCCAAGCTCCAACCTGTATTTACCAAGCACCAACTTGGACTTCCAAGGCTCCAACCTTATCAATTCTGAGGCACCAACCTCAAGGGATCCAACCCTATATCTAGTACAGGGTCCAACCTGGTCTCTTGATGACTCCTATCCTCTAGGGCTCCAACCCTATCTTCCAAGGCACCGACCTTGTCTCTATGAGGCTCCAATCTCTTGGGCTCCAACCCACAACTTCACTTCATCAAAATATCTTTGTCTATTCTTCACGGCTCCCAAAGTCTTCTTCAAAAAGCCCTGACAATATTCACTTAGTCTTCATTGTAGTCTCCACATTACGTCATCAATGACAACCCTTTCTTCATAGAAGGTGTCACCGCTGCTCTTCATTGTACCCAAACAATTTCTCCAAGTTACCTCATGATGGTTTCAATGCATCATGGTCTAAAATAATGTCTCCAAGATCAGCTAAGGCTTCTCAACAATTTGTCTTCAGTAAGCTGCACTATCTCTCAACGACACCACCAAATAATTCATTAAGTGCTTCACAATGTCTTCAATGTTCCAATTTCTATTGCCTCAACTCAACACAAGGATTCTTCTATTATGCTCCAGCAATGCTTCAAACAGGTTGCTTCTAGATTTCCTCCAAGACTGTTGTAGGGTCTGTTGCACAATGGTCTTCAATATTTTCTCCAACTCTTCTCTAAAAGGTTTTCTTCAAGGGTCTTCAAGTCTGCTTAGAGGTCTATGAATTTTCTTCAAAATGACTGCTTCAAAAAACAAGTCTTCAATGTTGTCTCCAACAAGACTATCTTCAAATTGGATTCAACAAGCTCTTCAAGAGTAGCTCCAAGGGATCTCCAAGATTCTCGGGAAGCCTAAAATGGTATGCAAAAAAATTATTCAAAGGCTAAACCTTTGTTTCAATTTCGTTCCCTAGAGAAGACTCCAAGGTCTGCTTTACAATATTTCTTCCAAGTCTTACCAAAAACAAGTTCAATATATTTTATCAAATCAGTTCAAGAACTTCTTTCAAAGTCTTCAAAAATTACTGTCTCCCAAATCAACTTCTGCTACAGCTGGCCTTAAAGAAATGAGTCCTTCAAAACTGCTTCAAGTCTGCTTCGAGCTTCAAACTAATCTAGAACACAGGTTCAAACTCCAAAGCACAGGTTTGAATTGTTTAAGCCACAGATCAACCCTCTACAAGCTTTGGTTTACTAGTTAAATATGCAGTCTACAATATTGACCCTTCAAGCTTTAGATACGAGTTGTGATACCTCCACAAATATGCTTACCACACCTAACTATCCATAGCAATAAGCTATAGGACTACACAAAAACTACAGCTCCTGTTCCAGATTATAATATCATAGGCCTGAGGAATGAGTTAAGGTCCAAGGGTATATATATGTGAGGGACTTCCAACCTTAAACCAAGTTGTCCATGAGTTTGTAATCTCTATAATCTGAGACACCCTCTATAATCCCGGAAGTTTCTACAGATCGTACAAGCTCTCCACACAAGAGCTACCACATGTCATTGAATCCAGCGTTCCCGAAGTCTTAAACCAAGTCAGGTAATCAAGGTCTTATGGTTTTTTATTCTTTGTAGCTACTCTAAATGTCAAGGCTATTTTCTCCTTTCTAACTCAATCGAAAGGATTCCACTGTTTAGTTTTATCTTCGGCAACCAATTACATAACAAACCTTCCTCCTTCATCCTTGCTTCTCTTCTCGGTGCCTTGTACGTAATTGCTGACCTAATTTTTTACTCTGAAATGATTTACCGCAACTTTATATATATATTTGTTGGTCCCTATGAAGAGACACGTCACTCTGTAGGAAGGCCGACATGAATGCCAAAGTGTAGGTTGGCTCTATAATTAGATATAATTTTCTTAACTTAAAAATTCATTATCTTTCAAACCGCTTGGAGTTTTGGGCTAAGTAATGGCTTGTTGGAAAGGAAAAAGTATGCTCTTCAAGATGGTTTAGGTGTTTTTAAGGAATTTTTCCTCTAAGCTAGCAAAAACTCTTTTTAATGTGACTGATTATTTATGAGTGTTGAAATGGATGCAGAGCAGAATAGGCTTCTCTTGTTAGGCTTCTTCATGGTTTTTGGCTTCTTCATTGTTTAACACCTTTAGCATAGGATCATGGTAGGGCATCAACAATGAGTGTATTACATAGTGGCATAGTGATATGTTATAGGAAGTATCATTAGGAAGGTCTCTTTCAATCATCAATCACGTCATTACTTAGTCTTCCAATCTTCATCAAACACCATCATTAAGTGTGGTCACATAAGAGTATAACATCATCACAAGTATGCCTTCATAAAGTAGTTCTTCACATCATGGGCTTGTCTTTAGGGACTAGATCACTAATTAGACACTTGGAAACTTCTTAAGGAAAGACATCATCATCTAGAACGAAGCATCTCAAGAATATTGACATCTTAGTCAAAGCCATATTGGCATCAATGACAACCTTGATTAATGGTGTACTTGGATCAACAATACAAAAAAATTTGAGGCATTTAGGTATGTTTCATGCTTCCCCCATAAGGGGAAAATGTTAAAAAAGGATTCATACACTTCTTGTATAGAAGATGTGAGAACAATAACATGTATAAATAATGTTGAGTCATTAGTAAATGTAATACTTGGTGAAATAATTTTTGGAGATATGAAGATAGATAGGAAGACATTATAATTTCATTCATCGTGTAAATTTCATAAAAATCATTGGGGACCACACATATTTTCTTCAGTAAATTCACACAACCACAGATGAAAAAACCTCATGGCAATTTTTTCTGTGCTTTAGACTGTGCAGAAAACAAATTTTATGGTTCCCAGTATCACATACTGATATTCCCACCTTATGGTAAAGGAAACATAAACCCCAACTCTCTCTTTTCCATTTTAACAATCTGCAGTGGTTATGGAAGATTTTCCAGAAAATATTATACACTCAAGTCTATAAAAGAAGTTCCAAGCCAAGGAATTCAAAGAGTCATTTAGAGAATGTCCATGATGACACTTTTTCACAGCAGGAAGGAGGATTGAGAAAGAGAAAGAGAGAGACAAGGCCCATCCCTTAAGAAAAATTGAAGTAAAGTTATAGTAGATGAGGTGAAGTTGCAATCGATTCGACAAGCACTATAATTATATCTGGTATTTTCACCAGGTTGTGTTTGTAAGATGATATCTTTGTCTATTTCCTTTATGAGTAATTGTGTGCTTTTATTATCTTATGAATCATGGATCTAACCTAATTTTTATGGAGGAAAATAATCACATACATATTTATTTATTTATCTTGTTATATTCTAGGGATTCATAAATGGATTAAAAGCATATATCAAAGCAATGTTGATTGTTTATAAATGATAAAATCTCAATTGTAACTTTGATCTCCAACCCTAATTTTTTCATTGTCTATCAACTTTTGAATCTTGTGTTTAAATGATCTAAACTTATTATCGGGCATTTGTATTGAATATATTTGTAGTTAGGCTTCCATCTATATATATTCTCAAATACTAGAGTTACTTTTTAGTATTTCCCTTTGAAATTTTTTGGTAAATGCAATGAATAGTTGATATTGGAATAAATTAATAAACAAGAAATAAATTATAAATACATGTGGGAGAAGAAACTTGTGCAAGTGATTAAATACAAATCATAAATTATGATAGTAGAGAAATACATCCGTGAAAATGCATTGGGAGACAAAATGTCTAATAAAAATGCCTTAAATAATATTTTATTAGTTGTTATAGAATTGAAGTCTTATTAAATGTGTACTTATAATTCTATGAAGTATATAGAGCTTCAATTTTAAATAAATAAACTTTTAACAAGGAATTAATTCCAATATATAAAATTTATGTGATTTTATTATAGTCATGTTTTTTAGGATAGAATTTTATTCCAAAAAAATAATATAAAATAATTATCTAATTATATACAAGTTGGGAGGTTGTTTTTTAAATAAAGTTGAGTCTAAGATTTTTATTGAGGTTTTTTTAAATTTTAAATGGGAATTTTTTATATATTTTTAATAAATAATTTTTATATGATAATAATTAAATATAAATATATTTTTTATATTAATATAGAAAATATATTTTTTTTATTTCCAATTTATTCCTTTGAAATTGAAATTGAAATTAATTTGCTTATAGAAGTAAAACAAAACAAATACTAATCTTCTATATCTCAAGAGACACTAACCAATAAGGTATATTCTTAGCTCAAGAATATCCCAAAAAAATAAGGAGTCAATAGTTTCAACCCTCAATTACATAACAACTTTTTATGGTCGGTTTCCATTCATCTCTAGTAACAATTGTTTATGTTCATTTTCATGTAAAAAATAATTTTCCTTGAAACAAATTCTTCACACAAAAATTTTGAATATTTTCAAAGACATGCCAAAAAACCAAAATGGAAATCCAATACATTTATTATAAACATCTACCGGAACTCGTATATGTATAAAACAACGATCAAAATTTTGGGATAATATGTTCATGACTTACAAGTATGAATACAAGTTTTTTAGTCGTGTGTAAACATTTGTTCAAAAAAATGCACCATTATTCATGAAAAAGTTCCTAACTAATCTAATAAATTTATAAAAAACAACTACTATTATTCATATATTGGTATGACATAATTATCTAAACTCTGCTACTTCTATCCACTACAAAATTGTTGAACTACCATCTAAGACAAATCTATTTGATTTCACCAAAGACAAAAAATATATGACCCTTGAAAGCTGCACGAATTGAAATTATTGACCACTTGCTCTATTGTCATCCTTCTACTATTTCAGCACTACTTTTCCGAAGTCTACACATTTTTTTTTGTCAGTCAAATTCATATTTATATCATCAGTTTAGAATGTACATCACATAACAACGTAGTTTTGTTACAACTAAGCAACCCAAGCTTCAAAAAGAGAAATATTGGTCTCAGGTGCAAGCCAAGGAAAACAATACCACTGGTTATTTCCAGCACAAAAAAAAAAACAAAAAAAAACAAAAAAACAAACAAACAAATAAAAAGCTTCATGGAGGAGGATTTTGAGGGGCTAGTGGTGGCCTTGCAAAGAAACCTGCATAGTTGTGCACATGGTAGTCAATGTGTTCGATATGGATTTCCAGTGCTCGGAGGTGGTCCTAGGAACTCATGAGTTGGTGGTGTAGACTCTCCAGAGAATCTAGAGTTTCATTTTTTATATGTTGAATGTAATTTATGTAAGTCAATAGCTCATTACATTCTTGATACCTTTGTTCCTTCCTTTTTTCCAGATGAACCTAAATTTGTTGCAATTGGACTGAAAATGCATCCAGGGTGGTCGGAGCCTTGACTTGACCAGGCGACCTCGATGGACAGACTGCCATTGCTGCCATGGAGTGTCGATTTTTGATGGACTCTGAGACAGATTTCAAGCCCATGTTCGAACTTCATTCCTCCATTCTGCATTGGAGACCACCTATTCGTGCATGATCACGTTACCTTGGAATATTCCTACCATTCTCATGCCCTACTTATACCTGGGTGAAGATCCGGTCTCCCACTCAGAATATCATGCATAATATTCAAATGCAAGTGCACAAACCAGCTCCCCTGGTCCAGCCGCCAACACCGTCTGGATCGCAAGTGAATACCACCATCCTAAAGACCAATGTTGAAAATGCAACAAGATGATGGAGCTTAGTGAAATGAAGTCTCCTTCACTAAGTGGGCCCGCAGGCTATTTTTGGCGCAAAGTCTATTTTTAGACATATGGAGCATGGTCTAGGAGTTGCAGTATGCTATTCTTGGATGATTGGTCGAGTTGGTAAAAATAGATGGACCTCTATTTTTAGACATACAAGTCGAAGTCTATTTTTAGACTGCCTGTCTAAAAATAGGTCAGTCAAATATTATTTACCCTTAATAATATTTGGACTATAAACTTCAGTTTATCCTCTTGCAGCACTTCAGTTGGAGCTACGGATGTGGCCCATGCATCTGACAAAGGAATTACGCTATTCCTAGGGGTTTTGTGAGCTCATGCATGGTTGACTTCAGTTAGAACTCAAGTGGCGGAGTTTGGTGGAGTTGATGAGACAGTTGGTGGAGTTGTGTTCTGTTTAACTTAGTTGAACTAGTTGTGTTTAGTTTAACTGGCTAATACACTAGTGATGAGTTGAGTGAATTAAATATTATTTAATTCACTAATTATTAACTCATCATTCAACTCAAGAACACATCAGTTGACTACAATGCATGAACAGTTCAATGAAGACCAGTGGAAGAGGTAGATGAAAGGGTGAGTTTGTTGGGAAAATATCAGAGAGGGTGAATCGCATTTATCGTATATTCAAAACTTTTTACTTTTCTTTACTTCAAAACTCATACGCTACTTTGCTGAAGCCAACTAGCGTATACACGCGGATATCTTTCATAAAACTCGCGTATACACAGAGATCTAATTATGCCATTAATTCTTTACTTATATCATTCCATCATTCATTCATTAGATGTTCTATAAACAGTAAAAATGTGCAGTAAGAATAGAATAAACCATCACACATAAGCATCACACATGAACACCAGGATTTTAGGTGGAAACCCAAGTCGGGAGAAAACCACCGCTGCAGTTGCTCATCCTTCAATATTTTATTATAGAGAAAACATCTTACAACATATGTGCTGGCGCAGACTCCTACCAGCACGCAGGCACCCACCTGCGCTCGTTTACCAGCCTCTCCTGGAAGGGAGCTCCAACCCCCTGACTCGTTTACCAGCCTCTCCTGGAAGGGAGCTACGACCCCGTGATCTCATTTACCAGCCTCACCTAGAAGGGAGCTCCGACCCTCCGATCTCGTTTACCAGCCTCACCTGGAAGGGAGCTACAACCCCCTGACTGAAGGCTACAACCCTCAGCACCACCTTGGACCACGTTTCATCAATTTTCACACTGGATCCAACAACTTCAAAAGAGCACAACTTGTAGGCCACGTTTCATCATATTTTCAGACTGGACCCTCTCCATACATTTAAGCACAGTCAAACATCAACAACAGATAGCTAAAACACAGCAGATCAGATCAGACATTTCATACCCCATACTTCAGCAAACCCTAGTTTGCATACGCGCTTTTCTTTCACTGATGTCGCGTATATACGCGCTTCCATCCACATCAACCAGCGTATACATCTGCACATAAAATTCACTGCACATACGCGCTTTTTCTTCATAGAAGCCGCGTATATACGCGCTTCCTCTACGGCTAAATAGCGTATGGATCTTCAACCATTACAGAGCTGCATAATTCTTCAGATCAAATATTCAGTTCAGATTCAACCCTTTACTTCAGACACATGTTCGCCTCATCACCGATCTAATCACTCCATAAACAGATCTAGTAGATACAAATACATTTCAGATCTAGATATCCCGCTTCATCATTTCTTCATAGGTGCATCATAGATTCAGATTTATCATCAAACCTTTACCCTTTCCATACAGATATACTTCACAGAGAAGTATTCATTCAAGCTCAGACATCTTGCACCCACACTCATGATTTGCACAATGAATTTCTTCTCTTTATATAGGTTTACCCTTTCTCAATACCATGAGCCCCTTTTTCAATACCATGAGCCCAAAACTACATTACTTCCGATGGTATTCCTGGACGGGGTCATTTAGACGAATCATTACCCAATACAATGGGTCAATACCATGGTGGTTACCCCTGGTTTTGCACTTTATGAGCGCTTTTTCCCATACACGACTTGGCACGTTATTTCCCGCGTGCATACGCGACTTATCCTAGACAAATCCGCGTATGCCTTGAGACATACTCTTTTCATCATAGATCTAACACATACTGAATTCCTTTCTTCATTACCTTCTGTACTCACTGTAGATACATCAGATTTACATCATTTAACAAGTTTATCAAGACATATTCTATCAAGCATAACTTCATCAAGTAGGTTGCCATCATCTTCATCAAGTGGGTTGCCATTCAAGGACAACACGCTATCAAGTGGGTTGTCATCAAGGACAACACTCAGCATCATATTGCCAACAAACATCATATCACATCAGATTTACATCATTTACCAAGTCCATCAAGTCAATAATAACTTCATCAGGTGGATTGCCATCAAGGACAACACATGTCAACAATCTCATGTCTTCATCTTCATTCAGTGGGTTGCCATCAAGGACAACACTCGGCATCATATTGCCAACAATCTCCCCCTTTGGACTTGATGGCAACCACGATGGTGTTTGGTTACCACAACAGATAGGTACATTAAGAATACAATGACACCATGTCACTCTCTCCATTTTTGACACCATTCTTTCTTTTCATTCAAACACCATGTCACTCTCCCCCTTTGACATCAAGGGCAAAGGGCGGATCAAAACCAACACACTCTCCCCTTTTCTCCTCATGTAGAAGAAGCGTTCTGCAGATCTGATGTATACTGAAGTGACCAAGCTCCCCCTGAGTTCATGCTGAATCTTCAAACATATTTTTCAATGAAGTACATGACTCTATGAACTTCCTATCACAAAAGACTCATACTTACATCAAAGATCCAACCAAGTGGATTCACATATGAGACTCAAGTACCCAATCAAGTGGGTTTACACATTTCAACTCAGCTACCCAACCAAGTGGGTTTACAAAATTTGACTCAGCTACCCAACCAAGTGGGTTTACAAATTTGACAAGTCCTTACATGACCGAATATTACAATTTTACATCATGGGTCTCAACATGACCTTTTCATCAAAATACAAATATGACTTTTCATAACCAACACCAGAAAGTCCTCAAGAAAGAGAACATATTTTAGAACCATCATAATGCCAACAATGCATTATACTCAGCAACGCTAATGCTCCCCCTGAATCTGTGCATCCAAGCAACCTTTCCATATGACTAAGGCTCCCCCTTAGTTTGTGCATCCTGAACACTTTCACCAACAAATCATCAAGGCATCTTTATCAGAACATTAGAAATAGAATTATGAGAAATGGAACACCACCAGAGATATCAAATAGTATCAGAGATACCAGACAGCACTGTAGCTGTGCTGAAGAGAGCTGACCCCAAATAGAAATTTGTCAGCAATCAGACATACGCGGTTTTATGTGCATGAACTCGCGTATATACGCGACTGTGTTTCAGGAAACCCGCGTATCCAATACCATCTTCTAAATTTTAGCCAGATCTAATCCTCTGTGAGAAAAAGACAGTGTTCAGCTTCTTTCTAGGATATTTGAATGCTTCCCTGGACTACAGATAGATAGAATAGTGTAGTTGTGTCTTCAAGCATCATCCAACGGTTGTAGCATAAGCACATTAGTAACCAAGCCTTCAGATTCTTTGCAGCATCAATACAATATTTCCAAGAGAGATTATCATACCAGAACAACATCTTCAAATATGTGTCAATCATCCATGTGGTCCAATATCACCATGATCTTTAAGATTTAACATGAAGTAACATATGTAGGGAAAAGATCTCAACCATAGTAACAAACTCTGCATGATCTATTCTTATTTCTGAATCAAATGACTTCCAACTCATCCATGTGTGAGCACAAAAGATACTTTTCAGCAAACAGGGCTCAAAATATCATCATAATAAACCATATACCAAGTCATCATCATTTGAGCATGAGTATCACAATAACCAAAGAATAAGCAGTCATAGTGCCAACAATGCAATCATTAGTATTCAACCTGCTGCTCCTCCTTAACTTGTGCAACCTGAACATCTTCAACAGCAAGTCACCAGCAACAAACTCTGCATGATCTGTCCATATCCAACGAATACTCTTCATCAAGTAACACTCCGGGCTCATCCATGATCTTCATCATAAGAAACCATGTATCATTTCATTAGCATGAGTATAACCAAAATAATGCTAACAGTACAATCATTAGCAGTCAGACTGATGCTCCCCCTGAACCTCTGCTCCTGATCTTCAGCTGTCATCCCAATTCTCTTATCATAAATGCATACGCGACTGTGTCTGCTGGAACTCGTGTGTATACGCGACTTTTGTTCATCTAACCCGCGTATGGAAAGTGAAGCATAGAAATTTTCACATTCCTTCATCTCCCCCTGAACTTGTCCTTCCTGTACCTGTCTTCTTCATATCAGATGCTCTGTCAGAAATACATATAACCAGAATAATCAAATCAACCATGAGATTCATCATACATTGCTCCCCCTCTGATGATACATTACTAAATCTCATAATGTATCCCACATCATTCCTGCAGTCAATAAGAAAAGTCAGCTTCAGAAGCGGATGACTGCAGTAGGGTCAGAATTCCCTACGTTTCTGATTGGTCCTCCTTCTTTTTCCAAATTTTCTTGAACTTCCTAACTGTGTGCTAAAAATTGTCCACTTTCTCAGATCTGTTCAACCTGCATTCCTTTTCTACATGTCCATACTTGTTACAAGAATAACATCTCATGTGTCCAGAGAAATAAGCATAAGAATCATAATGAGTATTTCTAATCTTCCTCCTTTTACAATCAGCTGCTTTATGTCCATACTTATTACATGAAAAACAATATCCCTTGAAGAAACCAGAGTACCTTTCTATGTAGGAACTGTTTGTTTGAGGCTGAAATGATCTGCTCCTGCAATTTGCTGCAACATGCCCATAATTATGACATTTAAAACATTCAACGTTCTTGAATGAATTCTTTTGAGAATTCATGATTGTTGGTTGATCTTTTGTCTCTTTCAACACTTCAGGTTTTGCTTTGACATCCTCTGAATTTTTAGCACTTCCTTGTGAGCTAGATTCTCCTTTGACAGTTTCATGGAAACCAAGACCAAGTTTGATAGCAGGAGACCTTTGATTACTCAGAATATTGTCCAAAATATTAGTACTATCTTGAAACCTCAAAAGTTTAACCTTTTCTTCTAATTTACCCTTGAGAATGTTTACCTCAACCTCCAAGGCTTGACATTGCTTTGTCATGCTTTCTTCTTTCCTTCTTCCATCTTCTACTTGATCCTTCAGATTTAGAATCTATTCTTTCAACCAATTTTCGTTTTCTTCACATGTTTGTTGCAGCTCTTCATTCTTCTTATTTGATTTTTCCAGATCTTCTTTGAGAGAGATGATTTCTGCTTCAAGTCCTGCATTCTTCTTATTTGATTTATCCATGTCTTCCTGAGGGAGATGATTTCTGCTTCAAGCCCTTCCTTTTCAAATGATTGTAGAGGTTCCTCATTCTTCTTACTTGATGCTTCAAGATTTTCTTGTAGAGAGATGATTCCAGCTTCAAGACCTTCATTCTTCTTTTTTGATTCTTCGAGATCTGTATTTAGATCGTTAATTTCTGCTTCTAGTCTTTTCATTCGATTGGATGCATAAGCATGAAACCTTTGATACTTGTCTATAGATTCATTCTCCTTAGATAATTTTTGCTGATCTTCATCTTTAATCTTGACAGCTTCTTCTAGATCCATACTGTCACTTTCACTATCATTACCTTTGCAAATACAGGTAAGTGAAATACAAGAACAACGATCAATACCTGTTTCTATCTGTCCATTTATTTCATTGTAGGCAGATTCCTTCTCATTAACTAATCTTTGTTGATTTTTGATAACTTCTTCTGGGTCCACAACATTACTATCTACACCATTGCTTGCACAAAGAAGATTACTAGGACCCCAATCACTATCTGATTCATCTTCGTCAATTTCTGCTATCCATGTTTTCTGAGATATCTCCTTTCTTCGAGTAGCCTTCTTCTTTTGCTTCTTTGCCATGATCACTTGTAGAGCTTGGTCAGAATCTTCTTCATCTTCACTGGACACTTCATCATCATCTTCATTTGTATAATAACTCTTCCTCTTTTCAAACTGTTTCCCTTTACCATGTTTTTCTCTATAAGGACATTTAGCAGCATAGTGACCAACTTTTCCACACTCAAAACATTTGAAGGGAAGCTTACCTTTGAATCTTCCAGTACCTAGTTGGAGTTTTCTCACGAAATTCACTTCTTCTTCTTCGGATATATAGCTGGATTCTTTGACAACTTCCTTTTCTTTTCCTCTTGCAGATACCTTAAAAGCAGCTTCTCTGATTTGAGAAGGACCTCCTTGTCTCATTTCAAAATCAGTCAGGATACCATGTAATTGAACAATAGTAAGAGTTTGCAGATCTTGCCTTTCTTCAATAGTCGAAACTTTAGAGTCAAATTTCGAAGTCAAGGATCTTAAGACCTTTTCCACCAGAGTAGTATCAGTTATGGTTTCACCCAAATTTCTCATTCGATTTACAATATCATCCAGACGAAGAAAGAAACCGGCAACACTCTCATCACTATGCATCTTCAAATTTTCATATTCAATTCTAAGAGTTTGGAGTTTTGCACTTTTTACCTTTGTGTCTCCTTCATAGCTCAGAATGATTTTGTCCCATATTTCTTTTGCTGAATGTAGCTGCATCACTTTAGCAAATTCTGATTCATACATGCTTCCTAATAAGACATTCACTGCTTTGGCATTGATTTCATACTTCTTCCTTTCAGCTGCATCAGTAGGAATACTTGTCGGATATTGATAGCCTTCTTCCACGATTGCCCATACATCTGCACCAAGACTTTGCAGATATGCTTTTGTTCGTACCTTCCAGAATATTAGATTGCTTCCATTGAATAGAGGTGGCTTTATAGACATTACTCCTTCAAGACTTCCCATTGCGACGGATCTCCTTCAAGCGATCAAGCTTCTGCAGAAGAACCTGCTCTGATACCAATTGTTGGGAAAAATACTGAGAGGGGGGGGTGAATCAGTATTTACTGCATATTCAAAACTTTTTACTTTTTCACTCTCTAAAACCCATACGCTACTTTCCTTTAGTAAACTCGCATATACACGCGGATATCCTTCATACAACTCGCGTATTAGCAGAGATCTAAATATGCAGATATTTATTAACTTAGTTCTTTGCAATATTCATTCATCTGATGTTAAGTTATCAGTAAACATGTGCAGTAACAACAGAATAAACCATCACACAAAACATCACACATGAACACCAGGATTTTTAGGTGGAAACCCAAGTCGGGAGAAAACCACCGCTGCAGTTGCTCAGCCTTCAATATTTTATTATAGAGAAAAACATCTTACAACATATGTGCTGGCGCAGACTTGACCAGCACGCAGGCACCCACCTGCGCTCATTTACCAGCCTCTCCCTGAGAAGTTGCCGAGATGGGAGCGACTTTGGTCGGATCTCATGTAAGAGGAGATAAGGCGGACTACCAGGGACGGATCTTCATCAAAGGCATCTGATGAAGAAAATTGCGCTTTGGCTGCCAAAGAAAAGAAGGGGAAGAGCAAGAAAGCTTCTCAGTCTGGTGCGAAAGGCAAGAAGCAAGACATGTCCAAGGTGAAGTGTTTTCACTGTCACCAGCACGGACACTATGCCACAAATTGTCCGCGGAAGAAGAAAAATAAGAAGGCTGCTGGATCTGCAGCGGGAGAGGCATTGGCTTCTCAATTCGAACTGGATTTTTCACTGATCGCATGCTTGGTTTCAAGTGTGATGGGATCAATATGGTTCTTGGACAGTGGTGTGTCATTTCACATGACCGGAGATCAAGATCTGTTTTCAGATCTGGAGGAAAAAGATCTTGGAGTGCACATCGAGATGGGCGATGATGGTAGATACAGTGCGACCGGTATCGGTACCATTTCCTTTGAGAGGGAGTTTGGTAAACCCTTCGTATTGAAGGAAGTATTGCATGTTCCAGGATTGATGAAGAATCTGATCTCTGTGGCGATGTTGGAAGACAAGGGGTATGATGTGGTCTTCAGTGAAGGAAAGGCTTTCCTACGCAGTAAGACAACTGGAGAGACCCGGAAGATAGGGGTTCGAGTCAAGAACCTTTATCAGTTGCAAGTAGATGGCTGCGCAGCAATGGCATGCAAGGTGGGAGAAGTGGTGAGCCGGG
>JAXQQM020083446.1:0-204322 GCA_034641835.2 Pinus albicaulis
GTGTTGAGCCCCAAAGATGTCCTTTTCTTTCACCAAATTTCACTTCATTTCCTTTGTCCTTTATCAATTATAGGCTTAAAATATCAATAGGATTGATTAAATTCACTTTAAGAATGCATACAATAACTGACTTACTAAACTTTTGTGGTCTTGTTGTTGTAGTGATTTTTGACTAGACTTAGCTACAGAATGCAGCCATTCTGTAGCTAGTCACATATTCCGCAGCTATCTTTATGTTCACACAGGTTACAGGTGTCACTTAAAGGAAAAATGCATATGGTTGAATTCCAGAACTCACCTACATCATTCCTTGCCCTCTACGAAGTCTGAGCAAAAATCTGCAAGTGGTTATGCACGTGGAGGAAACCAAAACTAAGAAGTAGATTCCTACTAGGACAAGGACTCTACAGATGTCTTCAGCAAAGTACGAGGCCTCCACAAGAGTTCTAATTTGATTTTAATTGAAAAATACACTTATCCCTATTTCTTCTCCAGGGCAGTTATGTATTTCTCTTATAAGAATAACTTGGGAAACCGAGAGATAGTTAGTTAGTTGATGTTTTATTGTTAAGTTGTCCAAGACCGTAATACTCTGTTTTTGGAAGCGTTTTCCTTTAATGAAAGAAGAACAAATTTAATACATGATCTGAAGCAATCTTGAAGAGATTCGTGTGCTAATCTGGTGGTAGAGGGCCCCTACTACCCGAGAGGCTCTGTGCATATTTTTTAGATAAGTAACTTTAGCTCTGTTTCGTTCCTAATTTAGGCAGTTTTCTGAACTTTATGTTTTATGCTCACTTACATTGAATGTTACAACCAGTTTTGTTCTTATGAATTGTTCCAAAATATCACTAATATTGAATGATATAGAACTGTAGTATTTCAGAGATTAATTTCATTTTAGTTCAGTTGTAGTATTTCGGAGGTTAATTGCATATTAGTTCGGTTTTGTTTAATGTATTTTAAGTTTTATTAGCTAGTTGTATTCTAGTTTTGTTACATTAGACTTAAAGGCCTTCATTATTTACAAACTTCTCTTGTTCTTAATCTCTGCTAATACATCATTATCATAGGAACAAGAATTGGTAATGTCATTTTGAAGTCTTGACTGTTCTGCAATTTCTCATAATTTTACAAACTGCCTTTTTCCAAAACTATTCCAAAAGATTTCTAACCCTTGAATGAGGCTTAATAGTGACATTTTGAGTTGCAGAATGGATTAATTTTAGTGTCATAAGTTAATTTAGAGTAGGGTTCCTTACTATGTTGTAGATAATCTTTTCCAAATGTGTTCCAACAAATTTCTAACCATGGATGAGATTTTCTCTGTGATATTGTAAGTTGTTTTTTACTTAGAAGAACCTCATTGCATTAAACTTATCCTTTTCTCAAGTTGTTCCAACATACTTCTAATGAAATGAATTGGACTGAGTTCATGTTATGAGTTATTTTTCTTGTCAAGTTTTGCAATCTGTGAATTAGCATTTTCTGTTCTTAGGTGCCATACATAGTTTAGAATAGATTTTGCTCTGTTTTAGTGTGACCAATAACTTCTCTTTGCCAACAACTTAGTTCTTTTCCTCTTAGCATAAAAACACAAAACCAAAAACACTAGAAAAACACTAAACACAATGAAGTAGGAAGTAGATACCTAGGCACATATAGTGCACTTCACTTCAATAGTTTACTAGCCCTGGTTGACAATTTATGACATCAATTTAGGAACACTAAGTTGAGCAACGTATTAATTAAGGACACCTAGGCATAGCACTCCAGGGCTCCGGGAGATCCTAGACAGGGGGTTTTAACTAGCAATGCCCCCCCCCATGATCTTAGTCAGGGGGCAACCACAACTGAAATCAAAACTAGGAGCCAAGTAAAAACTCCCAGGCAAGCAGAGGTGATGCCACACATTCGCACTCCCGAAAAATATTTTTTCAGCGCCGGCAGGTATGCCCTCTTCCATCTTCTTTTTTAAAGCTCTTGTCTTTCAAAAAATATTTGATGAAAAGAAGATGATTTAGCCTGAGGTAGTCGCTTTTGCAGGAAGAACTCATAGCCCGCTTACAACACCATCCGCTAAAAATCTTAGAGCAGGTATCATTCTACCCCCATCATGATAGAGTCCTAGAAAACTTTGCATATCCTGACATAATTTCTCCATCAGACATAAGCCATAGGGTCCTCATACCCGACCGTATTTATCATTACCTCACCCTGCACATGATAAACGTCCACATTGGTCAGTAGAGCCTCCCCTCCATGGCTTTCGCCACCCAAAGTAGACCATATATCACATCTCAAGTGACGCCATGGCCATACCATTTCAGTTCAGGAAGTGCCTCGTGCTGATCCATTCGTCATGCATAAGGTCAAGTTTACCATTCAAACTCAAACCCCCCTTCCCGGATGATCAGGTTGTACAAGCAGATTGAAAGCGCACCTTCGCACATTGCATTTGGCCCACCATACCTCCATCAGCATAATCCCATCTGTGACACTTCTTCATCCGCTTCATCAACCCCACACATGAGACCAATCAATGGGACCCCCAGGACCAGTAAAAAACCATCCTCACACCCTCAGTGAGTGACCCCTTTCATATTTTGGGGTACCCATCTTTGTGTTTGGTACAAACCAAACCTCATTATTTTATTCTTTTGGTAAGTGTACAAAGACCGCCAATGATGCCCTTCGCCTCTTCGCCCTCATATGTGATCTTTTTTCCCATGGCAGCAGTCCCTCATTCCCTTTGGTTGGATTATCTTACCCCCACGCACGCACCATCATGACATTCATAGCCGATTCACACCTACCCTGGAAGTCCTACTGACTCGAGGGATTTCCCCTTCAGGAGTACCTATGACTGTCACCAAGCTGCTAAAGTATAATCCAAACTCGGGCCACTAAATCCCCATCATCCATTTTCAGTCACCTCTCACCAACATGCCTATGTTAAACCCATCACATCTAGGTCCCTGACCCCTCAGGTCGACAACCCATGGTTCAGTTAAGGCTTCCTTTTTGTCGACCTCAACACCTCTTTTCCAAAAAGGAAGTGGTACCTTGGATCACCAATCCCCATGCAAAGGGGTATCCTCGAGTGGCACTGTGGGAGACATCATTGTCCATAGATGTCATCGATCCTCCTGACATTCAACTACAGAAAAATTTTTCATGTCATGATGGTATCGTACCATTTAACCATTGCCCTTTGATCAAATCTGTCGAAGACCTATGCCACCATAAGCATCTCTGTCAACAATTCTTACACGGGAAGGTCCCAGCCAATGAATATGTAGTTTATGCATATGGGTACCACATTCCACCTTTATTCAAAGAAAAAATTCCCTTGAGGGCATCAACAGTCGTTGTCAACAATTGCCAGCATCACTACCACAATAGTGGCAGCGACAACACATGTATCTGTAAATTTTGTGTAACTAGCCATAGCATCGCGAGAATGGGACATGCCCACCTCATTGAAATTTTGTATATATGTTGTATATTTTATTTTCTTGCAGGGGCCAAGTTAAGCCATGGTCATCTAGGAAACAGTGCAACATGTTGTCAATTCCAAGATTCATGCAGGCCTCTCTTTCTCTGTGCACGATATAGAAAAGAAACTATAATGTATTTCAGCTATACAGTTTTTCCTAGACCTCACACATTAGGGGGAAACTATTAACATTGGAAAATATTACAGCAGAATATGACATTAATTAATGTCAAGCCTAAGGATTTACAGAGCAGGAACACATTATGGAATCAAGAAAGTATTTAAAATCTCTAAGGTTTTGAGAAAATCATATTTGAACTAGTCATAAATGATGGATTACACGCTTAATCCTTTGAGAAGAGAGCCTTCTGCATGCTTTTTTTCCTGATAACTGTGTATTCCTGGAAATGGAAAAAAGTCGCTTTCCGAGACCACACCAAGCAAAGGACAGTTACTCCTTATATGAAGCCACCTAAGGACAGCCACCAGCACCTCCCTAGACATCATGTGAGCACACAAAGGAATATGTGAAGCACACAGTGGAAGCATACCTCTCCCTTGGGTCACCATCCATCATGTACCAAGGGAGGGAAGGAGGAGTTGAAACTCCCCTATATAAAGCCACTAAGAGATGAAGAAAGGGTGATCACATTGTTATGATGGCCAAAGTTTCCCAAGCAACACCAGCAATGTGTGACCCGAAGCTGGAGCTGAAGAGGACTCGATCATTGGCCACCCAACAATACTAGTCAACCATGCCAGAGAGAGAGAGGGAGACTGCATCAGAGGAGAGCTTGGAAGGCAACATCCTTGCATCAGGACCTAGTGCCATTGCCTAGGTGCCCTTTGGCAAGTGGGTAAAATTTATTCTCCATTTCAAACGTTTAATAAGAAGAGGCCTTTGAGCCGTCATTGGTATTATTATCATTTTGACTCTCTTTGATAGCTACTATATATTTGTGTTTTAGTTCGAGTTTAATGAGAGTATACTTTAGCATACTATTTCCACTAAATTTTATGCTTTTGAGCTCCACCACTTTCTTCCTATTACCAATAGTTTAAAGAGTAGACCACACTCTTATGATTAGTCTTCACAAGAGAAAGAGACCAATTGTGGTTCTATCCAAAGAAAGCAAGGAATGCCTCGTCCATTAACCGAAGAAAAAATCAATTAGATTCTAAGCATGCAACCATCTTATAAACTTTTATATGAGGAAATTATTTCTACTTTTTCTATTGTTGACTTATGTACTAAAGAATTTTCTCATGAAAAAACTATAGAACAGGTTGATACTAATGTTGTACTACCTTCTCTAGAAGACTTGTTTCCAGAGAATTCTCCTAATGATGGCCTTCAAACAGAATTCAACCCACTCAATCAAGGCATATCGAGTTTTCTTGGGGACAACATAGTAGTATATAATGAGGCTACCAAGTCAGATGATCATGAAGAACAGGTGGAGTTTCTTTCTTAAAATAATCCCAAGCACAACAAAGTGGAAGAAGGTGTAATCCTGAATGAAGCTTATTGTTTAAATCCTCAAGGCCAAGTATTATTCCAAGATCCTTTTGCTGATTTCTTAGAGACATCTAAGGAAGGAGTGTATGATGCCAGGAATGGTTTGTTGCATATTTTAAGGAAACTTTTGAGCACTATTGTTCAAAGGCAGGTAAGAAGGGATTGGCCTTTTTGTTTTTTCAGCATATTAAAAGAGTTGAACGAAAATCAATCATGTAGTCATTTACTTGATTGGTTGCATTGGAGAAGGGAATTCACTTAGTGAATATATACCTCCAAGTTATATTAGGGTAGGTAGGTATGTAAAAGGCTCTTAATACTTGAGCATTTTTTTCAAAGTTCTCAATTTCAAGTTGTTTTATTCAGGCTCAAGATAAAGTATGTTTTCAGACCTCAATTCTGTGGTGAACATGGCTTTCAGTTTTTGAAAGTCACAACCACAAAAGTTGCAGCAAATTATAATTACAGAATGGAAAATTAGCTAAATACATTAGGCTACTAGTCTACAAATTTTCTTGACACCTCCTAAAGGAGATGCCCTCCCTAGCTGGAGCCACTGTTAGTCTCCTATATTTCTACAGTATCACAAGATGATTATTTATTTCTTACATTCTGTTGAAAATAATATTCCCTGACTATCATTTATTTTCAGAAATCTCACTACCTTCATTATTTTCCATTTAACCTCTCCATTATCTCTCATTATACCTTTCCTAATATTCTCATGCTATGAAATCATATATGTAACCCTAATCCCCTCATTTTATCCTTTCCCCCTTCTTAAACCTTTTTCCCTATGCTAAAAACCCCATTCCCACTGCTAAATATTCATTTACCTTTACTTATTTCCCCTTATTTCATTAAAAACAATGTAAAAAAACATTTTTACATTTCTTTAAAATAAATTTAATTTATTTGGGTCCCACTTGGATAAACCCCAGTTGTATTAAACCTCGATTCCCGTTATGTTGATCACCCGACCCCTGTTTGTATTAAAGCCCCACTTTAATATACCTTACCACCACTTTTCATTTACTCCCCGCGTTAATACACCCTCGGGCCACACCTTATAGTCAAACCCCCTCACTCCATTCAATCCCTTCTCGACTTCGTATTTAAAAACCCGTCGTCTCATTTAAGAAACCTAACCCCACCTATCCTCCCAACCCGCAATCATTTTGCACCCAACCACCATCAGATCTCCACCCTTTTGATCCGACGGTCGTTGCCTCATTTCATACCCCCAACCGTTCTCCTTTTAAAACACCCTGGGGGTTGCCAAATGGGTGGTTTCGTACCCGTCCCATTCACCACGCGTCGACCCCCCACTCCATCACATCCCTCCAACTAAACCCACAAACCATTTGTGCATTGCGTGATAAACCATGAACCGCCCCTCCTTTAGAGTGAGCGGTCCCACTTCTTGCCATCCATCTGAGCTCTGATATTCATCCAATATCCACCCCCCAATCCAACTACCCTCAACCTCTTCGCACTCCCCGGCTGTCCGCCTCCTGCCAATGCTTACAGGGTATGAATTTGAATGTTTTCTCCGTAGTAAGGGTAAAGGTAAAAACTAGTGGAAGACTAAATTGGAGACAGAGTTAAAGAAGAGATGAAAGGCAGAAAAAATGGTCAAAGATAAACACAATTAGAGGAAAGAGTTAAAAATAAAACAGATAAAAAAGTAAGGTAAGGAAAGAAATGACAGTGACAACAAAGGCAGTGAAAGAAAACTTATAAAACATACAAAGGAAGACAAATTAAAGAATAAAAGACAAATCAAAGAGAAAATCAATGAGAAAGGACAAGTCAGATGATAAGACCACTCAACATTTACTTCTTCCCAAACAAATTGGCCACCTACACCCTAATTGTGATTTAATGAAGGAAGCTAATAAAATTCAAATGTTATAGTAAGAGATATTTTAGCATCAATTCAGAAGTTATCGTAAAACTTAATGTTACAGGCAGTTTTTCAAAAAAATCTTAAAGTTAGCTCAGAAGTTAATTTGAGAGTTATTATTATAGCAAGTCTTCCAGTGATATTTTGGCTTGGGCCTTGCATGGTCTCAAATGTCAAAATTAAATTTACTTGGTAATAAGTGTAGTATGTAACCCTATATTATGGAAACCTCCTCAAAACCCAATTAAACACTGCATGTATTGTTCATTATCAGTGTTGGTTGTTGGTTTGGATTTTGCTTACACTCTGAGTTGCAAAGTTTATTGCATTGGAGCATTGTAACTGTTTTAAGTTGGACATGAGTAATACAATAAATCTCACAGGATCCTTGATCTATGTTTAATGGTGATGTTATCCTTATTTGTTAATGCTTTTCCTTTTTTTTTCCATATTATGCATCAATATCCTTGATAGCAGAACATAAATATTAGATTAAGATATGATGCATGAGCACCTTAATTATTTTTGTACTGTTATCTCCATGTTTTCCTCTGCAAAGTATAGCTAAATAATTTAGAGTTTGTCCGCCCGTTAGTTTCACCTAGATGTTATTTTAAGGTTTTCTCTTGAAGTTTCACTAAATTATTTAGAGATTGTATGCTCTTTAGTTTCTCTTAAACTGTTATCTTGAGGTATTTCTTATGATTTTGAGTTAAAGAATTCTTAACTACTCTTTACCTCTACTCAACTGTTGTCTTACATGTTTTCCTCTAAGGACTTGAATGAACAATTCAGAGTCTCTCTTCTCTAATTTTATGTTGAAGTATAATTAAAGAATTTAGAGACTGTCTGCTCTTTAGCTTTGTTCAACTCACTATCATCTCATATTCATATGGCTACAAAGATCCATTTGATATAGTTAGGTTTCCCTATGAAAACCCTTGAAAATTTTATGTACAATTTAACCCTTTTATGACTCCATACCCCAATGGATTAAGCTTCCCACATTCTATATATCCAACCTACAATCAATCAAACAAAATGAACAACCCCAATCTTTATAACTAGCCTAATATCAAAAGAATAGAAGTATAAAGATAAATCAGTTAGTCATAAACACAGGGAGAGCCCTCTCTGATCCCAGGAAGTCTAGGTCCTGGACTCCAAAGTGGTTTGATGTGGTTCCATGCTACTTGTTCTTGCCAATCTTGAAAATTACAGGGAGCCAACAGATTGAACTAGAAGGATAATTCCAAACATAACCTCAGTGCATATTGTGGTGTACAACTCATGCTCTAAAAGCAAGAAATCTAACATGTTAAACTGCATTGGAAGCATGTTGGTCTTGATGAAGCTACATGGGAGATGGCTTATTATATGTGGGATATATATCCTTCATTGTTTTCTGGTGGAGGCAAATGTGTTTTGGGTATATTTACATTTTTATGTATGGTTTTTTTTTTAAAAGCCATGAGTTGTGTTAAAAATATCCATTAAGAAATATGATTGTCATGTTCGTCATGATGGTTTTTCTTTTGAGAAATTTGTTATTGTAAATACTGCAATGAGCTGGGTTATAAATCTTCATAGCCATTATGTTTAGCTTTCAATGGTTTTGTTGGCTGTAGGTTTCATAGAACACCAAGGACAATGTTCTTCTAAGGGGGAAGGGTATGTAACAACCAAGGGTTAAAAGTTCATGTAATATAGTTAATAAAGTAAAAATAAGACTGAGGTCATGGGACACTTATTCCAAGCGGAATGTTGGGAAAAATATCATAGTGGAAATCACTTGATGTGTTTATGGCTAAGACAAATTGACAAAGGATTTCAAAAGGAAAAAAATATTTTTTGGCATGTATTTTATGAAAATAAAGGAAATTAGGAGAAAAGGAAGGTGAAAGGTCACACGTTACATGTGAGAAGGAGATTGAAGGAAAATTGAGGAAAAATGAAGAAATTAGAGGTATCAATAACAAAAATACATCAAAGCATCAGTTCAGGGCCATTTTCCAGTTGAGTTTTGGAATTAGTTTTGAGAGAGGAGAAGGAAATAAAGCAAGAAAAGGAAGGACAAGGAAATAAAAGGAAAGGAAGGATGAAGCAAGGAAAATTTGGATCAAGCAGCTTCAGTGGGGATACTAGCAGGTAACAGGTTTCATATATTATTTCCTAGTTGGTTTTGGCATGCATGTAATATGCATGTGTGTATTTGGTTTATTTTTTGTTGGTGGCATGAATTTTGTCAGGGTTTGACCATGGTTTTAGCATTTCCTTTCCATTTCTGGATAGCCATGGTGTGATGGGATTATTTCTCATTTGATATTTGGATTTTCGGAAAGTTTTTGATCTGAGTGAGGTGTTCTTAGAAAAATACCAAGGGTTTGGGGTGGAGACGGTTTTCTTTGGGAATCCCTAAATAGGTTGGTGGAGATAGGAAAATTCCTTAAGGTAGGGTGATGCAATTCTGATGCATCCAAGATCAGTTTTTTTTTGTGATCTCAAAATCGATTTAGGTGAGATCACGATATAGTGAGGGTGGAGGTGGTTTAACCTATGTATTCCCTTGTTTTTTTATGGATCGGCTTACCCCATGAGATCACACATTCATTCTTGGAATATGGAGCAGGGGTGATTGAATGAAAGAAAGATTTGGTTCAACCCAATCTATGGTTGGGTGGTATGTGGAAGTCCCAATCCTGGTTAGATTTTGCATATGTTTAATATGAGTTAATTTTATCTTTCTTTTGATAAGTAAATGTACTTGTAATTATGTGGCTTTAATGGTTTTTCTCTAATTATTATTTGTCTAGTTATATGATTGTTATAAGCATGGTTTTTTGAGAGATATAAGTATGGATATTATCACCTTTTCATTAATGAATGTCCAATTCATGAATGTAAGACCTAATTGGCGTTGTGACAACTATTATGAGAAGGAATTTTTTCTTCTTATTAAACCTCCTATAATTTTCTAGATCATTATGCTCAGATATTCATTCATGACCCGTAGGTTGCATGTTTACCAAGCGTTTAAAAGAATTCCAGTCCAAGCTGGGAGAGGTCAGGTCAAGTCCTGGTTCAAGTTTTGGCTTATAATATTTTTTCTTAGGTCATTCGTCATTTTTGGAAGTTTCACTAAGTTCTGGGTAGAGGCCTGAGTCCTATCCCTGAAAAAGGGCTTATAATTCACGGTTGCTAGCATAGAACTAGCTAGAAAAGTCCACAGTTGTTGGCACACAGGCCTATGGGAGTGATAGGAGGGCTATATTTTCTCTCATTCCTTGGCAAGGAAGCAGTTGAAGCTCTAGGTCAGTGAAAAAGAGTGTTATCTTAGGAGTTGGAAACCTGATGGCTTGGGTTTCTCCTATAGGTCCTGTAGCACCTGAGGGAAGTTAGTAAGGTATTAAGTTTTCAGCTCCATTTCCTTAAGGTCATATAGGAGGTTGAGTCTTATCATAGTGACCCTCAACACATGTTTACCTCAGGAAAGCCAACAAAAATGAGTAAATGTGAGAGGAATGCACTACAAATACCCCTATAATATAATAGAAACCATTAGATTGAAGGTACAACAAACAAGTGCATACAAATTGTTAACTACTTTTCACATGCACAGGAAGATAGCTTGATAGTCTATAATAGTTTATTGCATCCCAAAACTACCAATATGTATATTGGTATTAATATCACCAACCACATTCACCTTCCTAGTATGAGTAGATTTCATAGCCCAATGATACTTCATATGTTAGTGGAGATACACCATTAAACTAGATGCCAAGGGACATGACACGCAATAAGAGTTATTGTTATGAGGAACACGACCTACAACGGATCATTGTAATGTCTGTGTTTTCTACTTGGTCTCCTGTCATTTCTTGCTCTGCGACATGTTACATACAATACCAAATACCACACCGATACAATGCGAAATGCATTAGCGAGAGGTTTCCTTCTAAGGAAAAAAAACCTAAACTAAAAATAACTTCTACTATCAAATAGAATAATTTAATGAACGACGATTGATGGTATTAGAGTGCATACTTTTCAAAATTTTGTCTGTTTTCACTTCGGGGCGTGTTGTGAAAATTGTCATCTTGACATTCTGCTATGTGTATGAGCTCATTATAACTCATACTTCCTCCTTTGTAAGTCTAACATATCAGTTCCTCATGTCAAGCCTTGAAAATCAAAGAAAAGTTCCTAAAAATATCCTTAACTTTGGTGTCGCACTTTCTCTATATCTTGCATACAGTCCCACACCTAATGTTCATGTATTCTGCATACCTGAACGCACTTTCTCTATGTTATAGGTGCGGACCCCTATAAAGATTAAAAGGGCACATGTAAACTCAGAAAATCTCATTTTTAGTAAATTCTAGAAGCTTCTAGAAAATATCTTGCGGTGGCAGAACTGCTCTTATGAGGTTTATGTATCCCTTACCTTATGGAGCTAACCCCTTGATGTGAGGAGCTTATCCCTTTGAAGGAGGATTCTATCCCTTCATAGTTGGAACTGAAACCTCCTCTTTTCCACTATAAAAAGAGGCATTGGGTAGCCTCAAGGGGAGTTCAAGCTTTAGAATTATTTGAGGTTAAGTGCTGTTGGGATTCAAACTCATTTAACTGAGATTTTTGTGAGGAGAGATCCACCGCTTACCTCCCCTGCTCTGCCTTGTCTCGGTTGGAAGAGTGCAATTCTTGTCAGAGTAGAGGAGATTCCTGCTTTCGGACCCTGGGAAGGCCTGTTCAACATCAAGGCTAAGGTTGTAAGGTTTTCCTACTTTTAAAGTTAATACAAATGAATTCATTTTTCTCAATAAGCTATTATTAACTGTTTATTTCATGGATTCCTTGATCACCATGATAGGTATGACGAGCATTTATCGCCTTTTGTTTAGGATTGCAGTTTATGTTAAATCCTTCAGTGAAACCGAGGGAGCACAATTCAAACGTTACTGATTCATTTACAGTTATCTGAATTTAGTAGTATATCTCTGCAAATCGCATATTCTTAGAGCAGGATAGGTTTGGTTGGATATTTGTCGTTAGGACTACCTTTTGGTAATAGGTATCCGATCTGTCCACAAGGCACCCGTCTCAGGAAACCAGAGATTCCCGGGTTCGATCCTCATGGAGTCGCCAATTTGTTGAGTGCGTATAAATCAATCTTGTGGACAAGATCGATCTCCCTAGTACCAAGAAGTAATCTAACAACAAACAGCCAAATAAACCTATCTTTCTCTAAACATATGCGATTTACAAAAGAATACTATAAAGGTGTCAAGGTCTTACCATAGATCCAATGCTTGTTCGAAGTTGTTGTTCCTCATGAACTTGAAGGAGTTTGTAAACCCGCAGTCACAAACAAGCAAACATTAAATAGCACCTATATAGTAAACATCATAAATCATGCTTATCATGGTGATCAAGGAATCCATGAAATAAACAGTTAATTAACAGCTTATTGAGAAAAATGAATTCATTTGTATTAACTTTAAAAGAAGGAAAACCTTACAACCTTAGCCTTGATGTTGAACAGGCCTTCCCGGGGTCCGAAGCAGGAATCTCCTCTACTCTGATAAGCTCTGCACTCCTCCAACCGAGACAGATAGAGGTATGTGATCTCTCCTCACAAAAATCTCAGTTAAATGAGTCTGAATCCCAACAACACTTAACCTCAAATAATTCTAAATCTTGAACTCCCCTTGAGGCTACCCAATGCCTCTTTTTATAGTGCAAAAGAGGAGGTTTCAATTCCAACTATGAAGGGATAGAATCCTCCTTCAAAGGGATAAGCTCCTCACATCAAGGGGTTAGCTCCTTAAGGTAAGGGATACATGAACCTCAAAAGAGTGGTTCTGCCACCGCAAGATTCTTTCCAGAGGCTTCTAGAAATTACTGAAAGTGAGCTTTTTGAGTTTACTTGCACCTTTTTAATCTTTTACAGGGGTCCACACCCATAACACATAGAAAGTGCGTTCAGGCACGCAGGAGTCATGAACATTAGGTACGGGACCGCAGGCAAGATACAGAGAAAGTGCGATACCAGAGTTAAGGAGATTTTTAAGAACTTTTCTCTTATTTTCAAGGCTTGACATGAGGAACTGATGTGTTAGAATTGCAAAGGAGGAAGTATGAGTGATAATGAGCTCATACAGATAGCAGAATGTCAATGGGATAATTTTTAGTGCAACAGATTGCCCCCTAAAGTGCAAAGTCTGGAATAAATGAAGATGAAGTCTGTCATATATGAAGAGTGCAGTGCTTTATCATTTCGAGGATCATCCTGTGGACACCCCAGTCGGAACCTGTAAAAACATTCAATGCTAAATATATATATGTAAACATATCATCGCTGACGTAGGCATTCCCATACTCAGATCAAAACTAACTAGAAAACTGATTCAAACTGTTCTGATACAGGAATAATTTTCAATACATCAACAAAGTAGACATGTGTAGACACAGTGTGGACGCAGCCATCTGTTTATGAATAGTCCACTGTATAAATGAATAACAAAATTCCTCGCAGCCTGGATGGTAGAAACTAGATCCAAGGTCTTGATTTCCGTTTCTCGAACCAGTACGATTCTATCCATGTGAATAAATGTGTCGAATTCGAACATGGTAGAAACCACTTGATTACCAGTCAATAATGTAAATTGTTAACAAGTGTGAGAGTAACCACCAGTAATGTCAATGGCTCTCAAAGTACTCAGTACAATCCATGAAATGTGAATGAATGAGATGAAGTCGAACATGTCACGGAATCATTCGATCGAAGGTCAATGATGCAACCTGTCGTCGAAGGCGAGAAACCTGCCATTGAGGCATGCAGATTTCAAGGTACTGACGATTTCTAGATCAACTTCCTAGATAATGAGCTGTCGTCGATAGAAAGTGATCCGTCATAGGCAAGCCCACAACACGAAATCATAGATCAAGTTTTGAAGAAATATATTGGCAAGGACTGACTCAGGGATGGTCAAAATGGAAGACAAATATTTTGCAGATGAATGGTTTGTTTGAACTATCCTCTTGAACACATAATGACACTGCAGATGGCTTGGTGACAATTGACCCAAAGCTAATACCCAGAAACCGGCTGAAGACTTTCAATATGGTTTGATTAACTATTAGGCAAAGGATTTCCCAACCCAGGTGAACAAAAAGTGTCGTGTTCAAGAGTGGTTAACGGTTTTCCGAATAATCAAAATGTAACAAACAGGTTCGTTTTTCTCTCTTTTCCCCCACCATTTCTGGCAAGTACCTTTTTATTTTTGACAAGCTTGAGGAGGATAACATTTGCTTGTTTATAAGCTCATCCTTCGGATGAGTCCAACTTAGTTTAAGATTCGAACCCTAAGAAGGAGTGGTTCGTTCCTGTTTAAAATTGAATAGGTCCTTTACTGTTAAATTTTAACGAGTCCAGTATAGGAGAAACTCGGTGTTTTTTCAATTTTAGGGAGTCAGAAGAAAAAACTTAAGAAGACTCCATGGGGGTAATTTTTCGTAAATTAAGTCTCTCGAGCCCAAAAAAGGATAAAATAATGTGGGAGAGAACTCTATTGACCGTAATTAGTCAACGTATACCTTTTTCGTAAATAGTCCATTTCAGTCCGTAAAAGGGGTAAACTTATACTGAAGGGACGATCATTCATTTATTTTAACGAGTTCAAATAATCAAGTGCTCGACAATCTTTTCAATTTTCGAGAGTCTGAAAAGAGCTTAAAAGAGGACTCCAAGTTTTCGCTTTTTCGTAAATTTTTGAAAGAGTCTGAAAAAGTGATAAAAGTATGCTCTTTGTTGAAAAATGATTAATTTTCCTAAAAATTCCAATTTCTGCACAAAAACTCGAAACATTACACATACCTGTTTAAGATAAATAAAAATGTTTTCAAAAATAACCTTTTTAAAGTGAAAAATAAACAAATTAAAAATTCATTTATTCGAAAAAACTTATAAAAACGACTTTTCTAACTTCATTTTTACCATTTGAGTTCACAGTGAAAAGTAAGAGCTTTTGGGTAAAAAAAATTCCTGTGAAGACTCTGGAAAATCCATCCAGCGAAATCGAGAACCATCAGCTCCAGGTAATCCACGACCTCCTTATCTTGCATTTCATCCATTTACATTTTGTTTTTAGGCTTCAGATTTCATTTTTAATGGAAAAATAGGTTCAAAAAATCACCCGCGAGGGTCCGTAGGTGCAACACGCGGGCCCTGCAGACCCCGATTTTTTTCTACATAGGAAAAATTCGTGGGTCTGCACCTATCTCATAGCACCCGTGCGTTCCTACACACTGTGTATGAGAACAGAGTGCGGACCCCGCGCAATTAAATTTCAAACTTAAATTTCTTTAATTCCGCCCAAAATTTTTCAAACTAGATTGTTCTAATATATCTTTTTATGCATTTTAGGATATACAAGATGATGATTTGGAGAGAACGTGAGCATGAAGACGTAGATGACACCGCAATGATTCATTTGCCTGGTAATATGATGCAGAAAGTGTTGTCCTTGATGGCAACCCACTTGATGAAGATGATGGCAACCTACTTAATGAAGTTGTTCTTGATGCTTGATGAGTTTATTGATGATGTAAATCTGATGTTCTACAAGTAGCTCAAGCAATTTAGAATCTTCAATGTGTGCCGTATCAATGATGAAAGGTGTGTTACAAGGTATACACAGTTTGTTTAAGGAGAAGGCGCCAGAGGATCGAAGGAAAAGCACGCTGTCGCGTATGATCAATCGCACTCTAAATGTGTAAAACCAGGGGTTACTACCATGGTATTGACCCATTGTATTGAGCACTGAATTGTCTATGAGATCCCATCCAGGAATACCATCGGAAGTGATGTGGTTTTGGTTCATGGTATTGACAAAGGCTAAATATCTATAAGGAGAAGAAATTAATTGTGCAAAGTGGGTGCATGAGTCTGGGTTTGAATGGGTACTTCACTTTGAAGTATGTCTGAATGGAAAGGGTAACAGTTTGATGATAGATCTGAATCTATGATGCACCTATGAAGAAAATGATGAAGAGGGATCTCTAGATCTGAAATGTATTTGTATCTTCTAGATCTGTTTATGGAATATTTAGATCTGAGATGAGGCGAACATGTATCTGAAGTAAAGGGTAAAACCTGAACTGTATATCTGATCTGAAGAAGTATGCTGCCCTATAATCTTTGAAGATCTATACGCTTGTTTGCAGCAGAGAAAGCGCGTATATACGTGGGTTGAATTAAGCGAAAGCGCGTATGGAATGTGAAACTAGTTCTGAAGTATGTGTAGATGTATACGCGGGTTTATATACATGAAAGCGCGTATATACGCCGGATCAGTGAAAGGAAAGCGCGTATGAAAACTAGGGTTTGCTGAAGTATGTGGTATGAAATGTCTGATCTGTTCTGCTGTATTACTGCTATCTGTCTATAATGTATTCATACAGATCTGGGTTTTCTGAATATTGATTATGCTGCTGACTATGTTGAGAAAATATCAAGTTGTTGATTGATTGGTTGATGATTCATTGAATGAATTGATAAGGGTATAAGTTTTAGTTTGATGTATGATTGAGCTTAAATGTGTGGAGTGGGTCCAGTCTAAAAATATGATGAAAAGTGGCCTGCAAGTTGTGATCTATTGAAGCTATTGGATCCAGTATGAAAATTGATGAAACGTGGTCCATGGTGGTGCTGAGGGTTGTAGCCTTCAGTCAGGGGGTTGTAGCTCCCTTCCAGGTGAGGCTGGTAAACGAGAGCAGGGGGTCGTAGCTCCCTTCCAGGAGAGGCTGGTAAACGAGTCAGGGGGTTGGAGCTCCCTTCCAGGAGAGGCCGGTAAACGAGCGCAGGTGGGTGCCTGCGTGCTGGTCAAGTCTGCGCCAGCACATATGTTGTAAGATGTTTTCTCTATAATAAAATATTGAAGGCTGAGCAACTGCAGCGGTGGTTTTTTCCCGACTTGGGTTTCCACCTAAAATCCTGGTGTTCATGTGTGATGCTTATGTGTGATGGTTTATTTTGTTCTTACTGCACATGTTTACCATTTATAGAACATCTAATGAATGAATGATGGATTGATATAAGTTAAGAATTAATGGCATAATTAGATCTCTGTGTATACGCGAGTTTTATGAAGGATATACGCGTGTATACGCTAGTTGGCTTTAGCAAAGTAGCGTATGGGTTTTAGAGCATGAAAAGGTAAAAAAATTTAGTTTGCCCTAAATACTGATTCACCCCCCCCCCCCCCTCTCAGTATTTTTCCCAACAATTGGTATCAGAGGAGGTCCTTCTGCAGAAGCTTGATCGCTTGAAGGAGATCCGTCAAAATGGGAAGTCATGAAGGGGTAATGTCTATAAGGCCACCTCTATTCAATGGAAATAATCTGTTATTCTGGAAGATACGAACAAAAGCATATCTGCAAAGTCTTGGTGCAGAAGTATGGGCAATCGTGGAAGGAGGTTATCAGTATCCGGCAAGTATTCCTACTGATGCAACAGAAAGGAAGAAATATGAAATCAATGCCAAAGCCATCAATGTCTTATTAGGAAGCATGTCTGAACCAGAATTTGCTAAAGTGATGCAGCTAAATTCAGCAAAAGAAATATGGGACAAAATCATTCTGAGCTATGAAGGAGATACAAAGGTAAAAGTGCAAAACTCCAAACTCTCAGAATTGAATATGAAAATTTAAGGATGCATAGTGATGAGAGTATTTCCAGTTTCTTTTTACATCTAGATGATATTGTAAATCGTATGAGAATTTTGGGTGAAACCATAACCGATACTACTCTGGTGGAAAAAGTCTTAAGATCTTTAACTTCAAAATTTGAGTCAAAAGTGTCAGCTATTGAAGAAAGGAAAGATCTGCAAACTCTTACTATTGTTCAACTACATGGTATTCTGACTGCTTATGAAATGAGACAAGGAGGTCCCTTTCAAATCAAAGAAGTTGCTTTTAAGGCATGTGCAAAAGGAAAAGAAAAGGAAGTTGTCAAGGAATCAAGTTATATATCAGAAGAAGAAGAAGCAAATTTTGTAAGGAGACTCCAACCAGGTACTGGAAGATTCAAAGGTAAGCTACCCTTCAAGTGTTTTAATTGTGGAAGAGTTGGTCATTATGCTGCTAAATTTCCTTATGAAGAAAATCATGATAAAGGGAAACAATTTGAAAAGGGAAAGAGCTATTATGAAAATGAAGATAATGATGAACTGTCAAATGAGGATGAAGAAGATCCTGACCAAGATCTGCTAGTGCTCATGGCAAGGAAGCAAAAGAAGAAGGCTACTCAAAAGGAGATATCTCAGAAAACATGTGTAGCAGAAAATGAAGAAGATAAACCAGGTATTGAATGTGGTTCTTGTGATTCACTTTCTTGTGCATACAATGGTGAAGATAGTGAAAGTAACAGTATAAGTCTAGAAGAAAATATCAAGATCAATGATGAAAGCAATGATTGGAATCAATTTCATAAGAGAGAATCTATCTACAAAGATATGATCTCTAGAATGAATGAACAGAAAGAAATACTGAATGGATAGATAGACAAGTATCAAAAGTTGTATGTTTATGCAACCAATCAAAGTGAAAGACTTGAAGCAGAAATCATCTCTCTCAAAGAAGATCTGGAAAAATCAAATAAGAAGAATGAAGAACCCCTACCATTTGAAAAGGAAGGACTTGAAGCATAAATCATCTCTCTCAAAGAAGATCTGGAAAAATCAAATAAGAAGAATGAAGAACTGCTACAAACATGTGAAGATCAAGAAAATTGGTTGAAGGAAGAAATCTTAAAATTAAATGATCAAGTAGAAGAAGGAAAAAGGGTCGAAGAAAACATGAAGAAGCAATGCCAAAAATTGGAGGTTGAGGTAAACATTCTCAAAGGTAAATTAGAAGAAAAGGATAAAATCTTGAGGTTTCAAGATAGTACTAAGATTCTGGACAATATTCTTAGTAATCAAAGATCTCCTGCTATTAAACTTGGTCTTGGTTTTCATGAAACTATTAAAGGAGAATATAGTTCACAAGGAAGTGCTAAAGACTCAAAGGATATCAATGCAAAGCCTGAAGTGTTGAAAGAAGCAAAAGGTCAACCAACAATCATGAACTCTCAAAAGAAATCATTCCCTCCTTTGATCAATAATGTTGAATGCTTTAAATGTCATATCTATGGGCATGTTGCAGCCAGTTGCAGGAGCAGATTGTTTCAGTCACAAACAAGCAGATTCTACATAGAAAGATACTCAGGTGTCTTCAAGGGGTATTGTTTTTCATGCAGCAAGTATGGCCATAAAGCAGCTGATTGCAATAGAAGGAAGAATAGAACAACACATTATGATCCTTATGCTTACTTTTCTGGTCACATAAGATGCTATACTTGTAACAAGTATGGACATGTAGAAAAAGAATGCAGGATGAATAAATCTGAAAAATTGGAGAACTTCCAGCACACAATAAGAAAGTTCAAGCAAAGTTGGAAAAAGAAGGAGGACCGGTCAGAAACGTAGGGAATATTGACCCTACTGCAGTCATCCGCTTCTAAAGCTTACTTCTCATAATGACTGCAGGAATGATGTGAGATACATTATAGAGATTAGTAATGTATCATCACAGGGGGAGCAATGTATGATGATTCTCATGGTTGATTTGGTAATTCTGGTTATGTTTATTTCTGACAGTACAAGACAGGTACAAGTGATACAAATTCAGTGGGAGATAAAGGAGTGAAATTTTCAATGCTTCACTTTCCATACGTGGGTTTAGTGAAAAAAAGTCGCGTATACACGCGAGTTCCTTTAGAGACAGAAGCGTATGCAATTCTGTGATATGAAATTCAGAGTTCAGCTCAAGAACAGAAGCACAGGTTCAGGGGGAGCATCGGTAAAACTACAAATGAATGCACTGTTTGCATTGTATATGCTTATTCCTTAATATGCATGCTCAAATGATATGATACATGGTTTCTTATGATGAGATTATGGATAAGCCCTGATTTATGAAGAGTATTTTGTTTTATGGATGAGATGGAAGTCTTATGATTCAAAGATATGAATAGATCATGTAGAGTTTGTTGCTACGGTTCAGACCTTTTATACATAATTCCATCACATGTTGCTTCATGATATAAATCTTGAAGAATTTGGTGATATTAGATCACTTGGATGATTGCTTGACTCATATTGTCTATTGAAGAAGTTGTTCTGGAATGATAATTCCTCTTGAAAAGAATATGTTGATGCTGCAAAGAGCTTGAAGACTTGGTTACTGATAGGCTTATGCTACAAATGTTGGATGACACTTGAAAACATAACTACATTGTCCTATCTGTTCTCATATATTCCAGGGAAGCATTCAAAATTTCTCAGACAGAAGCTGGAAGTAATCTCTGTCTTTCACGAGATCAGATTTGATCAAAATCAGAAGATTAAAATGGATACGCGGATTTCCTAAACGACAGTCGCGTATATACGCGGGTTAATACAAAGAAAACCGCGTATGGGTGGTTGCTGACAAATTTCTCTGATTTAGCATTTTTCAGCAGAGCTGCAGTATAGTTTGATATCTCTGGTGGTGTTCTAGTACTCATAATTCTGTTTCAGTCTCTAATGTTTCATGATAAAGATGCCTTGACGATTTGATGTTGAAAGTGTTCAGGATGCACAAGCTAAGGGGGAGCATTGGTCTCGTGGAAAGGATGAATTGGTGGCATTCTCATTATTCTTGCTGAGAGTAATGCATTGTTGGCATTATGATCACTCTGATATATGATCTTTCTCTTGAGATCTTTTTAGTATTGTAATATTCAGACATGTGAGGACTTGTTCAAATTTGTAAACCCACTTGGTTGGGTAGTTGAGTCAAAATGTGTAAACCCACTTGGTTGGGTACTTGAGCCTCATATGTAAATCCACTTGGTTGGATATTTGATGTAAGTATGAGTCCTTGGTGATAGGAAGGTCATAGAGTCATGTACTTCATTGAAAAATATGTTTGAACTTTCAGCATGAATTCAGGGGGAGCATGGTAACTTCAGTGCACATCAGATCTACAACGCTCTTCTATCTACATGAGGAGAAAACAACCTTGTGTTGGTTTTGATCCGCCCTTTGCCCTTGATGTCAAAGGGGGAGAGTGACATGGTGTTTGAATAGGGGGAGAATATCATTATGCTTAATGTATCTATTTGTTGTGATCAAACACCATCGTGGTTGCCATCAAGTCCAAAGGGGGAGATTGTTGGCAATATGATGCAGAGTGTTGTCCTTGATGGCAACCCACTTGATGAAGATGATGGAAACCTACTTAATGAAGTTGTTCTTGATGCTTGATAAGTTTATTAATGATGTAAATCTATGTTATACAAGTAGTACAGAAGTTACAGAAGAAATAAATATTAGTATGTGCAAGAATAATGATGAAAAAGGTGTGTTACAAGGCATACGCGGGTTTGTCAAGGAGAAGGCGCGTATGCACGTGGAAAAGTACGTGCCAAGTCACGTATGATCAATTGCGCTCTAAATGTGTAAAACCAGGGGTTACTACCATGGTATTGACCCATTGTATTGAGCGCTGGATTGTCTATGAGATCCCGTCCAGGAATACCATCGGAAGTGATGTGGTTTTGGCTCATGGTATTGACAAAGGATAAATCTATATAAGGAGAAGAAATTAATTGTGCAGAGTGGGAAAGATGTCTGGGTTTGAATGAATACTTCACTCTGAAGTATTTCTGAATGGAAAGGGTAACAGTTTGATGATATATCTGATTCTATGATGCACCTATGAAGAAAATGATGAAGAGGGATCTCTAGATCTGAAATGTTTTTGTATCTTCTAGATCTGTTTATGGAATATTTAGATCTGAGATGAGGCGAGCATGTATCTGAAGTAAAGGGTAAAATATGAACTGTAAATCTAATCTGAAGAAGTATGCTGCCCTATAATCTTTGAAGATCTATACGCTAGTTTGAAGCATAAAAAGTGCGTATATACGCGGGTTGAATTCAGAGAAAGCGCGTATGGAATGTGAAACTAGTTCTGAAGTATGTGCAGATGTATATGCGGGTTTATATGCATGAAAGCACGTATATACGCAGGATCAATGAAAGGAAAGCGTGTATGAAAAATAGGGTTTGCTGAAGTATGTGGTATGAAATGTCTGATCTGTTCTGCTGTATTACTGCTACCTATTTATGATGTATTCATACAGATCTGGGTTTTCTGAATATTGATTATGTTGCTGGCTATGTTGAGAAAAGATCAAGTTGTTGATTGATTGGTTGATGATTCATTGAATGAATTGATAAGGGTATAAGTTTCAGTTTGATGTATGATTGAGCTTAAATGTGTGAAGTGGGTCTAGTCTGAAATATGATGAAAATTGGTCTGAAAGTTGTGATCTATTGAAGCTATTGGATCCAGTATGAAAATTGATGAAATGTGGTCCATGGTGGTGCTGAGGGTTGTAGCCTTCAGTCAGGGGGTTGTAGCTCCCTTCCAGGTGAGGGTGGTAAACGAGAGTAGGGGGTTGTAGCTCCCTTCTAGGAGAGGCTGGTAAACGAGAGCAGGGGGTCATAGCTCCCTTCCAAGAGAGGCTGGTAAACGAGAGCAGGTTGTAGTCACAGTGGGTGTCTTCGTGTCAAGAATCAGCCGCACATGGTTGTAACATGTTTTCTTTATATAATAAATATTGAATACTAAGACGACGACAACGGTGGTTTTCTCTCGACTTGGGTTTCCACCTTAAATCCTGGTGTTCTTGTGTGGTGCTTATGTGCGATGGTTTATTTTGTTATTACTGCACATGCTTATTTTTATCTAATTATCAGAAGAATGAATGTTGCATAGATCTAAGTAAAGAATTAATGGGATAATAAGATCTATGTATATACGCGAGTTTTATGAAGGATATCCGCGAGTATACGCTAGTTGGCTTCAACAAAGTAGCATATGGGTTTTTAGAGAATGAAAAAGCAAAAGTTTGAGTAAGTCCTAAATACTGATTCACCCCCCGCATTTTTCCCCATCATTTCCCACAATACAGGCATTGAGAGCATGCGATTTGTATAAATTCTGGGCCATTCAGGGCATGAGGGCACAGGTAGACCTCCTGACGTGGCTGGTGAATAGATGGAATGTACAGGACCAGTGTTTTGTTATTGGCGGCCACCGGCTCGAAATTGAGCTGGAGGATATCTATTTTTTGACTGGTTTGTCCAAAAGGGGCGAACAAATTTCTCTGTTTGGGACTAGGCCAGGTGGCCAGTCTATCGCTAGTCTTCGACTAGAGTTTTGTGATGATCAGGCAGACCCCCGGGACAAACAGATTGACATAAAAACTATCATCCATCCCGAGCTTAAAGTTATTGCATTTACTGTCACCAGACTGTGTGGGAGCGTAGTGTTGCATGTGGCTACCAGTTCCCAAATGCGTATTGTTGTAGATTGTTTTCGAGGCACCATTTTCAACTGGTGCGAAGCTGTGTTGGCCAATGTAAAAGGCGAAATAACCAGAGCAAAGAATAGAAAGCTAAACAACTTTGGATATGGATCCATTGTAGTCACCTTTTCTCTAGAAAGGATCCCCATGTTAGCTCCGCAGAACATTTCTGCTGATGCTGGTCGACCTCGAGAACCTAGGATGGTTCGTTGGGTTGCATTGATGGCTCGTCATGCTGCTGAGGGCATCGAGGTTGTTCGATTTCCTTCTACATATTTTCATTGGCTAGAATGTCAAATTTTTTTCATAGAGGACTTTCCATATGCCAGGATAGATTTCTGCGGCGACCGAGAGATGGCTCTCCTAGCAGGGGAACAGTGGGATGAATCAGGTAAAAATAATTTTCAACAATTTCTAAGTTCTAATTTTTCTTGTATTTTAATTGTCTCAAAACTAATAATCAAAAGTTTTAAATGTAGATGTGGGCCCAAAGAGACCAGCCCATCTCCAGCATTATGAGAGGAGGCATCTAGCTACCGTAGCACCAGCCCTATAGGGCCAATCAATAGATATCCTATCTAATTTAGAGCATCACCTAGAGCTCCTAACTCAAGACATTCCAGAGACTGACATAGATGATATTCCCGTCAGATTACAGAGATATGTGATTGGTGTCCCAAGACCTTTTAGGAGGTTCCTATGTAGGGTGGCTCGAGCAGTGGTCTCTTATCGTGATCATCATCAGTGATAGGAAGATCGTGTTGTAGACTCATATTTTTAACCTTTTATATATCACTTTTTCCGATCATAAGGTGTTTTCGACCTAAGATCGAAGACGATGTATATTTTTGAAACAAACTTCTATGCTATGACATATCACTATTACCGGCTATCTGTGTACATGTTATTGAATGTTGTTTAATTTACTATTTTGATTTATTCCAAATGTCGATTTATCATACTAGAAGAAATTGAATCTGCTAATGTATTTAAATGTCTTGGAATATGCTGATATTCAATGTAATCAAATTCATGTTCCAAGAGATGAACTCTTAAAAATAACCGTAATAACACTGGATTTCTAATGGCATAAACCCTGTTCAGCTGTAATAAAACAAGTTCAGAATCCAACCTAACAATCAAACTCAGAATTCCAAACGATATGGATTCAGATAATAACTCAATCACTGCACTATACTCTGCAATGTTATTTTTTGTTTGACCGAGGTTTACCCCATGCATGGATACTAACTCGTCAGAGGGTGAATAGATAACCCAACCTGCAGAAGAAATGTTCCGTGCAATATGATAAGCACCATCAGCAAAACCAATGTAGTTTTGAAGAGACGTCGACATCTGCAATATCAAGAGTAAAACTTAGTTAAGTAGGAGTAGTGATAAAAACACAATCTAAACTAGGCACGTTTTTCTACTCTAAGACACACCAACAGTAAAGAAATCTAATATAATAAAAAAATCTCCACACCAAATTTAAGCATAATATTGCCCATTTTAAAGTTTATCTAATGGGACACCATTGAAATCTATCAGCTCATAGGCCCCTTTTTCCAGATTCCACTTAACAATGAAAGGACCATGCCACATGGACATAAATTTTCCAGCCCCTAGCTTATTGTTGGCTTAATCGTACACTAAGACTAGGTCTCCTTCTGAAAAATTACGAGGGGTAACACTTCTATCGTACTGAGCCTTTATTCGTTTGACATGAGCCTCGTTTGCTATTGCAGCATTTCGTCGATTCTCATCTAGCTGAGCCAAGTACAAAAAACATTTCTCCTCTTCAGATGTAGCTAGGAGTAATTCTATGGCTAATTTCAATGACAAAATTTTGCATTCAATAGGAAACACAGCTTCCAAACTGTAAACCAGTTGGAAGGGAGTGAAACCAGTTGATGTTTTTACTGAAGTCCGATATGCCCAAAGTGATAAAAATAACATGGAATGCCAATTCGACCTATGAATACCTATAATTTTTTTAATCATAGTGACTAAAAATTTATTGATAGCTTCAACCAGACCATTAGCTTGGGGATAATATGGAGTAGAACTATCGTGGCGCAAGCCAAGTTGTTCTTTCAGCTCAGTCATCATGATATTTCGAAAATGACTTCCATGATCAGTAATAATGGCTTGAGGAACACCAAATATAGCAATTATATGATTGAACACGAAAGTTGAAGCAGTCTTTCCATCTGCTGAAAATGTAGGCATCGCCTCGGCCTAGTTAGTAAAATAATATACTGCTAGGATAATATATGCATGCCCCCCGACCGAGTGAGGGTTACATGTAATAAAGTCAATACCCCATTTTGCGAAAGGACCGAAAGAAATTATAGGGTGAAGAGGAGCGGGTGGCGCACACATTTTACAATCAAAGACCTGACAATTGTGGCATTTTCGGACTGCATAGATACAATCTTTGAATAATGATTGCCAGAAAGAACCAACGTGCAATATCTTTTGGTTGTGCCATACCCAGACATATGACTGCCACATGCTCCAGAATGGTAGTCATTTAGAGCCTTCTCAGCTTCTTCATGAGTACGATAGCGTCGGAAAACAGAATCCGCTCCACGACGATAGAGTGTATCACCAATAATATTGTATTGTTGGGATTGGAAACGTATTTTTCGTCGCTGAGATCATGAGATTTTAGGCCGAAAGGATTGGGTTTGGAGATAGACAATAACATCCCCATACCATGGATCAAGTGTACTGATAAGAAACAAGGATTCATCTGCAATGAAATTTTATACGCCACAGTTTCAGTATCAGTAGAGGGGAAATAACACATTAGTTCAGAAAAAAACAAAGATTTCTTCGCCTTGTACTTTTCAAATTCCAAGTCAAATTATTGCAGGATAACTATCCATTTTGAATACTTTCCCCCTAGCAATTGTTTGGTCAAGATGTACATCATAGGGTTACAGTCAGAAATTACTGTGGTTTTGCGTAATAATATGTAGTGTTGAAATATTTGGACAACTTGAATAGCTGCCAAGGCCAATTTCTCCACATGCGTGTATTTGATCTCAGTCGGATGCATATTTCGACTAAGATAGTAAATCACATGTTCATTATTGAATTCATCTTCCCAAACTAAAACCATCCCAATGGTGGAATGAGAGGCGGCGAGGTACAAAAAATAGTCCTGGTTGTAATTGGGAGGATGCAGTAATGGTGCATGGGTCAATGCGTGTTTTAGTGCATCAAAAGATTGATTAGCGATCTCATCCCAAAAGAACGGAACATTCTATTTTAATAACCTAGTAAAACCCTTTGTTAACTTGGCATAGTTAGGAATGAACCGACGTAAAAAGTTTTCTTTCCCCTGCAAAATTTGGAGTTGGCATAGAGTCGAAGGAGGAGGTAAATTAAAAATATCTTTGACCTTCGACGGATCAACACGAATGCCTTCTTTCGAGACAACAAATCCCAGTAAGCGACCCGATTCTACACAGAAAACACATTTGTGTGGATTCAGTCGAATTCGATAATGCCTACATCTCATAAAGATAGCTCATAAATGAGTGAGATGGTCGGCCCTACGCAATGAATGAGTAGGTAAATAATCGAGATAAGGCTGCACAATGTGCTTAATGTCATGAAATGCGTAAGACATAGCCCTTTGAAAAGTTTCCCGAGCATTCTTCAATCCAAAGGGTAGTTTGCAATAAGCAAATTTCCCCCATGGACAAATGAAATTTGTTTTTGGCTGATCAGCAAGGAGTATGTTTATTTGATTGTAACCAGAAAAGCCATCCATAAAGGAGAAAATTTCACTATCGGCACAATCATCAATTATTTGATCGATATAGGGGGTTGGATAATTGTCTTTAGGAAAAGCTCAATTAATATCCCTATAGTCGATACATACTCTTATCATTCCTTTTTTTGTTAACAGGAACAATATTCGATACCCAATCGGTTAAAGGAATTGGATAAATAAAACCTACATGAAGTATTTTTTCAACTTCGGCTTTGATAGCAGTAGCTTTTCTCGGATGTATCTGACGTAAACATTGACAGACAGGTTTGGCATCTAGGTAAGTCTTGATTTCATGTACAACAATTGACGGATTGATCCCTGGCATTTCTTCATATGACCAGGCAAACACGTCACATAATTCTTCAAATAGAGCTTTATAAATTTGGTTTTCATCTTCCGTACATCAAGCACCTATATGAATGTTTGCAATTATTCCTGGCTTAACTGAAATGTCAATAGGAATCATTCGAGAAATATTTTCCAAATTTAACTCAGAATCAGGATTTCACATTGGATTCTGCGGTTCTATGACATATTCAGCAGTAAAAATAGAAGCGAAATCATTTTCAAAATGATGCAGCTTAGGTAAAAACGAAGATCGGTGATGTAGATCTTCCCATGGTAAATCGTCAACAGACAAAAGTTCACGAATTTTCTCATCAGTATGAACAAGATCGGGAAATGTCGTTGTGGTAGATATAGAAAGTGATTCCTCATGGATCCCATTCATTGGATCAGTTTCGGTTGAAGAAGGGTCAGAAAGTGACTATATAGCCTGATATGCAATTTCAAATGGACTCAAAGGCATCACGCCATCAAATGAATCCAACTTGAAATCAGAAGGTACGATCCAAGGATCATCAAACATAATGGTATTCGACAAAATCATATGAATAGTTGCGATAGAAGGTAATAGGTTAGGAGGAGGAAAGGAAAAATTTCCTAGTAAACCAGAATCTTTAATCAAACCTACCCCAACATCCTTATAAGGGATATCTATTTTACCGATGTGCTAGACAGTTTCTGTAGAGGCTGGATCGGATGAAAAATAAGTGAGCTGGTCTATTGTAATAATCTTTCCTTGATGTGGAAACTTAATAAGCTGAAATACCGATGAAACAAGAATACTCATAGCATAAGGCCAACTACGACCAAGAAGAAGGTTGTAATCTATAGGGGCATCAACCACTTCCACATCTAGATTTACGGTTTTTCCTTCGACCCCTATAGGTAAATCCTGAAAAATACCGAAGGGATGGAAACCTCAGCCATCAAAAGCCTTTAGAATTGTCAGAGATTGATTGAGTGTAGGAGAACCAAGCAATTTCCAACACTCGATCGACATAATACACGTTGAAGCTCCCTCATCAATCACAGTTTGAAAAATCAGTCTATTTTTTACTAATACTGGAATCTGGAAAGCCATTTGATGAGGTAGGCGAGGTGTACTATTCTCTAAATCGAAGATTATTAGGTTCAAGTCTTGAATATCGACAACTCCTATGACAGAAAAAAGTAATTTACGTTGTGCTGGGTACGATTGCAACACTTCCAAAGCCGACATTGCTGAAGGGGAAATAGCTAAGTCCTCAACAATGTTGTAATTCTGTGCAGCTCTCGCATGTGGATTGAGAGCTGATTTATGAAGTACACCTTTAGCAAGCGGTTTGATTATTAAGTCTGGATTGGATTTCTCGATCTGTAGCAGATCAGAAATGGAAGGAGGTGTAGTTGATGTGTTTGAACTAGAAGATTTTACTTCTTTACCACCAACAAGACTTTAACTACCATAATCTTGCAATCACGTCGTAATCCTAACATGAGACATCATCATAATAGGTTATTCTGAGGCATTCGAGGTGGAACCAATCATCTTACTTTCTTGAGTGGGAAAAGGATCCTTCAAGACAGTAGGCTTTTGAGAACCTTTAACGAATTTCGAAACCTCTACTCGATGTGGGCATTATTTAGTAAAATGATCCTCATCGCAAATGAAACAAGGATAGCGAGGCTTGCATTTTTCGTCATTAGATTCAGTTTTATCTGTTTTTTCTTTTGATTTCTTTTTGGTTTTATTCTTCTCCTTCTTTTTACCACCAGATTTAGGTTTGGACGCAGATTTCTCCATGATATGAATGTTGGAAAAAATTTCAGGGGAAGACTCTCCTTTCAGGGAATTAGGTAAATTTATAATAGGAGAAGAATTCTTGGAAGATTTATTCTTGCTTTTAGTATTAACTATACCAATCATACCATCAACGGCATGAGACCCTGAAGGAGCTGTAGTTATTTGACCTTGTTTTGGAAGATCAAGGATTTTTTCATGAAAAGTACCTGACTGCGTATGGACGAGGTTGAGATACTGAGCTTGAGCAATGACTTTCTCCTCAGTAAAAACTCTGGCCTTAGCTACATCTTCAGTGATTTTGGGTAATAATGATTTAACAAACCATTCCCACAAAATTTGATCCGGAATGTAAACTTTCACCAAACGCCTTCTGTGTCGCCATTCATGAATATGATAAGAAATATATGTGGACTTGTATTGTTTTAGCGAATTCAATAGTTTCGTGCCATTGTCGTATCTGACAGGCAACTAAAAAGGAGTTAAGATGGTAGTTTCTAACTGACTGAAATTATTAAAAGAGCCTCATGGTAACTCAATGTACCATTTGGCGGAAAGACCAATAAGAGTTCATTGAAAAAGATGTAAGAAAATTGAATCATAAAATATTGAATCAGATGCACACCAGAGGTGATAAGTCATAATGTGATTTGACGGATCCTCTCCTGAATTACCCTCGAATTTCGGTATATCACTAGGAAACTTATGCGGCATTGGCAGCTAATACGGATGATATAAAATTGGATCATTCATAAGGCGTGTCAAATCAGGTAAATCCAAAGTTGCAATAAATGGTAACTGACAGTTAGGATTGTGAAAACCTTGAGTAACAAGAGCAGTTTCAGGAGGAGGATACCCAGGATAACTGGGAATTGGATTTGCATTAGGAATTGTGTAACCTCCCGCAAACCAGGATTAACCGAACCAAACTGGGCTTGTTGAGGCTGTTGATAAGTATAGCCAGGGTAGGGTTGATACTGATAAAATGGGCTTTGTGAAATGGGACTGAATTGATACTGTCCCTAGTACGATTGATACGTGAATTACAGTTGAATTGTGACAATTGTACTTGTACCAGTTTTTCCCGCAGGTATAAGGACCGAAGTCTGAACTGAAGGTCCTGACTGGGGTAGAGAGACTTGAGGGATTTTCACGGATGCAAGGATAGAAGAAACCAGAGCTACAAATACTCCAGAAACATGTGTTATAGGTTGAATAGATGTCGCAGTAGTTGCAGCAGTTTGAGGCGGAGTCTGAGGTGTACTAGGCCCAGAATGCTGAACAGAACTAGGTACAGGGGTTTGAATAGTAGGCTGGACAGGTTGCTGGGTTGGGCCAGAAACCAAAGGCTGTACAGGTTGAATAGACAACTGCACATTAGGTTTCATAGTCTATTGAATTTGGAATGGATCCCACACCATGTTTATTCCGGGGTATTGTCTCGTAGAAGGTTGAACATAAGGACCATAGTCTGGTTGAACGTAGGGTTGATAAGTAAGTGGTAAATTTTTGGCTCCTTGTACAAATGATTGACCAAAAGGCATTTGGAAACCTTGAGTTGGGTACTGACCTTAAGGTTGATAACCCTAAGGCACGTACTGAATTTGGGGTTGATAAGGACTTTGAGGGACATACTGAGTTTTGGGTTGACATTGGGGTATGTACTATCCTGAAGGTTGATAACCTTGAGGTATGTACTGTCCTTGAGGTTTTTCTCCAAAATAATATTGTGCCACAGTTTGTCCTAGGAAAAATTTACCTTGAGGTTGCCCCCCAGGCGGTAACTGACTGCCTTGAGGTTGTCCCCCAGGCAGTAATTGACTACCTTGAGGTTGCTACCCAGGCGGTAACTGACTTCCTTGAAATTGTCCCCCAGGCGGTAACTGACTACCTTGAGGTTGAGGATTCAGAATATTACCAGACATAATAAATATTTGCTCTACGTTCAACATTTGAGTTTTAAGTCCATTAAGACCAGATGATAATACTTGTTCAATCGGTCGAGGAGATGCTCCTGAGAAAGTACCAGAAAGAGCCTAGTACCCCGAAGGAACAGAAGGACCACTTGTGTTCGGTTTCAAGTTCAGAAATTTTAGGTTCGTCAGCGAGTTCACTGGAAGGAGAAATACTACTAGTAACTTCAAAAACTAAAATCGATTCTTGAATGTGTTCTATCATGGGTATTTGATGATCAGGATGAACAACTATAGATTAACTTACAATTTCTGTTGATCTAATTCTACCACTACTAGATGATACTAGAGCACGCAACCCTTTAAGCTGACTTGGTGTATATTCAGGGGGCTTCCCTGGAAGTCTCCAGGAATGTCTTGGTAATTCTACTATGATTAAATATTAATCAATCACACACAAAGAAGGAAAATTTCAATAAAAACACCTAAAGTCTCTAAAGAAACAAACACCTGAATCACACGCCTAAAAATATAAGAGTTCAAACCACACACAAACAGTAACTTCCTGTACTAAAAACACTAGTTGGTGATTAAATACAACTTAGTATTAATTTAATACAGAAAGGGCGGTTGGAACAGTTACCCCGATAACCTGCTTAATGAAACAGACTGGCACAAGTTTCTTCACAAAACCATCTCATGTGAAGAGAACCCCCCAAAGATTCCAAGTGAGTCTAGTCAACGTTTGCTCCAGGTACAGTGAGATCTTTCCTTCACCATCAGCTTAGGAAATAATCTTAAGCTTATGGACACTAACGTTACCAACAGTAAAAAATACAACTGGGGGAACAGTCTATGATCTGGTTCCACATGCAAGGGCAGAGTAACAAAGCTCAATCCCCTTGAAGGCTCCTTGACATGGTCAATCCGAGGTTTACCGACAAGTGACCCCAGGCTCCTCGACAATGGTTAATTCGAGGTTTATCATTTGTAATGTGCGCAGATCTTATATCTTTCCCAATGAAACAAAATGATTGTCTCAAACGTTCGGGCATGATCTTGTGATTAACTCTTTTAAGAGAAGTTTCTCAGATTGTACCAATTACAATTGGATTTATTTCCTACCACAATATTTATCTACTTGTTTGTTTTTTCTATCTTGGAGAGTTAATTAGTCACTACTCCAAGATTCTAGCCTATGCTATATTGGTGATAAGAGCCCTAGAAATAAAAAAAATTACTAGATGAATTTTAATTAAGTGTTATTTTTATGGGTTGTTCTTTAAGTCAATAGGTATGGAAATGAAACTTTGATGGTGTGAAGACTCGAGTTCCAAAAACACTAAAAATGCACCTAAAAATAATAATGAATTCGTTTTTCTTTCAATGAAATTCTAACTAAAGAAAGAGTTCGAGAGTGCAATTCTTTCTAAGAGACAATTCGTTCTTTGAACATAAAGAATAAGTGGAAGAAAATATTTTTGTCTTTTCAATAATAACTCAAAACGAGACAAATAATCAATGCTCACAATAAATCCCTTTCACTTTCAAAAGCTGAAACTACAAAAACAACTTTCCTTCAAAAGAGATCTACAACTTCTAAAAAGCACTCAAAACTAAAAAAACTAATTTTGAGATCTACAAACTTTAGAAATCTAATTGAGTAAAAGATTTATTTTTTTTGAAGAATTTTTTACTTCGTTGTTCAGTAAACTAAGGATTTATTTGTCCAGAATAAAATAAAAATAAAAAAACATCTAGATATGTTTCCTTGTATAAAAACGAAATTCAAAACTTATAACAAAGTTTTTTCAAAGATTTGCAAAGAAACAACTAGATCTATTTCTCAAGAAAGGATGGATTTCACAACCAAGTCAGACTCATCAAGAAGATAAAATGACGAGTGTGATCTGAGGTATTTCAAGCTTCTAATCTTTGAGTCACTACAGTGACCAAGTGAAAAGAAATCCAAAATGAAAAACTTCTAGAAAATCATAAAAAACACAAATACTGTTGGAACTCACTCACAAGAGGCTTTTGACAGGAACAATACAAATCTGGGCAGATACTAGAAACCCTAAATAAAAAATAAAGATAAAATGAAAGAAGAAATCTAGAATTTTTCAAAAATTTTAACAGGGTCCATAGGCTCCCAGAAGTAATAGGTGTAGTCCCGCACTGGTTACTTAAGGAAAGTGCGAAACTGCTCACACTGTGCAAAAGAACAAAGTGCGGTCCCCATAAAATTTCAAGAAAAACATAAAAGATTTCAAAATTTTCAAAAGCAAAATAAACCTAAGCTACCCAAACAGGTATCCATCAATCAAAAACCAGAAAAACTTTTCTCATATCAAAATAAAGGAAAACCAAAAAAAATAAGAATCCTTCCCCAATGGAGTCAAAAATTTGTTGAGTTGATAAATCAATCTTGAGGACAAGATCGATCTCCCTAGTACCAAAAGGTAATCTAGCAACAAACAACCAAATAAACCTATCTTTCTCTGAGCATATGTGATTTACAAAAGAATACTACAAAGGTGTTAAGGTCTTAGCGTAGATCCAATGCTTGTTCGAAGTTGTTGTCCCTCGGTCACTTGAAGGAGTTATCTTTATAAACCTGCAGTCACAAACAAGAAACATTAAATAGTACCTGCATAGTAAATATTATAAATCATGCCTATCATGGTGATCAAGGAATCCATGAAATAAATAGTTATTTAACAGCTTATTGAGAAAAATGAATTCATTTGTATTAAATTTACAAGAAGGAAAACCTTACAACCCTAGCCTTGATGTTGAACAGGCCTTCCCAGGGTTCGAAAGCAGGAATCTCCTCTACTATGACAAGCCTTGCACTCTTCCAACCGAGACAGATAGAGGTATGTGATCTCTCCTCACAAAAATCTCAGTTAAATGAGTTTGAATCCCAACAGCATTTAACCTCAAATAACTCTAAAGCTTGAACTCCCTTTGAGGCTACCCAATGCCTCTTTTTATAGTGCAAAAGAGGAGGTTTCAGTTCCAACTATGAAGGGATAGAATCCTCCTTCAAAGGGATAGGCACCTCACATCAAGGGGTTAGCTCCATAAGGTAAGGGATATATGAACATCAAAAGAGTGGTTCTGCCACCGCAAGATTCTTTCCAGAGGCTTCTAGAAATTACTGAAAGTGAGCTTTTTGAGTTTACAAGGGTCCGCACCCATAACACAGAGAAAGTGCATTCAGGTATGCAGGAGTCATGAACATTAGGTGCAGGAGCATAGGCAAGATACAGAGAAAGTGCGATACCAGAGTTAAGGAGAATTTTAAGAACTTTTATCTTATTTTCAATGCCTGACATGAGGAACTAATGTGTTAGACTTGCAAAAGAGGAAGTATGAGTGATAATGAGCTCATACAAATAGCAGAATGTCAAGATGACAATTTTCAGTGCAACAGGGCGTTGCCCTCTGTGGAACCCCCGGGCAGCATTTAATTATGAGCACTGTTGCCACCCCATTAAGGTACAAGGGTCCAATCACTATGATACAAAATAAACAAGATAATCAGGCTCCACACCCAACAATCTCCCACTTGGAGACTGATTGTAGCAACTCCACCACTGCTTCATTTGTTGGACAATGACTCCTCGTTGGACCTAGTTTTTTCTCATCTTCATCGTCATCCTTGAAGACCAATTGAAACTGAGAATAATCTTTGTTTCTCCCTGGTTACAACTTTTGTTAGCATATCTGTGGGATTCTGGCTAGTTTTTATCTTTTCCAGCTTCAACTATCCATCTTCCAATACTGACCGTATGAAATGGTACTTGAGCTGTATGTGTTTAGTCCTAGAATGAAATGTTGAGTTCTTTGCAAGATGAATGGCACTTTTGCTATCACTGTATAACATGCCCATATCATGGTTCTTACCCAATTCATCCATAAACATTTGTAACCAAACAATTTATTTACTAGCCTCTGTAGCAGCAACATACTCTGCTTCTATTGTTGAAAGTGCAACAACACTTTGGATTTTTGAAACCCAACTGATAACTATTCCACCTATAGTAAATACATATCCTGTAGTGCTCCTCTTGTTATCTGTGTCAATTTCCATATCTACATCAACATATCCCTGTAGAGAAATGTTTGAACCACCAAAGCATAATGCTTGATTTTTGGTACCTCTCAAATATTTGAGAATCCATTTCATAGCCATCCAATGTTCTTTTCCTGGATTTTTCATGTACTTGCCTACAACCCCCACTCCATGTGAAATATCAGGCCTTCTGCGAACCATTGCATACATTAATCTTCCAACTGCTGATGCATATGGAAATTTAGACATATAGTCTATTTATTCTAGGGTCTTAGGGCACATCTCCTTACTAAGTTTGAAATGGCCAGCAAAAGGTGTACTAACTGGTTTTGCATTTTGCATATTAAATCTTTTCAACACCTTCTGTATGTACTGATTCTGAGACAGTGTTAATTTGCGATTTTTCCCGTCTCTAGTTATTCTCATACCAAGGATTTATTTTGAAGCTCCCAAATCCTTCATTGCAAAAGGAATTTTCCAATTTTTTTTTTAGCAGATTTATTTCCTACATGTTAGACCCTGCAACAAGCATGTCATCTACATACAATAACAATATCATATAGCTGCCATCATTTTTCTTTTTTCAGATAAACACAATGATCAGAGTAGCATCTAGTAACTCGTTGTCTCGCTCAATTTAGTGTTCCTAAACTGATGTCATAAATTGTCAACCAGGGCTAGTAAACTGTTGAAGTGAAGTGCACTATATGTGCCTAGGTATCTGCTTCCTACTTCATTGTGTTTAGTGTTTTTTTAGTGTTTTTGGTTTTGTGTTTTTATGATAAAAGGAAAAGAACTAAGTTGTTGGCAAAGAGAAGTTGTTGGTCACACTAAAACAGAGCAAAATCTATTCTAAACTATGTATGGCACTTAAGAACAGAGAATGCAAAACTTGACAAGAAAAATAACCCATAACATGAACTCAGTCCAATTCATTCATTAGAAGTATGTTGGAACAGCTTGAGAAAAGGATAAGCTTAATGCAATGAGGTTCTTCTAAGTAAACAACAACTTACAATATCACAAAAAAAAATCTCATCCATAGTTAGAAATTTGTTGGAACACATTTGGAAAAGATTATCTGTAGCATAGTAAGGAACCCTACTCTAAATTAACTTATGACACTGAAATTAATCCATTCTGCAACTCAAAATGTCATTATTAAGCCTCATTCAAGGGTTAGAAATATTTTGGAATAGTTTTGGAAAAAAGGCTATTTGTAAAATTATGAGAAATTGCAGAACGGTCAAGACCTCAAACTGATATCACTAATTCTTGTCCATATGATGATGTGTGGGAAGAGATTAATAACAAGAGCAGTTTGTAAATAATGAAGGCCTTTAAGTCTAGTTTAACAGAACGAGAATACAACTAGCTAATGAAACTTAAAATACATTAAACAAAACCGAACTAATATGTAATTAACCTCTGAAATACTACACCTAAACTAAAATGTAATTAGTCTCTGAGATACTACAGCTCTTTCTCATTCAGTGTTGGTGGTATTTTGGAACAATTCATAAGAAAAAGACTGGCTATAACATTCGATGTAAGTTAGCATAAAACATAGAGTTCAGAAAGCTGCTTGAATTAGGAATGAAACAGAGCTAAAGTTACTTATCTAAACAATATGCACAGAGCTTTTCGGGAAGTAGGGGCCCTCTACCACCGTATTAGCATACAAATATCCTCAAGATTGCCTCAGATCATGCAATGAAGTTTGACTTCTTTCATTAAAGGAAAAGTACTTCAGAAACAGAGTATTACTAACTTTTGAGATCTAACAACAAAACATCAATCTAGCTAACTGTCTCTCGGTCTCCCGAGTCATTCGTATAAGAGAAATACATAAATACCCTTGAGAAGAAATAGGGATAAGTGTCTTTCCCAATTAAAATCAAATTAGAACTCTTGTGGAAGCCTCGTACTTTTGCTGAAGACATCTGTAGAGTTCTTGTCCCAATAGAAGTCTACCTATTAGTTTTGATTTCTTCCACGTGCATAACCACTTGGAGATTTTTACTCAAACTTCGTAGAGGACAAGGAATGATGTAGATGTAGTCTGGCATTCAACCATATGCGCTTTTCCTCTAAGTGACACCTATAACCTATGTGAACATGAGTCTAGTCAAAGGAACAGGTGACCGGTTGCCAGAATGGCCGTATTTTGTAGCCGAGTCTAGTAAAAAATTACCGCAACAACAAAACCACGAAAAATATAGTAATTCACTATTATATGCATTCCTAAAGTGACTTTAATTAATCCTATTGATATTTTAAGCCCTAACTGATAAGGACAAAGGAAATGAAGTGAAATTTGGTGAAAGAGAAGGAAATCTTTGGGCCTCAACACTTGTTCATACATAAACTTGTCAAATTTTAGATACCACTGCCTTGGAGCCTCTTTTAAGCCATACAAGCTCTTCTTTAGCTTGCACACTGATTTTTCTTTCCCTTTGACCTCATATCCTTCTAGTTGCTCCATATATATCTCTTCCTCCAGATCTCCATGGAGAAATGTTGTATTTACATCTAACTATTCAAGATGTAAATCTTCTGCTACTACAAGACTTAAAATATTTCCGATTGAAGTCATTTTAACAACAGGAGAAAATATTTCATCAAAATCAATACCTTTCTTTTGTGCAAACCCCTTCACCACAAGTCTAGCTTTGTGCCTTTGTTTTCCTCCATCTTCTTCCTTCAGCCTGTAAACCCATTTATTCTCTCATGCAAGGTATTTTTACGCAAGGGTGAACTCGACTAAGTCCTAAGTCTCAAGTTATGCATCATGGAGTCCATCTCCTTTCACGGCTACCTACCACTTCTTCCTAGTTTCAACCTCCATTTCTTCTTCATAACATTCATGTTCACCAAAATCAGTCAACAATATATGATATAATGAAGGAGAGTATCGTTCAGTCTACTTATCCCGGTAGATCTTCTAACACCAATTTTAGGTGTTTGAGGTGCCTATTGCCGTTGTGGTGGTTTTGTTACTATTGTGGCTGTTTATTATTATTATTTTCAGGCACCTTTACTTTTTTTGTGATTTCATCAAGAACTGTGTATTCTTTGTTTTATTTTTCCCATTTATTTTCCTACAACTGATCCTTATAAAATACCTTTTCATTGAATATTACATATCTGCTCCTAATGATTTTGTGATTTTTACAATCATATAAGCGATAACCAAAATCATTAACACCATATCCAATAAATGTACATTTCTTTGATTTTGCCTCAAGATTTGTTCTATTTTCTTTATTAATATGGACAAAGCCCTCACAACCAAAAGGCTTTAAAAAAGAGTAGTTTACCTTTTTACCTATCCATGCCTCCTCTGGAATATCACCATCCAAGGAACTTGAAGGTCCTATGTTTATTAGATAAAGAACAATATCTACAACATCTGCACAAAATTATAAAGGAAATCCTGCATGCAATCTCATGCACCTTGCACTCTCCATGATTGTTCTGTTCATCCTTTCTGACACACCATTTTCTTGTGTTGTTCTTGGAACTGTCTTTTCTCTGCAAATTCCATGCTTTGAACAACACCTATCAAACTCTTTGTTGCAATATTCACCTCCATTGTCTGATCCAAGACACTTCAACTTCTTTCTTGTCTCAATCTCATCCAAATCTTTCCATTTATTGAAAGTATCAAATACTTCATATTTATTGTGAATACAATAAATCCAAGTTTTTCTAGCTGCATCATCAATAAAAGTAACATAATAATGGGAGCCATTGAGATATGATACCTGAGCAGGTCCCCATACATAAGTATGCACAAGCTCTAATTTTTCGCTCTTCTTTTCTTTCCCAACTTTGAGAAATCTAAATCTCTTCTATTTTCTATAAACAAAATTCTCACATAAATCAAAATCAACATTCTTCAAACCCAAAAACAAATTTCTTGAGTGAAGAATCTTCATCCCCTTCTCACTCATGTGTCCAAGCTTATGTTTCCATAATGCTGCATTTTCCCCTTTGGAAGTTAAAGCATTAAAAACTTTAGAAATACCATTGCATAAATACAAGGTACCAACATTTTCACCTTTTGCTATTACCAGGGCTCCTTTGGTGACCTTCCAAGTTTTATCTGTGAAATTTGTCACACAACCTTCACTGCCTAACTGCCCTGTTGAAATCAGATTTTTCTTTAGATCTAGAACATGCCTTACCTTCTTGAATAGCCATTGGCTTCAATTTTTTTGTTTTACAAGAACTTTACCCATTCCAACAATTTTACAGTGTTTATCATCACCCAAATGAACTTATCCAAAATATCCTTGAACATAGTCATGAAAATAATTCTTATCAAATGTGGCATGGAATGAGACCCCTGAATCTACCACCCAGGAATCAGTAACATTTTTGAAAGAAAGAATAAAAGAATCTTGTAACACATCACCTATCATATTTTCTTCATGATTGTTTTCTTGCTTTGCATCTCCTTCTTTTCCCTTCTGAGATCTACAGTCTTTCTTTAGGTGTCCTTTATTTTTTCATTTCCAACACACTATTCCCGATCTGGACTTGGATCTGCCTTTCCTTGATTTACTGCGATATCTTGAGATATTTCCTCTTTCCATTCTTCTTCCCCTAGACTCTGCACTCAAATAATTACCCGATGTTTCACTGGAGCTTTTCCATCGCATTTCCTCACTAAGGATAGCACTGACAACATCATCAAACTTTTAAGTACTAGATCCAGAGACAGAGTTACTAATGGCCATAACTAAACCATTCCATCTTTCTATAAATGAGCACAGAAATAAAAGAGCCCTAACTTCATCATCAAATTTTACCCTTATAGAAATTAACTGACTGGTAACTGTATTAAAATCATTTAAATGGTCTCCAACAGATCCACCTTCGGACATCTTCATATTAAATAAATGTTTCATAAGAAATACCTTGTTTGAGGATGAGGGTTTTTCATATAGTTTCGCCAATGCCTTAATCAAACCCTTTGTTGTTGTTTCCTTTGAAATATTGAAGTCTATCATCGCCGTGAGGCACAACCGTATTTTTTTGAGTGCCCTTCTATCGAGAATTTCCCATTTTTCATCTGTCATAGCTGTCGGCTTCTTTGTTTTTCTGTTCAATGGTAGGTACAGATATTTCTGATACAAATAATCTTCCATATGCATCTTCCATGGCGGGAAGTTTTGGTCGTTAAATTTCTCGACCCTAAATTTACCATCTTCCACCATTGCTCCCACTCAAACTAGGACCCCTTCTTTCCTGTGAGTTTATCAGCCAAATAGACCTTCAGCTCTGATACTAGTTGTTAGAAAATTATATATTACAGAGCAATGTAACACATAAAATATGCGAAAAACACAAGCACATAAAACACATAAAACCAGAGAGACACAGATATACGTGGTTCACCTAGTTTGGGCTATGTCCACCCCGAACATTCAGTCCTTCTTTTCTATTATCCAACAAAATGAAGAGACACAACCTACAACATATCCATTGTAATATCCTCTGTTCTCTCTCACAGTCTCCCTATCTGTTTCTCGCACTAAGAATACACATATGATACAAAGCCACAATACAATGCCCTCATACAAGCGAGGGGTTTCCTTCTAGGGAAAAAAACTGTAAACTAAACATAACTTCTACCTTCAGATCATCCGCCTAATGAATGGCCCAGATTGACTAGAAATTACTATACTTTTACAAGGCAATTTTACATCTGTTTTTAGCTTTGGGGGCACTTCCCCCCTGGACCCCCCAAGCAGCGTTTAATTACGGGCAGCGTTGCTGCCCCATTAATGTACAGGGGTCCAATCGTTGTGATACAAAATAAACAAGATAACCAGGCTCCACACCCAACACATCCTTCAATTTTTGCTGGTAGGAGGACAACCTTGTGCGCCCCCCATCGTGCCCCCCCCCCCCATATGTCTTAGGCTGTTCATCCCATCCAGGAATAGAGAATCTGTTATAGTTAACAATAATTAACTATTTTTCTCTTATAAATGTAGTTTTATTGTTATATTATTATATAATCCAATCACTTAATCATTACAATAAGGAAACATACCAAAACCACAAGACGATAATATCTAGTTAGTAAACCTCTATTTTCCTCGAGATTTTCTCAGTCAAATTGAGAAAGAAGCATTGGTCAACTAACCATATCATCTTATGGACACCTAAAACCCTATTTGGATCACCTATAACCAAACAATTTATTCAAGCATCGAAAATAACACACTAATTCAAATGATATGAGATAGTCCTAAATCCTCCCAAATAAGGTAGATGTGAAGAGTAAAAAGGGTTCTAAGGTTGATACAATGGGGATCTATCCATTTTCCACTATGAATTTCTAGACACAAGCTAAAAAAATGAATTAAAATCTGGAAAATCAAACAAATAGGCCTAATATGGACCTCATCACTTTGTCTAGGTGAGAAAGAAGTGATAAAAACTGTAAAATCACTTTAATGTAGTGTGTAGAGTATGATTACTAGAAAAGAATCACTCTAATAGTAAATGGATAGAGTGATGACACTCTAAAGTGAGTTTTTTCAAAAATTCAAGCTCATATTTTAATAATTAAGCATGGATCTTACCTATAAAAGATATTAAAAGGATAATAGTGACTATAAAACTTTCAATAAGTAGAAAAAAAAGAAAATTTAAAGTGATGAGGAGAAATCAACAATGTTTCTCAATTATGGTTGCCAATTTTGTCTACATTTTTTTTCATATTTCTAAAGAGTTAATATTCCATAGATATTTCCTTTTATATTTTTCAGATAATGGATGGTTTTCCTAATCAAATCGATATATAAAATTTTCATGAATTTGACATATGAATAAGTGGGTAGAGAAACTTGCAAATCTTTAACATTGTTTGTTGATGTGGATCCTGGCTAATAAATTTTCTTGACATGATACACCTAGAGATATTATACTTTTTGATTGAATGGAGTGAGGGGGTTTGACTATAAGGTGGGGCCTGAGGGTGTATTAACACGGAGGAGTAAATGAAAAGTGGGAGGAAGGTATATTAAAGCAGGGCTTTAATACAAAGAGGGGTTGGGTGATCAACATAACGAGGATCGAGGTTTAATACGACTGGGGTTTATCCAAGAGGGACCCAAATAAGTTAAATTTATTTTAAAACAATGTAAAAATGGGTTTTTTACATTTTTTTAATGAAATAAGGGGAAATAAGTAAAGGGAAATGAATATTTAGCAATGGGAATGGGGTTTTTGTCATAGGGGAAAAAGGTTTGAGAAGGGGGAAAGGATAAAATGAGGGGATTAGGTTCAGAGATAGGATTTCATAGCATGAGAATATCAGGAAAGGTATAATGAGAGATAATGGAGAGGTTAAATGGAAAATAATGAAGGTAGTGATATTTCTGAAAATAAATGATAGTCAGGGAATATTATTTTCAGCAGAATGTAATAAATAAATAGTCATCTTGTGATACTATATAAATATAGGAGACTAACAATGGCTCCAACTAGGGAGGGAATCTCCTTTAGGAGGTGTCAAGAACATTTGTAGACCAGTAGCTTGATGTATTTAGCTAATTTTCCATTCTATAATTCTGATTTGCTGCAACTTTTGTGGTTGTGATTTTCAAAAATTGAAATCCATGTTCACTGCAGAATTGAGGTCTGAAAACATACTTGATCTTGAGCCTGAATAAAATAACCTGAAATTGAGAACTTTTAAAAAAATGCTCAAGTGTTATTAGCGTTTTACATACCTACCTACCCTAATATAACTTGGAGGTATATATTCACTAAGTGAATTCCCTTCTCCAATGCAACCAATCAAGTAAATGACTACATGATTGATTTTTGTTCAACTCTTTTAATATGCTAAAAAAACAAAAAGGCCACTCCCTTCTTACCTGCCTTTGAACAATAATGCTCAAAATTTTCCTTAAACTATGCAACAAACCATTCCTGGCATCATACACTCCTTCCTTAGATGTCTCTAAGAAATCAGCAAAAGGATTCTTTGAATAATATTTGGCCCTGAGGGTTCAAACAGTAAGTTTCATGCAAGACTTTTCTTTGTTCCACTTTGGTGTGCTTGGGATTATTTTGAGAAAGAAACTCCACTTGTTCTTCATGATCATCTGACTTGGTAGCCTCATTATATACTACTATGTTGTCCCCAAGAAAACCCAATATGCCTTGATTGAGTGGGTTGAATTCTATTTGAAGGCCATCATTATGAGAATTCTTTGGAAATAGGTCTTCTAGAGAAGGTAGTACAACATTAGTATCAACCTGTTCTATGGTTTTTTCATGAGAAAATGCTTTAGTACATAAGTCAGCAATAGAACAAGTAGAAATAATTTATTCATATAAAAATTTAGAAGATGGTTGCATGCTTAGAATCTAATTGAGTTCTTCTTCAGTTAAATGAGGAGGCATTCCTTGCTTTCTTTGGGTAGAACCACAGTTGGTCTCTTTCTCTTGTGAAGCCTAATCATAAGAGTGTGGTCTACTCTTTAAACTATTGGTAACAGGAAGAAAGTGGTGGAAGGTTTGTCATTCCAGTGAATCTAGGGACTATAATATGGGTCAGAGGACTATCAACTCCACTCCAGCATAGACAAAGGGTCTCCTGCAAAAGATGGCACAACCCGCAAGCCCCACCTTATAGTCAAACCCCCTCACTCCATTCAATCCTAGCCCCACTACGTATTTAAAAACCCATCGTCTCATTTGAAAAAACTAACCCTACCTATCCTCCCGACCCGCAATCATTCTGCACCCAACCACCATTAGATCTCCACCCTTTTGATCTGACATACCTTGCCTCATTTCATACCTTCAACCGTTATCCTTTTATAACACCTTGGGGGTTGCCAAATGGGTGGTTTCGCACCCGTCCCATTCACCACGTGTCGACCCCCCACTCCATCGCATCCCTCCAACTAAACCCAAATACTATTCGTGCATCGCGTGATAAGCCATGAACTAGCCCTCCTTTAGAGTGAGCGGTCCCACCTCTCGCCATTCGTCCGAACTCTGATAGTTGTCCAATCTCCACCCCCCAATCCAACTACCCTCAACCTCTTTGAACTCCCCGCCTATCCGCCTCTCACCAATTCTTACAGGGTATGAATTTGAAAGTTTTCTCCGTAGTAAGGGTAAAGGTAAAAAATTGTGGAAGACTAAATTGGAGACAGAGTTAAAGAAGAGATGAAAGGAAGACAAAAAAGGTCAAAGATAAACACAGTTAAAGGAAAGAGTTAAAAATAAAGCAGAAAAAAAGTAATGTGAGGAAATAAATGATAGCAACAACAAAGGCAGTGAAATAAAACATATAAAAGATACAAAGGAAGACAAATTAAAGATTAAAAGACAAATCAAAGGGAAAATCAATGAGAAAGGCCAAGTCAGATGATAAGATCACTCAACATCTAATTCTTCCCAAACACATTGGCCACCTACAACCTAATTGTGATTTAATGAAGGAAGCTAATAAAATTCAAATGTTATAGTTAGTGATATTTTTGCATCAATTTAGAAGTTATTGTAAAACTTAATGTTACAGGCAATTTTTCAAAAATATCTTAAAGTTAGCTCAACAGTTAATTTGAGAGTTATTATTATAGCAAGTCCGTCAGTGATATTTTGGCTTGGGCCGTACATGGTCTCAAATGTCAAAATTAAATTTACTCGGTAATAAGTGTAGTTTGTAACCCTATATTATGGCAACCTCCTCAAAATGCAGTTAAATACTGCATGTATTGTTCATTATCAGTGTTGGTTGTTGGTTTGGATTTTGCTTACACTTTGAGTTGCAAAGATTATTGCATTGGAGCATTGTAACTGTTTTAAGTTGGACATGAGTAATACAATAACTTTCATAGGATCCTTGATCTATGTTTAATGGTGATGTTATCCTTCTTTGTTAATGCTTTTCCTTTGTTTTTCCATATTATGCATCAATCTCCCTGATAGAAGAACATAAATATTAGATTAAGATATGATGCATGAGCACCTCAATTATGTTTGTACTCTTATCTCAATGTTTTCCTCTACAAGGTATAGCTAAATAATTTAGAGTCTGTCCACCCTTTAGTTTCACCTAGATGTTATCTTAAGGTTTTCTCTTGAAGTTTCACTAAATAATTTAGAGATTTCCTGCTCTTTAGTATCTATTAAATTGTTATCTTGAGGTATTTCTTATGATTTTGAGTTAAATAATTCTTAACTACTCTTTACCTCTACTCAACTGTTGTCTTACATGTTTTCCTCTAAGGACTTCAATGTAGAATTCAGAGTCTCTCTACTCTGATTTTATGTTGAAGTATAGTTAAAGAATTCAGAGACTGTCTGCTCTTTAGCTTTGTTGAACTCACTATCATCTCATATTCATATGGCTACAAAGATCCATTTGATATAGTTAGGTTTCCCTATGAAAACCCTTTAAAATTTTATGTATAATTTAACCCTTTTATGACTCCATACCCCAGTGGATTAAGCTTCCCACATTCTATATATCCAACCTACAATCAATCAAACAAAAAAAACAACCCCAATCTTTATAAGTAGCCTAAAATTAGAAGAATATAAGCATAAAGATAAATCAGTTAGTCATAAACAAAGAGAGAGCCCTCTCTGAGCCCAGGAAGGCTAGGTCCTGGACTCCAAAGTGGTTTGATGTGGTTCCATGCTACTTGTTCTTGCCAATCTTGCAAATTACAGGGAGCCAACAAGTTTAAATAGAAGGATAATTCCAAACATAACCTCAGTGCATATTGTGGTGTACAACTCATGCTCTAAAACCAAGAAATCCAGCATGTTAAAGTGCATTGGAAGCATGTTGGTCTCGATGAAGCTACATGGGAGATGGCTTATTAGATGTGGGATATATTTCCTTCATTTTTTTCGGGTGGAGGCAAATGTGTTTTGGGTATATTTACATTTTTATATATGGTTTTTTTTAAAAAGAAACCCATGAGTTGTGTTAAAAATATCCATTAAGAAATATGATTGTCATGTTCGTCATGATGGTTTTTCTTTTGAGAAAGTTGTTATTGTAAATACTGCAACGAGCTGGGTTATAAATCTTCATAGCCAGTATGTTTAGCTTTCAATGGTTTTGTTGGTTGTAGGTTTCATAGAACACCAAGGAAAATGTTCTTCTAAGGGGTAGGGGTCTGTAACAACCACGGGTTAAAAGTTCATGTAATATAGTTAATAAAGTAAAAATAACATTGGCGTCATGGGACACTTATTCCAAGCGGAATGTTGGGAAAAATATCGTAGTGGAAATCACTTGATGTGTTTATGGCTAAGACAAATTGAAAAAGGATTTGAAAAGGAAAAAAATAATTTTTGGCATGTATTTTATAATAATAAAGGAAATTAGGAGAAAAGGAAGGTGAACAGTCACACGTTGCATGTGACTAGGATATTGAAGGAAAATTAAGCAAAAATGAAGAAATTAGAGGCATCAATAATAAAAATACATCAAAGCATCAATTTAGGGCCATTTTTCAGTTTAGTTTTGGAATTAGTTTTGAGAGAGGAGAAGGAAATAAAGCAAGAAAAGGAAGGACAAGGAAAGAAAAGGAAAGTAAGGATGAAGCAAGGAAAAGTTGGATCAAGCAGCTTCAGTGGGGATACTAGCAGGTGACAGGTTGCATATATTATTTCCTAGTTGGTTTTGGCATGCATGTAATATGCATGTGTGTATTTGGTTTATTTGTTGTTGGTGGCATGGATTTTTTCGGGGTTTGACAATGGCTTTAGCATTTCCTTGCCATTTCTGGATAGCCATGGTGTGATGGGATTATTTCTCAATTGATATTTGGATTTTCGAAAATTTTTGGATCTGAGTGAGGTGTTCTCAGAAAAATACCAAGGGTTTGGGGTGGAGATGGTTTTCTTTGGGAAGTCCTCAATAGGTGGGTGGAGATAGGAAAATTCCTTAAGGTAGGGTGAAGCAATTATGAGGCATCCAAGATCAGTTTTTTTTTGTGATCTCAAAATCAGTTTAGGTGAGATCAAGGTATGGTGAGGGTGGAGGTGGTTTAACCTATGGATTCCCTTGGTTTTTTATGGATTAGTTTACCCCATGAGATCACACATTCATGCTTGGAATATGGAGCATGGGTGATTGAATGAAATAAAGATTTGATTCAACCCAATATATGGTTGGGTGGTACGTGGAAGTCCCAAACGTGGTTAGATTTTGCATATGTTTAATACAAGTTAAGTTTATCTTTCTTTTGATAAGTAAATGTACTTGTAATTATGTGGCTTTAATGGTTGTTCTCTCATTATTATTTATCTAGTTATATGATCGTTATAATCATGGTTATTTGATAGATATAAGTATGGATCTTATCACCTTTTCATTAATGAATGTCCAATTCATGAATTTAAGACTTAATTGGTGTTGTGACAACTATTATGAGAAGGAATTTTTTCTTCTTATTAAACCTCCTATAAGTTTCCAAATACTTATGCTCAGATATTCATTTATGGCCTGTAGGTTTCATGTTTACCAAGTGTTTAACGGAATTCCAGTCCAAGTTGGGAGAGGTCAGGTCAAGTCCTGGTTCAAGTTTTGGCTTATAATATTTTTTCCTAGGTCATTCATCATTTTTGGAAGTTTCACTAAGTTCTGGGTAGAGGCATGAGTGCTATCCCTGAAAAAGGGCTTATAATTCATGGTCGCTAGCATAGAACTAGCTATAAAATTCCACAGTCGTTGGTAGACAGGCCTATGGGAGTGATAGGAGGGCTATATTTTCTCTCATTCCTTGGCAAGGAAGCGGTTGAAGCTCTAGGTTAGTGAAAAAGAGCGTTATATTAGCAGTTGGAAACCTGATGGCTTGGATTTCTCCTATAGGTCCTGTAACACCTGAGGGAGGTTAGTAAGGTATTAAGTTGTCAACTCCATTTCCTTCAGGTCATATAGGAGGTTGATTCTTATCATAGTGACCCTCAGCACATGTTTACCTCAGGAAAGTCAACGAAAGCGAGTAAATTTGAGAGGAATGCACTACAAATACCCCTACAATATAATAGAAACCATTAGATTGAAGGTACAACAAACAAGTGCATACAAATTGTTAACTACTTTTCACATGCACAGGAAGATAGTTTGATAGTCTATAATAGTTTATTGCATCCCAAAACTACCAATATGTATATTAGTATTAATATCACCAACCACATTCACCTTCCTAGTATGAGTAGATTTCATAGCCCAATGATACTTCCTATGTTAGTGGAGATACACCATTAAACTAGATGCAAGGGACATGACCACCAAGAAGGAATTATTGTTATGGAATAGTGATGAATTGAGTGATTGAATATGGGTAGTAAGCCCTTACGGAGGTGCCAATGACACACCATCCTGTTAGAAAATTATATATTATAGAGCAATGCAACACATAAGATATGCGGAAAACACAAGCATAGAAAACACATAAAACCATAGAGACACAAATATACGTGGTTCACCTAGTTTAGGCTACGTCCACCCCGAACAACCAATCCTTCCTTTTTATTATCCAGCAAAATGAAAAGACACAACCTACAACAGATCTGTTGTAATATCATCTGTTCTCTCTCATAGTCTCCCTATATGTTTCTCGCTCTGAGAATACACATAAAATACACATCCACAATACAATGCCCTCATAAAAGTGAGGGGTTGCCTTCTAGGGAAAAAACCCTAAACTAAAAATAACTTCTACTATCAGATCATCTGCCTAATGAACGACCCATATTGACTAGAAATTACTATACTTTTACAAGGCAATTTTACATCCATTTTTAGCTTCGGGGGCGCTGCCCTCCCTGGAACCCCCAAGAAATGTTTAATTATGAGCGTCATTGCCACCCCGTTAAGGTACAGGGGTCCAATCATTGTGATACAAAATAAACAAGATAATAAAGCTCCACACCCAACAATCTCCCACTTGGAGACTGATTGTAGGAACTCCACCGCTGCTTCATTTGTTGGACAATGACTCCTGTTTGGACCTAGTTGTTTCTCATATTCATCTTCATCCTTGAAGACCAATTGAAACTGAGAATAATCTCATTTTCTCCCTGGTTACAACTTTTGTTAGCATATCTGCAGGATTCTAGCTAGTGTGTATCTTTTCCAGCTTCAACTATCCATCTTCCAATACTGACCGTATAAAATGGTACTTGAGCTATATGTGTTTAGTCCTAGAATGAAATGCTGAGTTCTTTTCAAGATGAATGGAACTTTGGCTATCACTTTATAACATGCCCATATCATGCTTCTTACCCAATTTATCCATAAGCATTTGTAACCAAATCATTTCTTTACTAGCCTCTGTAGCAGCAACATAATATGCTTCTGTTGTTCAAAGTGCAACAAAACTTTGGATTTTTGAAACCCAACTGATAACTGTTTCACCTAGAGTAAATACATATCCTATAGTGCTCCTCTTAATATCTGTGTCACTTGCCATATCTGCATCAACATATCCCTGTAGAGAAATTTTTGAACCACCAAAGCATAATGGTTTATTTTTTGTACCTCTCAAATATCTGAGAATCCATTTCACAGCCATCTAATGTTATTTTCTTGGATTGTTCATTTACCTGCTTACAACTCCCACTGCATGTGAAATATCAGGCCTTTTGTGGACCATTGCATACATTAATCTTCCAACTACTGATGCATATGGAACTTTAGACATATCGTCCATTTCTTCTTGAGTCTTGGGGCACATCTCCTTACTAAGTTTGAAATGGCCAGCAAAATGTGTACTAACTTGTTTTCCATTTTGCATATTAAATATTTTCTAGACCTTTTGTATGTACTCATTCTAAGATAGTGTTAATTTGCAATTGTTCCTGTCTCTAGTTATTCTCATACCAAGGATTTATTTTGAAGCTCCCAAATCCTTCATTGCAAAGGAATTTTCCAATTTTGTTTTGAGCACATTTATTTCCTATATGTTAGACCCTGAAACAAGCATGTCATCTACATATAATAAAAATATAATATAGCTACCATCATTTTGTTTTTTCAGATAAACACAATGATCAGAGTGGCATCTAGTATAACCTTGTTCAGACATAAACCTGTCAAATTTTAGATACCACTGCCTTAGAGCCTGTTTTAAGCCATACAAGCTCTTCTTTAACCTGCATACTAATTTTTCTTTCCCTTTGACCTCATACCCTTCTGGTTGCTCCATATAGATCTCATCCTCCAAATCTCCATGGAGAAATGTTGTATTTACATATAACTGTTAAATATGTAAATCTTCTGCCGCTACAAGACTTTAAATAGTTCTTATAGAAGTCATTTTAACATCAGGAGAAAATATTTCATCAAAATCAATACCTTTCTTTTGTGAAAACCCCTTCACCACAAGTCTAGCTTTGTACCTTTGTTTTCCTCCATTTTCTTCCTTCAGCCTATAAACCAATTTATTCTGCAGTGTATTTTTACCTGCAAGCAACCTGACTAAGTCCTATGTCTAGTTATGCATTAGGGAGTCCATCTCTTCTTTCACGGCTACCTCCCACTTCTTCCTAGTTTCAACCTGCATTTCTTCTTCATAACATTCAGGTTCACTAGAATCAGTCAAAAATAGATAATATAATGAAGGAGAGTATCATTCAGGGGGTCTACTTATCTTGGTAGATCTTCTAACACCACTTTCAGGTGTTTGAGGTGCCTGTTGCTGTTATGGTGGTCACTGTTGTTGTGGCTGTTGATTATTATTATTTTCAGGCACCTTTACTTTTTCTGTGATTTCATCAAGAACTATGTATTATTTGTTTTATTTTTCCTGTTTATTTTCCTGCAACTAATCCTTATAAAATATCTTTTCATTGAATATTACATATCTGCTCCTAATGATTTTGTGATTTTCAAAATCATATAAGCGATAACCAAAATCATTAACACCATATCCAATAGAGGTACATTTCTTTGACTTTTCCTCAAGCTTTGTTCTATTTTCTTTATTAATATGGACAAAGACCTCACAACAAAAAGGCTTTAAAAAAGAGTAGTTTACCTTTTTACCTGTCCATGCCTCCTCTGGAATACCACCATCCAAGGAACTTGAAGGTCCTCTATTTATTAGATAAACAACAATATCTATAGCATCTGCCCAAAACTGTAAAGGAAATCTTGCATGCAATCTCATGCACCTTGCACTCTCCATGATTGTTCTGTTCATCCTTTCTGACACACCATTTTCTTGTGTTGTTCTTGGAACTATATTTTCTCTGCAAATTCCATGCTCTGAACAACACCTATCAAACTCTTTGTTGCAATGTTCACCTCCATTGTTTGATATAAGAAACTTCAACTTCTTTCTTATCTCAATCTCAACCAAATCTTTCCATTTCTTGAAAGTATCAAATACATCAGATTTATTGTGAATACAATAAATCCAAGTTTTTCTAGTTGCATCACCAATAGAAGTAACATAATAATGGGAGCCATCGAGATGTGATACTTGAGAATTTACCCATACATAATTATGCACAAGCTCTAATTTTTCGTTCTTATTTTCTTTCCCAACTCTTTGAAATCCAAATCTCTTCTGTTTTCTGTAAATACAATTGTCATAGAAATCCAAATCAACATTCTTCAAACCCAACAACAAATTTCTTGAGTGAAGAATATTCATCCCCTTCTCACTCATGTGTTCGAGCCTATGATGCCATAATGCTGCATCTTCCCCTTTGGAAGTTAAAGCATTAAAAAATTTAGAAATACCATTGCATAAATACAATGTACCAACCTTTTCATCTTTTTCTATTACTAGGGCTCCTTTGGTGACCTTCAAAGTTTTATCTGTGAAATTTGTCACATAACCTTCACCGCCTAACTGCCCTGTTGAAATCAGATTTTTCTTTAGATCTGGAACATGCCTTACCTCATTTAATATCCATTGGTTTCCATTTCGTTTTTTTAGAAGAATTTTTCCCATTCCAAAATTTTTACAGTGTTTATCATCACCCAAATGAACTTGTGAAAAATCTCCTTGAATATAGTCATGAAAATAATTCTTATTAGGTGTGGCATGGAATGAGGCCCCTGAATCTACCACCTAGGAATCAGTAAAATTTTCGAAAGAAAGAATCAAAGCATCTTGTAACACATCACCTGTCATATTTTCTTCATGATTTTTTTCTTACTTTGCATCTCCTTCTTTTCCCTTCCAAGATCTAGAGTATCTCTTCGGAGTGTCCTTTATCTCCGCATTTCCAACACAGTATCCCGATCACGGACTTAGATCTGCCTTTCCTTGATTTACTGCGATATATTGAAGTCTTTCCTCTTTCCATTCTTCTTCCCCCATAATATGCACTCAAAGCATTACCCGATGTCTCACCGGAGCTTTTCCATCACATTTCCTCACTAAGGATAGCATCGAAAAATCATCAAACTTTAAAGTACTAAATCTAGAGACAGAGTTACTAATGGCCATAACTAAACCATTCCATCTTTCTGGCAATGAGCACAGAAATGAAAGTGCCCTAACTTCATCATCAAATTTTACCCCTACAGAACTTAACTGACTGGTAACTGTATTAAAATCATTTAAATGGTCTGTTGCAGATCCACCTTCCAACATATTCATATTAAATAAATGTTTCATAAGAAATACCTTGTTTGAGGCCGAGGTTTTTTCATATAGTTTCACCAATGCCTTAATCAAACCCTCTGTTGTTTTTTCCTTTGAAATATTGAAGGCTACCGACGCCGGAGGCACAACCGTATTGTTTCGAGTGTCTTTCTATCAAGAATATCCCATTCTGTGTTTGTCATAGCCCTCGACTTCTTCTTTTTTCTGCTCAATGGTAGGTACAGATCTTTGTGATACAGATAATCTTCAATCTTCATCTTCCACAGCGGGAAGTTTTGGACGTTAAATTTCTTGACCCTAAATTTACCATCTTTCGCCATTGCTCCCACTCGAACTAGGAACCCTTCTTTCTTGCGAGTTTATCAGCCAAATAGACTTTCAGCTTTGATACCAATTGTTAGAAAATTATATATTACAGACCAATGTAACACATAAAATATGCGAAAAACACAAGCACAGAAAACACATAAAACCAGAGAGACATAGATATACGTGGTTCACCCAGTTTGGGGTACGTCCACCTTGAACATCCAGTCCTTCTTTTCTATTATCCAACAAAATGAAGAGACACAACCTACAACATATCTGTTGTAATATCCTCTATTATCTCTCACGGTCTCCCTATCTGTTTCTCACTCCGAGAATACACATATGATACACAGCCGCAATAAAATGCCCTCATACAAGCGAGGGGTTTCCTTCTAGGGAAAAAGACCCTAAACTAAACATAACTTCTACCGTCAGATCATCCGCCTAATGAACGACCCAGATTGACTAGAAATTACTATACTTTTACAAGGCAATTTTACGTATGTTTTTAGCTTTGGGGGCACTTCCCCCCTGGACCCCCCAAGCAATGTTTAATTACGGGCAGCGTTTCTGCCCCATTAATGTACAGGGGTCCAATCATTGTGATACAAAATAAACAAGATAATCAGGCTCCACACCCAACACATCCTTCAATTTTTGCTAGTAGGAGGACAACCTTGTGCCCCCTCCATATGTCTTAGGCTGGCCATCCCATCTAGGACTAGAGTATCTATTATAGTTAACAATAACTAACTATTTTACTCTTATAAATGTAGTTTTATTGTTATATTATTATATAATCCAATCACTTAATCATTACAATAAGGAAACATACTAAAACCACAAGAATATAATATCTATTTAGTAAACCTCTATTTTCCTCGAGATTTTCTTAGTAAAATTGAGAAAGAAGAACTGGTCAACTAACCATATCATGTTATGGACACCTAAAACCCTATTTGGATCACCTATAACCAAATAATTTATTCAAGCATCGAAAATAACACATTAAATCAAATTATATGAGATAGTCCTAAATCCTCCCAAATAAGATAGATGTGAAGAGTAAAAAGGGTTCTAAGGTTGACACAATGCGGATCTATCCATTTTCCACTATGAATTTCTAGACACAAGCTAAAAAAATGAATTAAAATCTGGAAAATCAAACAAATAGGCCTAATGTAGACCTCATCACTTTGTCTAGGTGAGAAAGAAGTGATAAAAACTGTAAAATCACTTTAATGTAGTGTTTAGAGTATGATTACTAGAAAATAATCACTCTAATAGTAAAGGGATAGAGTGATGACACTCTAAAGTGAGTTTTTTCAAAAATTCAAGCTCATATTTTAATAATTAAGCATGGATCTTACCCATAAAAGAGATTAAAAGGATAATAGTGACTATAAAACTTTCAATAAGTAGAAAAAAAAGAAAATTTAAAGTGATGAGGAGAAATCAACGATGTTTCTCAATTATGGTTGCCAATTTTGTCTACATTTTTTTTTCATATTTCTAAAGAGTCAATATTCTATAGATATTTCCTTTTATATTTTTCAGATAATGGATGGTTTTCCTAATCAAATCCCTATATAAAATTTTCATGCATTTGATATATGAATAAGTGGGTAGAGAAACTTGCAAACCTTTAACATTGTTTGTTGATGTGGATCCTGGCTAATGAATTTTCTTGACATGATACACCTAGAGATCTTATCCTTTTCGATTACACCTACATCCTACACACATCATTGATAAACAAAAAATATCTCCTAGAAAAACTAAAACATAATATTGATCTAAGATTAAACCTGTAAATTCATTGAAATCCAATAAAATGAAATTGAATGCACTTAAGAATTGTGGGAGATTATTTTAATTCATATAGAAAGAAATGGAGTGGTTACAATATTACATCATGTATGTCAGCATCTCCATCCTGATTACCTCCATACCTTGTCTTCCTTGGATCACTCATTATTGCTCTCACCACAACAAAGAAAAAAGGTATTCCCGAGAGCTTTAAAGAACATAATGACATTGTTTAGTTTCCATCTTCCCCCATGTCCAATTGGGTATCATTATATAGGATTATCATGGATATGAGAGGATGAATATGGAGACGTAGGGATAAGATACATTATCCTTAGAGATAAACAATTTTATTATTGGTATGTTAAGTTATCCCCCGTCTAGTTGATCCCTTTGGAAAGCCATGAATTATAGATATTTTCCCTTCCATCACTCCATTGCTAAAAGAAAAAGGCAATGATGATAGCTTCATCCCTAAATTATCACTACCATAGACTAATCCATCATCCCAGTGCTAATTATTTGGAGTGATGAGGTACTTGTTAGGGTCCCGTGATTTGGCTGATTGGCAAGCCAAATGACAGTGTAACATCAAACCAAGCTTTGGAGCCCAAGGACCTAGCCTTCCTGGACTCAGAGAAGGCTCTCTCTATATGTGTAAGGGATATCTATGTGTTTTCTTATCGTGTTCTGATTTTAGGCTAGTTATGGAGTATGTTTTTTGGTTTTGGTTTTTTAAGTTGTGAGGGATGAAACTGATCAAAGATATAAAATAGATAACAAGATGTTAGATTAACTGGGCTATGGGGTCAAAAGGTCAAGAAAGCTATTAGATGACGATACAAGGCTATTGAAGGGCCGATTTGATTCAAGGTAAAAAGGATCTTTGGGAAAAATGGAGTAAATGGACATCAAGTTTGTGAACGACAAAGGATTTCAAGCATGACTAGTTTAATAGCAGACATAAACATGGTAGGGAAAACCATTAATCATGCGAAATGTAACTATAAGCTAATCAATACATAGAAATAAACATTCAAGCCATGCATAGAAGTATAAGACCCTCTAAATTTGGGTAATGGCTTTCAGACTTTGGGGAAAACACGTAAGGAAGACAAACAACTCAAAACTCTATGCCGAAACGCCTAAACACAGTACTTCAAGTTATTGGGCACTTTGAATAACAAGATTTGCATAGTTTTAGGCAAGCGGCTAGATCGAAACTAGGCCTCCTTGGTTCAAACAAAATGATAATCAAATCAATCAAAGAGAAGTTTCATGGATGGAACTATAGCTAGCCATAGGTAAGCAGGGTGTACCATAAGTCCTTCTTAGCATGTATAAAACCATGAATGAAGCAAGCAACAATATCCTAAATATTTAAAGAGCAGTCAAGAATTCTTTAATGTTACTTAGGAAGAAGAAAACAAAGTGGCTACGAAGAAACAGGAAATTTGAGGTGCCTCCATGGGAATATCTCAAATTTGTTCTCTACTGATCTATAGCAAGCAAGAAATATGTATTCATGAATAACAACTAGAAGACAAACAACAAAGCAAGAGACACTATACCATTCTACCATGTCATGGAATCCATCAACAATCCTTCATCATTCATCCAAGAACATTCAAGAGGCAATCCAAAAGCATAACACAATTATTTCTCCCAAAGCTCATATGACCATATATTGCTTCTCTTCTCAAGTTCAGCCTTGTTTACAAATGAGAGCTTGTGGAATAAATAGGCTCAAGTGAGGAAAACCTCATGGTTCAACTTGCATCCTCATTGGCCTAATCAAAATATCTAAACTTGTCCTTGAGGCTTTGCAAAGCCCAAGGCACAAAATATCTCATAAAATATCTAAAAATGCTAAAAATGAGAAATAAATTGACTTTACATCAATTTCCATGTGCGAAAATAGCTAAACGCACATTTGGAAAAAGCAGTTTTTAGAGGTTCAAAAATTACAAAAATATCAAAAATTTATATCAGCAAAAGGTCCCCTGACTTGCTGGAAACATTTGGCAGCCTTCCCGGTGTCGAAACGAGGCTCATGATATCTTGTTGGAAAGATCTGAGTGTCTACTTTCCGGAAAAACTGAAATTCTCTAGATCTGATACATAGAACTCCTCTAAATCTGCACTTGTGTGTAAAAAACTAGAAAATTACAGTCTGCTGATAGACCGGGCAGAGTGTGCAAAATGTGAGCATTTTTCGCCATTTTGAGGGGGAAAATGATTTCCAAATGACCTGAAAATCACTGAGGGTGTGCTCATGAAATTATGGCATCCAATGATACCATTCTCGTCTCTTGACGAATCCTCAAAATGAAATGGCGAATTTATGAGTTTTTGACCAGAAACTCAAAAATGCCAAAAAACCAAAAATTGTCAAAATGTACCCAAAATTGGTGTGCATGACCCTCAAGGCTCCTCGGCAACATGCTCCAACACTGAGGCCAAAATGTCAAGTGCTGATGTGTCCTTCTTCTTTTTCCGTGCCGGGAGCTTCCCCTTTGCTTCCTTTAGCTTCTCTTGAGTGGCCTTCAACTTGCGCCGGGCAAATTGATTTAGCTTTTGATAATGTTTTGTCATCTTCCTTTGCAGTTCCAAGTCCCTGTTTGCTTTCTCAAGCTTCATCTCCAAATGTTTATTGGCTCTTTCTAGCCATGCCTCCTTATTGCTTTCAATCTCTTGCTCAAGTAGTGCAGTGAAGGGAGTGGATTGAAAAAGGGCTTGTTCTTCTTCCCTTTGCTTTTCCAGGGCTCTTCTAAGCCTTATGGTTCTAGGCCTTTTCCGCCTAGGCTGGTTTTCTTCTTCAGTTCGCTGCTCTTCATCCCATCCTTCATGCTCATGCCCTTCCTCTTCTTGCTGTCTACTTCCCTCTCCTTCTCCGTGCTCTCTTGACTGTTCAGTGGTGAATTTGAGCCTTCTAGGAGTAGGCCTGCTAGAGGAAGGTAAGGGGCGATGAGTAGGTGATGTGGGAGATGTATGGACCGACGGAACAGTGGAGAAATCCGGGTGACTGATAAAAACATCCCAAGAACCCCTTTCTTTTCTAGCTGATGAAGAATGATGATTTTGATCAGAGAATGATGGAAGAGAGAAGCTATTTGCTGAGATGGAGGCTTCTTTTGGACTAAGGATGCCATTTTCTCGATGCTCTTGCACAAAAAGTAAGGGAGATTGAGCTGCCTAGTTCTAGTGAAATGCATCAATAGTCAGACATGGTAGGCATAAACTCGAGTAAATCTCCCTTCACAAGTAAAATACTTCATTATGATCTTCATAAGAGGAGCATAGCTGGCAAGAAGATGAGAGAAAGGAAAAATAGCAGTGCATGTTTCTCTGTGCTCGGGCTTGATGAAAGGCTTGTAGTCATCCAAGTCTAGATAGGTCTGCTTGAACCATTTCTTGCGAAGATATGGGATTTTGGTGGCTTTATATACCTACCTCGGGGAAAACTTGAAATCAAGGCCTGCTACTTGGAAATGTTTGCTTTGGAACCTCAAGGCGCATAGGTGTGTCAAGGGCGAGAAAATTTTGACCTCTTGTACTCTCTGGTAGAAATCCAAACAACCTACATCATGAAAATTGAAGAGGATGGATGGATGTGCATTGACCTCCTCAGTAGAAATTGGCTCATATCTCTTGTGTAAACCACTTCCGTTGTCTTGCCTGGGTGGCATTTTGGGCTAAATATGCTCTTGAAGCACCAAACTGCCTCACTGTCTTTAAAATGCCTTTTTTTTAAGATAAACTCTGTCAACCCACTGTTTTGATAAGGAAACAATGTCTTTGGATGTTTGTGCACAATATCCCTCTCAATACAAAACCTCTGCTCCTTTAAAATGTAGCTTTCTCAACCTTTGATATGTATTTCAGCCAGCAAACCTTTAAGAAGAAAAAACACAGTGAAAAGGAGATAGGCTGTCAATTGAATCTGCTGTGTATAGTGACCAAGTCACCCTGATCTATGATGTTTGGAGGTCAACAACCTATTTTTGTATCTTTGACCAAAGAAAACTTCCAAATTTCACAATCCTGCCCTTGTCTAGTATGCAAATCAACCAACAAAACTCACACTATATACACAGTCAACTTTTATGCAGAGACATAGTCAATTTCACTGTTTATAGAACAAAGGTGACAAATCTTTAAAATGCTTCAAAAGTTTCAACAAAAGGCTGTAGGAGTTTTATCTTTCAAACAATCAGGGCTCCCTTTTCAATATAGAACCCCTCTCCTTCTAGGAAATCGCCCTTTCAACCATCTGAATATCAATTTTGACAAATGAACTTTGAAGAACCAAAAGACAGTCAATCAGTACCCACATCCAACAATGAACATTTTCTGCGTGTGTGGCGAGAGGTACCTTGCCCTTTGATATTTTGAGGAATAAAACACCCTTGTCTTGAAGAGGAAGGTGAAAACACAGTTTTTAGCTCAAGACCCTTTTCCCTGTAGGCACTTCACCAGTGTATTCATCACTCCAGCATAGTTTTGAACAATGGATATTTACACAGCAAAAAACACTGTTTATATTGATGGTGATAGAGTTTTAATATGTTTTTGTACTGTGGTATCAAAAATTTGTAGCAGGTCAAATGTCGAGAAGCTCCCCTTTGATCAAAACCTTAACCCCTCATATGCAGCTCATCAATATGTAATGACATATAAACTCAGTCAACAAGAAGAAAAACACAGTCCAAGGTTATGGTGTTATAGGGTCCGGTGATCAAGCCTTGTACTTTTTAATGAACAATCAACCTTTTCAACAAAAATACTGCCCTTTATACTCCATACCTCCTCATGTCCATTTTGACAATTCCTACTGTTTCACCTTTTAACAAAATGGGGAAAATTCCTTATCTCTCCTTTCCACTGTTTACAGTAAGGTATATGGCTGACAGGTTTAACCTCGTTTCATCAAAGCAGTGGTAGCCTTTCAAGAATTTGGCAAAGCTTTCAGCTAAGGGGCAGATGGTGAGTTTAAACATAAAACATATCTTCTTAACTTACACCAGAAAATTCATCTTTTACCCTCACTTAGCTTTGGAAAACACAACATCTCCCACCTTTTAGAAATTGAATTTTTTTTTAAGGAAGATCAAGGGATACCTTAAGAAATCGATGAAGTTGTTGATTTGAAGACCTTGGACAGTTATTCCACTCATTTAAGGGGTGTTTGAACCGTCAACGGGTGCGCGGCACTTCAGAGGAAAAGAGCGCCGCGCAAAAAACATGGCCGGGTGGCTTGTCGGGTCGTTGTCGGGCGCCCGTGACCCGCGGCTACAGGAGCGCCTTTGTTGCGCAATGTAAAAAACATGCCCAGGAGCACTGCGTGCTTCTACAGGAGTGTCACGCGGGGTAACAACCATGGAAACTTCAAAATTTGACTTGAAAACTTCTTTCACCGTTTGAAGACTCTAAAGGGAGGTTCGATTTCTTGCTTGGGGACTTTGAAAATGAAATTTGCCACTTCGATTTACTCCTCTGAAACAGAAAAAACCCCAACGGTCACTTTTCACAATGAAATCAAACTCCTTGGTTAGTTTTCATAAGGGTTTTCAAAGTTTTTTCCTTTTTCAATAATTCCTTTGGTGCACTTTTGAAACCTAAACGATATAGCCTGCATTTGAGAGGGCTCTATCCTTTTGAGATGATGTTGGCAGCATGTCCTTCACGCTCTTAAACCATGTTAATATGTACCAACCTTTTTATAACAAGCAAACCTGTTTTGAAAATTTCAAAACTGTTTTCACTCATGCATATAGATTTGAAAAGGTGATTTCTGCTAATATTGTCCCTTTGGTGATAATTTAGCACAGAAGCTCCAACTTTGGATAATACCTCAATAACCTATAGACCATCCTCTGCCACTTGTTAACACTTTTGGCGATATTTATGTAAAATCTACTCCGAATCTGTTAAAAAGTATTAAAAAACTGCTTTGTCTTTTGAAAGGAGAGGGCTTATCTTTGTAACTTGGTTTGACAATTTCTGCCTCCAGGTGCTTCAACAATTTTTCTCCAACTGTAGGTGCCAAAAAATTTGTTGCATTTATTTAGACTTTACCATTTTCTGTTGATCAAGGAGGGCGCTGCTTCTAACACACTTTCTCTGCTCAAAACATACCAATATGGTGTCTCTTAACCTTTAACTAAATGAAGACCTATATTTGTCTCAAGCTTTCCAAAAAATGACAGTATGTCAAAGCACCCCCTTTGCATATTATGAACAATAGTTTCAATTGTAATGCCTCTTGAGGAGATCAAACCAGATTTTCTATGTTGGCTAAGATAAGCAGATTTGAAAAGGCACCTGTTTATAAATGGAGTTGCTTTCATGTGGAAATGATGACATGCCTGATTTTTCTCTATGTTTATCTAGAAACCATAGACTATATTCCACAACCCAACAGAAACATAAGAGTACGCAGAGGTCCATTTTACTGAAGTGTCTTCTTGCTCAGCACTGATTTGAGCCATTCATACTAGCACCCTTGCAGAGATGTTTTGTTACAATAGCTTTGATCAATGGAGTCTCTTCTTGTTGTGCCATGATGATGATGCCTGAAACTTCAATTGATATTCTTTCTTAGGACATAAGACCTAAAAAATCTGCTTTCTCTTGATTTGAACATTTCTGATCTTAGCCCTATTTTTGATCATCACTTTCCCTTGGAAACCTTTAGTTACTGTTTCACTGTTTATTAAAAAAAAACCTGTCTTACAGTCAGTTTTCAATCCTTTAAGTCAACATCAGCCGTCGCCCTCTACTTGTAGATGAAGGAGGCGCCTTAACCCTCTGCTTATAGATGAAGGAGGTTCTTAGCCATGACAAATTTACAAGTCTGTTTGACAGTGTTGTCTTTCTTCTACTATGTTCTCATGATGAATGAAGCTGCAAGAGTTTGATGAATAAGTCTTTTTCCTACAATTGCATCTTAGGCTCATGTTCACATTGAGAAGCAGTTGTCTTCTCATGTGGAGCCAATAATTTTCTTCTAAGGAGCTGGCATGTTTCCTGTGCTTGTAAAATCCATAAACATTGTAAAACACCTAATAATAAGCTTGACACTGTGGTCTATGCATTGTTGAGACTTAGGGGCGTGTAAGTGGCACAACTTAGGGCTGTGACTAACTTCATTAGCATAGTGGAAGGTTGTTTGTGACTGGTCTTTAGAAGATGGAGGTCTTTTGGCTCTTTGATGGTTTCCAAGGGTGAAATGCCTTAAAGCGCCACTTCCTAACTTAGGGGAGGTTTTCTTAACAGATTTGGATTGTCTCTTTAGAGCTGATGGGTAGACTAGTATGGCTGAGGCAAGGTAGGATTTGATAATGAGGTTTCATCTCGTCATGAGCAAAGTGAAAGGTAAGAAGGCAAAAAGTTTTCATGGGGGTTTTCTAGATGAAAAATTGACATATGGAGATAAGCTTCTAGAAAACTCAGCTGGGAATTTTAGTCATCAACAACTGGTGAAAGTTATTGATGACTAACAGTGGCTCCATTTGGGCAGGGCAGCTCCGTTTCAGGAGGTGTCCAGAATCTCAGATCTTTGGCTTATGAAGACCAGTGTCTTACGCATTGGCACAAAATTTCACCCTTCTTTGATGTGCTTCTGAAAAGTGACAGCATGATTAGCATCAATAATATTTCTACCTACCCCACTATCTTTCCTAACATTTTTTCTTCTCTTTGGCGCATTTGAACTAGCAGCCTTTTGACAATGTATATTTTTATTTTTGCAAAATGAACCTATCTACTTCTACACTTATATCTGCCGGGAGTTCAGATTAAACTGATGAACTCCTTAATTACTCTACCTAAACTAGATCAACTGTCAAGATTAAACTGTTTGACAGGATTTTGTTTTCTAATCTAAAACATGAAATTTAAAATGATCAAATCAGGGTTAAACTGTCTGATTTGTCATGTATTTGTGGCATGACAGGACAAACTGCACACAAATATTATTTTGCAAAAATGAAAACTAGAAAAGCGGGGCTAAGATGTACAATGTATTTTTCATCCCTCACTTCTCTCTTTGGTTCTGTTTTAGGCATGTGGAACCAGAATCTCTCCCTAATCTATTCTCTGTGATAAGTCAATCTTACGCAATGTTGACCATCTTTTTCACTCACTAATTTATCAGCAAATAAATTTAAAAATGCTCAGCTATGATTAGGCTAGATAGTTGAACAAGACATTGAAGTGCTAGTAGCGGCATTTGGACTTGTGCGCTTTCTGAAGGACTATTTTTTGGAACATGGGGCTTTTGTTCTATCTTCACTCGCCCTCTTTTCTATTTTTTTTTAATGTTTTTTACTTTTCTATTTTTCTATTTTTCAAACAGTGGTATGTACAATGAATGAAAGTGTTTCAAACTCAGAAATCTTGGAAATGATGAAATTTAAGCATCTTATCCTCGTAAGGATCTCCTCTCACTCTTGGCCCACTCAACTCTTGAAAAGAGAAATTTGGAAAGTTTTTTCTTTCTAACATGACATAGGGATTCATGCAAGAATCTCTGAATAAACCAGTACTTTCTCGCTGTACCTCTTTGAATATCTGATTTCCACTCCTTTCCTTACTGTATATCTTCCTCAAGTAATGCATGTACTCTTGGTCATTCTTGAAATAGATAATGACATCATCAAGGTATGTAAAAATGCAGAAATTGAGAACTGGGAACATGGCTTTCATGAACAAATTTCTGATATCCGGTGGTTTTGCAATTTTGATTCTGAAACTAGATCTACCTCCCGCGAACTGAATTTTTTTTTTAAGCTGTCTACTTTGCAAAGGAATCTTTTGATCATAACCTGAAGTATCATCTTGCGAAAACACATGATTAAAAGCACTTTTAATTGGTATATCATGGTTTTGGGTAGAAAAAACAAAATTTCTGTTATAGGGACATGCAGTAGTATTTCTAAAATCGAAACAGACCCTATGACCAGCTGTTTTATCCTTGATTATTACAGTTTGGTTCAGATTGTTATGTTTTCTCTTGTCAAAGTTATTCTTTGAGCGAAAAGTAGTGTCCCAGCCTTTTCCCTTGTTTTTCCTGTATAAATTGGTATTGTGCATGATATTTCTGATTTTAGCATTTCTGAGTTTTTCATGGAAAGACAGAAAATGAGCCAATTTTAGTAACTCAGGTATGTTTGGACTGCAGCTATCATCCTTGCTCATAAGAAGTTTATCCGGATTTTTTTCTAGATTTTGAGCTGCTGGGGATACAGTCAAAGTTTCATTTGCAGTAGAAGAGCCATATGATGGTAAATCCTTGAGGTATGGTAGAAACATTAAATTCCCTTGCTCCTGGGTTCCAAACAGGTTTATGATGTGTAAGTCTTCTAAAGCCTTCACCTGGAAAAAATTTCCGCAGGTCACTGCTGGTGTTTGACTAGGGCTAGAGCAACTCGCTTGATAGTACATAAGGGTTTGCGCTTCTTGCTCTAATCCTACCTCAGAAGGGACATACTTACTTTCTTCAAGACACAGCTGTTCATGATCATGGTAGTTTTGATTGTCTAGTTCATCGTAGAGAACTAGGGGCAGTTGATGTGGTGGGCCTAAGTCTGTTTCGGTTTCTTCTGACTGTTCTTCAATGTCCTCGTCAGTACAGAGAATAAAATAGTTTAGGTTGTAATGCACGGAATACATTGGAATGTTATCTGGTCTCTCTTGGCTACTAATCATGTACTTCATGTGCGACTCTCGGTAGAGTATTCTTGTTTGGTCAAACATAGGAATGGTGGCAAAGGACATATCCAGTTGAATATTCCCTTGGAGTTTGGCTCCCTAAGATCTAGATAGAAGCATGCCGTATTTGGGTGGGATTTATACCACTACTATGTCCATGATTAGATGTTTTGCAGGTATTTGGGCCAGACTGAAGCAAAGGTCTTTGATCAAACCTAGGCATTTGACTCTACTTGAATCAAATGAATACAAGTCTTTGTATGGTCTTGTGATTTCCAGGCCTAGTCTTTCCATTACAACCTTTGGCATAAGATTATGCGAGGCGCCGGAATCTAGCATGGAATTGTGAAGGATTTGGTCGTGGATATTTAAACTGATGTAAAAGGGAAGAGTGGCTCCCTCTTGGAATTTCCCTTCCACTTTCGGACAAAACAACACTTCAGGAGTGTCATCAGCTAGGTTAAGGGTATTGGCATCACTTCCTATGTTCAATACTTTCAACACTTGGGATTTATAAGGGCCTTGGGTGATGAGCTCGGTAAGGGGCATGGTAATCCTTATCTTGGCGATCTCACCCTCAAAGCTAAAAGGAAACTGAAGTTTGGACATGTTTGTTTCATCTTTTTCGGCCACGACCTTCTCTATGTTCAGAGTCCGTTGGCTTTGTTTCGGGATTTTGTTTGCCACAGTCACTTCGGGAACTTTTGTGGAAGTACTAGGAGCATCTAAGTCAGGACTAGTTTGGGTAACTTTAGTTTTGTTTTGGTCATTCTTCTCGACAATGATTTTGTTACTGTTTACTGCTTTCCTAAGGATGGTATCAGGGGTTTTAGCAGTATCTGAGTTACCTTTCTTGGAACTATCTTGATTTCTTTTGCTTCTAAGGTCATACTACCGATGAGCTTCTATTATGGCATTCTGAAAATCTATGGCAGGGTCGTTGAGATCTTCATAGTTGGCCTCATCTTGATTAGGAGAAAAGAACGCGTGTTCTTCTTCTGTGAGGTACACCTCGCTCTCATTATCATAACCTAGGAGGTTTAAATGAATTTCATCGATGGGTTCTGTATCCCTATCATCTTCTTCCACATAATTTTCATTAAATGGTGGCCTAATTTGTTGGTCATTTTCCCTTGGTATGTTTTGAGGCTGCTCCCTCCTAAAATTTTGGTTTCGGTTTCTGTTTGGAGGGTTTGGCTTGTTGTCCGTAACAGGGGCCTTTTCATTTATCCTTTCCCACATTTTGGCCATGGTCTTGACTAAGTCATCTATTCTAGGATCTAGGGAACGAGATGAAGTGGAGACCTCATCTTTATATGTGACCTTTCTTTCTGATCTAGTCCTAGCTCTTTTTTCTGCTAAGTTGGCATCTGCTTTTATGGCTATTTGTTGCATTTCCTCTAAGGAAGGGGGATCTTTGTCTCTCAGATGATATGTCATGTCTGGATCAAAACCCTTGGGGAATTTTGCTAAGGCTAAACCAAGTGGGGGTTTGAAATGAGGTGGGAGGGAGTTATACACACTGTTGAACCTAGTGCAGTAAGCCTGGACACTTTCCCCATTTTCCCGTTTTAGGTTGTTATATTCTGACAGGATTTGAATAGGGTTCTTTCGGACTTCCCACCTGTTTCTGAAGGCTTGACACAGTTCTGGGATGTTGTGGATGGTGTTTGGAGGAAAGCTTTTGAACCATGTTTTGGGTTCTCCACCCAGGCTTTGGGCGAATATTCTCATTCTGACGGTCTCATCTTGTACCTCCAGGTATTCAAAAGCGTCACTAATATTACTTATGTGTTGTTGAGGTGTGGTGGTGTCTTCTCTGGTAAAGTGTGGGATTTTGTCTTGATATTTATTTGGGAGAGGAGCCAAAGGTAGTGGCAACACCAAAGGTGCATACCAGGCTGCCATGATGGGAGATAATGGATGATGTACAAGATGAGGGTTTGTGGGATGGTTTGAGGTGATTTGGATAGTAGTGGTTTGGATAGTTGTGGCGAATGTACTTGGACTAGTGACTTGGTTTTGAGTAGATCTGGGATGATAGGAGCCAAATTGATAAAGAAGCTGAAGATCAGGAGGTGTGGTAGGTGAAGCTTCTCTACTAAGGTTCTGTGGCAGATCTAGAGGCTCAAGGTAGTCAAATTCTATCTTACTTTATGACTTGCTTCTAAAAAGAGTTTTTTCTGTTTCTAAGCTCAAAGGGGAATCCTGCAAGGTAGTAAGATGTTCAGGTACTGATTGTGTTTTACGGATGGACCTATCGGTAACTAAACTGTCAGTTTCGGAAACTCGCCACAGAATCTTCTCTGGGTCGTCTACTATGATAGGGGGATTTGGGTTAGGATGAGATCTGGTGTAGATTCTTTGTGAAGCCAGATTTCGGGTCTAGAGTTTAGAGAGGATGGTATTGACGGATGTTTTGGATGGGTGGTCTCTCTAAAGTTTTACTAAGGTGAAGGATGGTAAAAAAGGATGGACTAGTGGAGTCACCAGGTGGGTTTTTATGAAAACTATGGTCCACTACAAAACTATCAAAGTTGCTTATGGAAAAAAGTTTATAGCAAACTTTGAGATGGACAAATTGTAAAGAAGAGTGATTTTCTTGGTTCCTGTAGTTTGCTAAGCTGCATGGACAAGCTAATGCTTCTCTTGGCAAGAAGATTTCTGCTTATCTCTTATGTTTAGGTGAGGCTTTTCTGAATTGCTAAGTTATACTTAGATTGTCACTAATTATAGAGTTTCTTCCCTGAGCTTGAGTTTTGGAGGATGAGTGAGTAGAAAGGTATGGTTTGTGAACTTTTGGTTTGAATGGATTTTTAGGCCTACTAGAGGCTACTGGAGTCACCAGGTGGAACTTGGTTGTTTTGAAGCTATGGTCCACCACCAGTAACTAAGGAAAAGCCAATCTGGGAAAAATTTTGTGGTTTTTCTGAGTTTTTATATGTAGCCTATGGTTTATCTAAAGTATTCTAAACTTGTTTCGACACTTTGCTAGGGTGGTGAAAAAGAGATTTTACTCTAAATGATTCTAAAGGCTATTGATTTAAGTTAAAAGTTGAAGGACTAAAGGGTCTATAAAAGTTTGCTAGACTGTCATGTACTCAATATGTCCCACCGTGATCGCCATTATGTTAGGGTCCCATGATTTGGCTGATTTGAAAACCAAATGACAGTGTAACATCAAACCAAGCTTTGGAGCCCAAGGACCTAGCCTTCCTGGACTCAGAGAGGGCTCTCTCTATATGTGTAAGGGATATATATGTGTTTTCTTATCGTGTTCTGATTTTAGGCTAGTTATGGAGTATGTTTTTTGGTTTTGGTTTTTCAAGTTGTGAGGGATGAAACTGATCAAAGATATGGAATAGGTAACAAGATGTTAGATTAACTGGGCTATGGGGTCAAAAGGTCAAGAAAGCTATTAGATGACGATAAAAGGCTGTTGAAGGGCCGATTTGATTCAAGGTACAAAGGATCTTTGGGCAAAATGGAGTAAATGGACATCAAGTTTGTGAACGAAAAAGGATTTCAAGCATGACTAGTTTAATAGCATACATAAACATCGTAGGGAAAACCATTAATCATGTGAAATGTAACTATAAGCTAATCAATACATAGAAATAAACATTCAAGCGATGCATAGAAGTATAAGACTCTCTAACTTTGGGAAATGGCTTTCAGACTTTGGGGAAAACACTTAAGGAAGACAAACAACTCAAAACACTATGCCAGAACGCCTAAACACAGTACTTCTATGCATAGAAGTATAAGACCCTCTAACATTCAAGCTATGCATAGAAGTATAAGACCCTCTAACATTCAAGCCATGCTAATCAATACATAGAAATAAACATTCAAGCCATGCATAGAAGTATAAGACCCTCTAATTTTGGGAAATGGCTTTCAGAATTTGGGGAAAACACTTAAGGAAGACAAACAACTCAAAACACTATGCTGGAATGCCTAAACATAGTACTTCAAGTTATTGGGCACTTTGAACAACAAGATTTGCATAGTTCTAGGCAAAGGGCTAGATCGAAACTAGGCCTCCTTGGTTCAAACAAAATGATAATCAAATCAATCAAAGAGAAGTTTCATGGATGGAACTATAGCTAGCCATAGGTAAGCAGGGTGTACCGTAAGACCTTCTTAGCATGTATAAAACCATGAATGAAACAAGCAACAATATCCTAAATATTGAAAGAGCAGTCAAGAATTCTTTAATGTTACTTAGGAAGAAGAAAACAAAGAGGCTATGAAGAAACAGGAAATTTGAGGTGCCTCCATGGGAATATCTCAAATTTGTTCTGTACTGATCTATAGCAAGCAAGAAATATGTATTCATGAATAACAACTAGAAGACAAACAACAAAGCAAGAGACACTATACCATTCTACCATGTCATGGAATCCATCAACAATCCTTCATCATTCATCTAAGAACATTCAAGAGGCAATCCAAAAGCATAACACAAGTATTTCTCCCAAAGCTCATATGACCATATATTGCTTCTCTTCTCAAGTTCAGCCTTGTTTACAAATGAGAGCTTGTGGAATAAATAGGCTCAAGTGAGGAAAACCTCATGGTTCAACTTGCATCCTCATTGGCCTAATCAACATATCTAACCTTGTCCTTGAGGCTTTGCAAAGCCCAAGGCACAAAATATCTCATAAAATATCTAAAAAATGCTAAAAATGGGAAATAAATTGACTTTACATCAATTTCCATGTGCAAAAATAGCTAAACGCACATTTGGAAAAAGCAGTTTTTAGAGGTTCAAAAATTACAAAAATATCCAAAATTTATATCAGCAAAAGGTCCCATGACTTGCTGGAAACATTTGGCAGCCTTCCCGGTGTCGAAACAAGGCTCATGATAGCTCGTTGGAAAGCTCTGAGTGTCTCATTTCCGGAACAACTGAAATTCTCTAGATCTGATACCTAGAATTCCTCTAAATATTCACCTGTGTGTAAAAAACCAGAAAATTACAGTCTGCTGATAGACCGGGCAGAGTGTGCAAAAAGTGAGCATTTTTCACCGTTTTGAGGGGAACAAAGATCTCCAAATGACCTGAAAATCACTGAGGGTGTGCTCATGAAATTATGGCATCCAATGATACCATTCTCCTCTCTTGACGAATCCTCAAATGAAATGGCGAATTTATGAGTTTTTGACCAGAAACTCAAAAATGCCAAAAAACCAAAAATTGTCAAAATGTACCCAAAATTGGTGTGCATGACCCTCAAGGGTCCTCGTAAAAATGCTCTGAAAATGAGGCCAAAATTTCAAGTGCTGATGTGTCCTTCTTCTCTTTCCATGCCAGGTGCTTCCCCTTTGCTCCCTTTAGTTTCTCTTGAGTTGCCTTCAACTTGCGTCGGGAAAATTGATTTAGCTTTTGATAATGTTTTGTCATCTTCCTTTGTAGCTCCAAGTCCTTGTTTGCTTTCTCAAGCTTCATCTCCAAATGTTTATTGGCTCTTTCTAGCCATGCCTCCTTATTTCTTTCAATCTCTTGCTCAAGTAGTGCAGTGAGGGGAGTGGATTGAAAAAGGGCTTGTTCTTCTTCCCTTTGCTTTTCAACGGCTCTTCTAAGCCCTATGGTTCTAGGCCTTTTTTGCCTAGGCTGGTCTTCTTCTTCAGTTTTCTTCTCTTCATCCCATCCTTCATGCTCATGCCCTTCCTCTTCTTGCTGTCTACTTCCCTCTCCTTCTCCGTGCTCTCTTGACTATTCAGTGGTGAATTTAGCCTTCTAGGAGTAGTCCTGCTAGAGGAAGGTAAGGGGCGATGAGTAGGTGATGTGGGAGATGTATGGACTGGAGGAACAATGGAGAAATCTGGGTGACTGATAAAAACATCCCAAAAAACCCCTTTCTTCTCCAGCAGATGAAGAATGATGATTTTGATCACAGAATGATGGAAGAGAGAAGCTATTTGCTGAGATGGAGGCTTCTTCTAGACTAAGGATGCCATTTTCTCGATGCTCTTGCACAAAAAGTAAGGGAGATTGAGCTGCCTAGTTCTAGTGAAATGCATCAATAGTCAGACATGGTAGGCATAAACTCAAGTAAATCTCCCTTCACAAGTAAAATACTTCATTATGATCTTCATAAGAGGAGCATAGCTGGCAAGAAGATGAGAGAAAGGAAAAATAGCAGTGCATGTTTCTCTGTGCTCGGGCTTGATGAAAGGCTTGTAATCATCCAAGTCTAGATAGGCCTGATTGAACCATTTCTCGCGAAGATATGGGATTTTGGTGGCTTTAGATACCGACCTAGAGGAAAACTTGAAATCAAGGCCTGCTACTTGGAAATGTTTGCTTTGGAACCTCAAGGCACATAGGTGTGTCAAGGGAGAGAAACTTTTGACCTCCTGTACTCTCTGGCAGAAATTCAAACAAACTACCTCATGAAAATTGAAGAGGATGGATGGATGTGCATTGACCTCCTCAGTAGAAATTGGCTCATATCTCTTGTGTAAACCACTTCTGCTATCTTGCCTGGGTGGCATTTTGGGCTAAATATGGTCTTGAAGCACCAAACTGCCTCACTATCTTTAAAATGCCTTTTTTTTAAGCTAAACTCTGTCAACCCACTGTTTTGATAAGGAAACAATGTCTTTGGATGTTTGTTCACAATATCCCTCTCAATACGAAACCTCTTCTCCTTTAAAATGTAGCTTTCTCAACCTTTGATATGTATTTCAGCCAACAGACCTTTAAGAAGAAAAAACACAGTGAAAAGGAGATAGGATGTCAATTGAATCTGCTGTGTATAGTGACCAAGTCACCCTGCTCTGTGATGTTTGGAGGTCAACAACCTATTTTTGTATCTTTGACCAAAGTAAACTTCCCAACTTCACAATCCTGCCCTTGTCTAGTATGCAAATCAACCAACAAAACTCACACTATATACACAGTCAACTTTTGTGCAAAGACACAGTCAATTTCACTGTTTATAGAACAAAGGTGACAGATCTTTAAAATGCTTCAAAAGTTTCAACAAAAGGCTGTAGAAGTTTTATCTTTCAAACAATAAAGGCTCCCTTTTCAATATAGAACCCCTGTCCTTCTAGGAAATCGCCCTTTCAACCATCTGAATATCAATTTTGACAAATGAACTTTGAAGAACCAAAAGATAGTCAATCAGTACCCACAGCCAACAATGAACTTTTTCTGTGTGTGTGGTGAGAGGTACCTTTCCCTTTGATATTTTGAGGAATAAAACACCCTTGTCTTGAAGAGGAAGGTGAAAACACAGTTTTTAGCTCAAGACCCTTTTCCCTGTAGGCGCTTCACCAGTGTATTCATCACTCCAGGACAGTTTTGAACAACGGATATTTACACAGCAAAAAACATTGTTTATATTGATGGTGACAGAGTTTTAATATGTTTTTGTACTGTGGTATCAAAAATTTGTAGCAGGTCAAATGTCGAGAAGCTCCCCTTTGATCAAAACCTTAACACCTCATATGCAGCTCATCAATATGTAATGACATATAAACTCAGTCAACAAGAAGCAAAACACAGTACAAGGTTATGGTGTTATAGGGTCCGGTGATCAAGCCTTGTAGTTTTTAATGAACAATCAACCTTTTCAACAAAAGTACTGCCCTTTATACTCCACACCTCCTCATGTCCATTTTGACAATTCCTACTGTTTCACCTTTTAACAAAATGGGGAAAATTCCTTATCTCTCCTTTCCACTATTTACAGTAAGGTATATGGCTGACAAGTTTAACCTCGTTTCATCAAAGAAGTGGTAGCCTTTCAAGAATTTGGCAAATATTTCAGCTAAGGGGCATATGGTGAGTTTAAACATAAATCATATCTTCTTAACTTACACCAGAACATTCATCTTTTACCCTCACTTAGCTTTGGAAAACATAGCATCTCCCACCTTTCAGAAATTGACAATTTTTTTAAGGAAGATCAAGGGATACCTTAAGAAATCGATGAAGTTGTTGATTTGAAGACCTTGGACAGTTGTTCCACTCATTTAAGGGGCGTTTGAACCTTCAACAGGTGCGCGACACTTCAGAGGAAAAGAGCGTCGCGCAAAAAACATGGCCGAGTGGCTTGTCGGGTCGTTGTCGGGCGCCCGTGACCCACGGCTACAGGAGCGCCGCGTGCGGCTATAGGAGTGCCGCGCGCCTTTGTCGCGCAATGTAAAAAACACGCCCTGGAGTGCTGCGCGCTTCTACAGGAGTGCAACGTGGGGTAACAACCCTGGAAACTTCGAAATTTGACTTGAAAACTTCTTTCACCGTTTGAAGACTGTAAAGGGAGGTTCGATTTCTTGCTTGGGGACTTTGAAAATGAAATTTGCCACTTCAATTTACTCCTCTGAAACAGCAAAAACCCCAACGGTCACTTTTCACAATGAAATCAAACTCCTTGGTTAGTTTTCGTAAGGGTTTTCAAAGTTTTTTCCTTTTTCAATAATGCCTTTGGTGCACTTTTGAAACTTGAACGATATAGCCTGCATTTGAGAGGGGTCTATCCTTTTGAGATGATGTTGCAACATTTCCTTCACGCTCTTAAACCATGTTAATATGTACCAACCTTTTTATAACAAGCAAACCTATTTTGAAAAGGTCAAAACTATTTTCACTCATGCATATAGATTTGAAAAGGTGATTTTTGCTAATATTGTCCCTTTGGTGATAATTTAGCACAAAAGCTCCAACTTTGGATAATACCTCAATAACCTATAGACCATCCTCTGCCACTTGTTAACAATTTTGGCGATATTTATGTAAAATCTACTCTGAATTTGTTAAAAAATTTTAAAAAACTGCTTTGTCTTTTGAAAGGAGAGGGCTTATCTTTGTAACTTGGTTTGACAATTTCTGCCTCCAGGTGCTGCATCAATTTTTCTCCAACTGTAGGTGCCAAAAAATTTGTTGCATTTATTCATACTTTTCCATTTTCTGTTGATCAAGGAGGGTGTTGCTTCTAACACACTTTCTCTGCTCAAAACATACCAATATGGTGTCTCTTGACCTTTAACTAAATGAATACCTATATTTGTCTCAAGATTTCCAAAAACTGACAGTATGTCAAAGCACCCCCTTTGCATATTATGAACAATAGTTTCAATTGTAATGCCTCTTGAGGAGATCAAACCAGATTTTCTGTGTTGGCTATGATAAGCAGATTTGAAAAGGCATCTGTTTATAAATGGAGTTGCTTTCATGTGGAAATCATGACATGCCTGATTTTTCTCTATGTTTATCTAGAAACCATAGACTATATTCCACAACCCAACAGAAACATAAGAGTACACAGAGGTCCTTTTCACTGAAGTGTCTTCTTGCTCAGCACTGATTTGAGCCATTCATACTAGCACCCCTGCAGAGATGTTTTGTTACAATAGCTTTGATCAATGGAGTCTCTTCTTGTTGCGCCATGATGATGATGCCTGAAACTTAAATTGATCTTCTTTCTTAGGACATAAGACCTAAAAACTCCGCTTTCTCTTGATTTGAACATTTCTGATCTTAGCCCTGTTTTTTATCATCACTTTCCCTTGGAAACCTTTAGTTACTGTTTCACTATTTACTAAAAACAAACCTGTCTTATAGTCAGTTTGCAATCCTTTAAGTCAACATCAGCCATTGCCCTCTACTTGTAGATGAAGGAGGTGCCTTAACCCTCTGCTTATAGATGAAGGAGGTTCTTGGCCATGACAAATTTACAATTCTGTTTGACAGTGTTGTCTTTCTTCTACTGTGTTCTCATGCTGAATGAAGCTACAAGAGTTTGATGAATAACTCTTTGTCCTGCAATTGCATCTTAGGCTCATGTTCACATTAAGAAGCAGTTGTCTTCTCATGTGGAGCCAAAAATTTTCTTCTAAGGAGCTGGCATGTTTCCTGCGCTTGTAAAATCCATAAATAGTGTAAAACACCTAATAATCAGCTTGACACTGTGGTCTATGCATTGCTGAGACTTGGAGGCATGTAAGTGGCGCAACTTAGGGCTGTGACTAACTTCATTATCAGAGTGGAAGGTTGGTTGTGACTGGTCTTTAGCAGATGGAGGTCTTTTGGCTCTTTGATGGTTGCCAAGGGTGAAATGCCTTAAAGCGCCACTTCCTAACTTAGGGGAGGTTTTCTTAACAGATTTGGATTGTCTCTTTAGAGTTGATGGGCAGACTATTATGGCTGAGGCAAGCTAGGATTTGATAATGAGGTTTCATCTCTTCATGAGGAAAGTGAAAGGTAAGAAGGAAAAAAGTTTTCATGGGGGTTTTCTAGATGACAAATTGACATATGGAGATCAGCTTCTAGAAAACTCAGCTGGGAATTTTAGTCATCAACAACCGGTGAAAATTATTGATGACTAACAGTACTAAAATGTGTCTATACAGAATTATTAGAGGTGTATCTCATCCTTCAACTAATTTAGGTAAAATTAGGGCCTCTCTTCCATCCTAAGGATGGTCAATAAGATTATAATGGTTACAATGTGTAAAAAGGCATGGTAAGTATCCTAACCTGATGGTTTTATACCTAACGTAATGTGAAATGGTACAAAGAAGGTCAATAATGCAATTAAAATATTGGTATGAGTGATATCATTATATGCCCATTTGAAACTTTAACTTGTATATGTAATGTATCACAAGAGAAGAAACCCACGTTGTGCTATAAAATCCATACAAAAGGACTAGAACCACGGTTAAAACACATGGTGAAAGTAAAAACCATGGATCAAGTAATAATAGGAACACATACTTTTTTTTTTATAATGTATGTGTGTGTGTGTAAACACAAACACACACACACTTATAGACACATTTGGATTTTTATGATGCACTATGTACATATTAGAAAAAATGATGTATTGAATGGGTGATGCTACGTTGTTTCCATGGTAAGGCACATGCCAAGGATTCCACATGGAATTTATGAAGTTATGTGTCATTCTCAAAAAAATATTTCAGACGATCATGATACCATGTTACATCAAAATCTATTCCCAAAATCCTTAACATTAATGATTCTAGTGAAATCCTAGACCCATATCATTATCAGGAACCACCTGAGGATTGGAAATTATTTTGTTTCATGATATAATGCAACTCCTTGATGATTGCCATCAAGACATAAAGGAATCATATGAGACATAATTATCGCCCGAGGGGGTTGAAGTGAACAATATTTGATTAATATGAGTGTGAGAAATTAGAGACTTTAACTAATACAATGGTGGCATTTCAATGGATGACATAAGAAATCCCCTTTTACCCAATTCAAGATTTTTTTTTACAAGATTCATCACTTTTGAATATGGGAGAGTAGATGCATCATGAGGAATAATTTCCCTTGGTTTAGAAGTTAAAGACATGATCTCCAAGATATATCTATGTGAAGGAAACTAAGGATCAAGGGAGTAATGTGAAATTGATGGAATGGGAGATTGCGAGGGGAGAGTATCCTAACTTTTTTCCATATTGGGATGGATTATTTGACTGATTTCATCATATATATGTGATCCAAAATAGGTGGAATGATGCCCCAATGATATTTTCCTTCGATAGGCACCACCTAGGGATGGGAAGTTCTAAGGTATCGAATAGTGATAAAAGAGATCCTCTCCAACACTCTAAAAAATATGAGGAGAGGATCCAAGGAAAGGAACTAGATGGATGCTATGATAATGAAAGTATTCATTTCATTTGGGAGCATAAAAACCCTAAATATTGAGTAAATGACAACTTTCATAGCATAAAATAAACTCATCCCTAGTAAAATATGATGATTCAAAGAGGAATCGACGACTTCAACTTCAGTTGAAATTGTTTTACCACCTAACTCAAAAGTACAAAATACACATTAAGTTTTCCTAATATTCCCATTAAAGGATTTCAACATGGATGTTGGTGGTGAGAAATTAGCTAACTTACCAACACATTGTATACATGATACAAGTCAAGTGTCCTTCATCCAACACTATCGTATGGAAATTCTTCCCAAAAACGTGTGCCATGATCTAAAAGGAAATTTGATGGGGAAGGTAGGGCTTCCATGATGTTGGGTGAAACATGATGAGATTTGATTCTAAGGGATCTACCCACCAATGGTTGTTAGAAGATATTTTCACTATGTAGGACATCTTTGCAAGACTTTAAGAGTGGTCATGGAACTTGGTGGTAGGGCCAAATACTCAAAAATACTATAATTATGAACATCCTTCAAATAAGTGTTATTCACAAAATATCTAATTATTTCATTTGAGGGATGTAACAAAAAAACAAATAATGTCTATTCAATCTAAAGAAGGCAATTATATTAGGCATATGTCACTAGTTCTTGATTTGAAGGGAAAATATTAGCATTCTTGTAGTTACATTTTCTTGTGGCCATATGGATTAGTTAATGAAGTATTAAATTATGTTATGTAAATGATGACGAATTGTACTGAGGACTAACTCCACTCCACCCTTGTTGATGAGGTAAATGATTTGCAACCATGTGTTTTTCATGGGGTGAAATGGAACCATAAAAAATAAAATATTGAGAACAAGGTTTTTGTAAGAAAAGTTCAATTGAATCTGATCCATAAAGGGAAACCAATGATGAACATGGAATTTCCCACAAATATGACAATGGAACCAATGATTTTTCCTTTTCTCTTTCATGCTGCCTCGACATTATCTTGGGTTTGAGATTCTCCCCATTCGTTATTTTAAGGATTATTATATTTATTCTTCTTCTTGTTACTTGTATGTTGCTCATGGTTCTTCATGGAAGTGGACTACATTGAATTCTCCTTTGAGACTTGAATGGGTTGGACTAGGAGTTTTGGTGATAGATCAAATAATTGGGGTACTATAAATGATATTTTATTCATTTACCTAAGAAAATATTTGGCCCGTATTTACTAAGGATGAAGAATCAATAAATCCATCAACATGGGGTACTGCCTTGGTTTTCATAATTATGTTTGATGACCAAGAATAATTTATGGATTATTTCATACAAGGTACCCACTTGAGAATATATTAATGAGTTGTTTGAAACACCTCAGTTTTGGTCTCCTACCTTTGCTACATCTTCAGCGATCATAGGCAAAATATATTTTGTGAAGCACTCACATACTAGCTCATCATGAACTTACCGTGAAACAAAATTTGTCTTCACCACCACTCATGTATAAGATAAGACATGTGAGGAAGTATTTGGAAAATTTGTGTGAGTATTTATGTCCCCATGGCATACATAATAGTCAGTTGATAATGGTTGACAATATCCTGTTCTAAAGACAATAAGTTACCATGGGTGATGCTTTCAACATCAATGTACCATTTTGGGGAACGAAAAATAAGAGTTTAATTAAAAGGCTACATGCATATATGTTATCATCTATAAACAATTTTCATGAACACCATAGATTGTAAGTTGTGATATACACCATGAGAAATTTTCCTAGATTTCCATCGAACTTGGGAATGTTAGTAGGAAAATTTATCGAAATAATTGGCCATGCAAGATTATTCTTGAGTTTATCATTCATATGCCTTTATAGTTTAGGTTGTTAAATATTCACTAATAAAAATGAGATGAATGAATTATTATGCCCCCTTATGACAAACATGAATTCTACAATCCATGTATTTCTTAGTTTCAAGAATGGGACTCCTGAGGAAGATGGGTTTCTATATGGGTTAGATCTAAGATCCATATTAGTAGCATAAGGGTTATTTCCCCTAAGGGATGTAATCTCAATAGTAAAGGATCTCCCAAAAGGTTGTTGAGTTGCAAGACCGAAGCATACACTAAGAGTAAAACCCCCGATAGACCAAAAGGATGGCCAAATAAGTTGGTACCCAAAGCATAATATCCATTACCAAGAATGTTTCCCCAAAACATTAAACATTATGAGAAACTAGAGTGTTCTCTGGAATGGGTGACACCCCTAAAGGTTGAATTCCACATGGATTAGTGAATCTTACATAAAAATTTGTGCCTCCAATTGAGTTAGGTAATGGAATGAATTTAGAATTATTCTCCAAAGAAAAAGAAAACCTAACATTGTGTGTAAATGAAATTCTTACATATATGCTAGGACCAATGGATGGAACCAGAAAAATAAACATAGAGATAGGGTTTAAACCTCCAAAAATAGACATGAGTATACTAGTATTGAAACAAGATCCTTCACAAGATGTGGATGTAGGGATCATTGTTGATGTTGTGGAGGAACTTAATTGATGTACAAAATGTTGGAAATAAAATTCCTAGGTTATTTTGCAAATAAAAATAAATAAATGATGTAGGCCTGGTGGATATGTGACCTTTGGTAGTAGGGAATGTAGTAAAATTTTCTCAAGGGACCGTCCAATGAAATTACGAGTTGAAACACTTTTTTTCTCCATCTATTAACACCATAATGGAAAAATATTTCTAAATACCAATGGAACAAAATGATCAGGATAAATATATAACCCCAATGTAAAATATGGGATTAGGGGTATGGATTAATGAAGGATGAGGGGGAGTAAGGATACTTCATTCAAGAAATTTCTATACTGTTTAGTCAACCCCCAAAGAAAAAATGGTAATATTCCCCATGATAGGTAACTGTAAGTCAAATTTGGTTATTGGGTCAATCCTATATCTATGAAGAGGTGTATCCCTCACTTTAGGAGGAATGTACCATTGTTGATGAGAATGATGTAGACTAAACTGAAATAACACACACTTATAAAAGCTAAGAGATTTAAGCAAGAAAAAAAGTACACATGGGGTATTCCCTCAATTTTATAATGGTTTATGAGGTCATAACTCAAACATTAATGTATGATATATTGTTACCTTTTCTTCCCACTTAAGGGATTAATTCCTAGTGAAAGTACCCTTTATTATTGGCAGGTACCCCCAGGTGATTGAAGTGAGTTATAAGAAACATCTATCCTAGGTACCATAAGAAAAACCTACCCATGGTCACCTATGTAGAATCCATAAAAGATAGGCTACTAAGGTTACCACATGTTGAAAAAAAGAGAAGTTTTTATGCTTTCTCTGATCAACACCTAAAATATCCTTGAGCAAGTGAGATAGTGGGACTAGGGTCGGTTGCTTTGTGCCCAAATTTTGGATGGATTAATTTATAGAATTTAGAGATATATATTTATAGTATAAACATGTTGATTTATTTTTGTATGAAAATATTAAATAAACTACACAATATGATATACAAAATAAAAGTACAAAAATAGATGTGAAATATATGCTATAAAATATATACCAACAATCTGAATTTGAAGTACAAGATTATTGGACAACCCACTTGTTAGGGTCCTCTATTTTATAGGATCTCAAGGTGATTGAGTATGTCATATTTTTAATTTTACATTGTAAATTATTTTTAATTTTCAAATGATTTAAAAAATAAAGTACATATAAAAGAAAATCAAAAGAGGGTATGTCAAAAAGAAAAAGAATATGAAGAAAAAGACAAAAAGATGGAAAATTGAAAAAAGAATAAAAAGATAATAAAACCCCACAAAATAAAAATAGAAATAATACTAAAAGTGTTGCAAATTTAAATGCCACTATTGTTAAATTAGTTTCCTTTATGTTAAAATATAATAAAATTGTGTGAAGCTTGTCGTAAAATGCCACAATGAATAGATTTTGTTCCAATCATACAACTTAATCACGATGTAACAATTTTGAATTTGATTTTAATTAGCTTAGTGAACAAATATTTGTCAAACAATTTAATCTTGACAAATCAGTAGTGAAGTAGAAAATGAGATTGATTCAATAGTATAATCGGAATCATTAGGAGAAATAAGTGATAGAGTAGGTTAGATTGTTATAAAAAAATGATATGTTGGTTTGCTAGCTTAAATGCACCCTAAGGATTGAAGATGAAAAAATGTTAGCTTAGAAAAATAATTGAAAATGAAAGGGTAGATAGAAATTGCATTGTGTCTTTGAAAAGCATGAATTTTCTTACCATAAGTTTAATTTTCAAAGTTATATTTCATGCATAGGAGAAGGCAAAGGAATAAATTTTGTATCCTAATTCTAAAGTTTCGGGCATATGAAAATGAAGGTTTGGTGCATTATCCCATTATCCAAAGTTTATACCCCTTTTAGCTTTCCCAATACCTGACAAAGCATCTCGTCACTGCATGCTAACTCACCTCCATCTATACCATCATCCATTCCGCATTCCTCCATCCAACGACCTTTATCATTTTTCGGCCCCCCCTCTCCATCTGAACTTTATCGTCAGTGGGGGGTGGGGGTCTAAAATAAGTGGTTTTTGTGTTTAGGGCCTGTTAGCACCCGAATTGGACCCCAGGTTGAAAAAGGCAAATCAGGGTAACAACTAAACCACGCTCAGCCTTGTAGCTAGCCCTACAAGGACAGGAAAGGGCTCTCTCCGTAAACTAATATTCAATAAAGTGCAATAGAAATCTGATATGAGGCTAGGTAAAATGATATGGATAAAAGGTTTAAATAAAATGAAATGAGTTTCTGGGGATGTGTGGGACAAAAATGGGATAGCTGAAACCGGGAATTAAATCAGGACATAGGGTGTTTCATGGGGCAAGATAGGCAGGAAACTTAGCAAATAAAATTTAATGAGGATGGGATGGAAAGACTAGTGAGGAGCTGAAAAGGGCACAATAAATGGATCCTTTTCAAACAGAAGAAAACATAGAGAGTATGAATGATTCTTCAAGGCAGAGCATATAAAATGGATTCTACCTTTTGAAAAAATTCAACTCGAAATGTTTATGAATGAATGGTGAAACATAACAATGTACATATGAAACAAAAAGGAGGGACATATGCTAAAACTCATACCACAAGAATCCCACAAATCAGAGCTGCATCACTTTATTAATTCCCTGCCAAACTGTAAAACAGAGCGCAGAGCTCACTGCCACACTATTCCCCTACTTCTAAGTTTTCAAACCTCAGACTTTCAGACCCTTGCAAATAATTAGAATTTACAATAAATAGATAGATTTTGCAGGAATACAAATCGATGGGAAGAGGAGAAATCACAACTGAAGATAGAAGGCCAAAAGCCAACAGTCTCTTCGTAAAAGAAGAGTTGCGTTACATTATTTCATTTGAAATTTTTTGGATATCCAATGAGAAGGCGAAACATAGTAGCATGGATCTTTTGAATCGTTACTGAAGAGGTGATTGTAACAATTTTGTTCTCGGCCCCTGATGTTTCGCTTTCCTTTAGTTCTTCATTCTCTGGCTTTTAATAGAACGCTGATAAAATGAATTCATGCTTTTGTGAAGGAAAAAATGCATTTAAATGGGAAAAGGGAAGGTAAATGGAGGCAGAACCCATATGGAAATCGCAATTGGGATCGAGAGCGGGGCGGAGATATGATATAACATAGTAATTGCAATCGGGAATCGGGAGGTGGGACACATTTGGAACAGACCATACAAAAGTTCTGATGTGATTAGATTAAACCATGGGAAATCCTTTAATAAACATAGTAAAATGTGATTTGGGACTTACAAAGGGGAAAGGGATGTTATATTATAATTGAGGATAAGTACCGTATGGTGGGCCTGGGGATATAATCGCAATTGCAAATCGGAGGGGAGCGGAGAGGAATGATTGCAATCGCAAAATTTGCGATGCAATCAGAGGAGGGGGCAGGACTTGCGATCAAGGGAGTTGCGATGCAATTGAAGGATTTGCGATGAGATCGGGGGATTTGCGATGCGATCAGAGGATTTGCAATGCGATCGGAGGATTGTGCGATTGATTGCATCGCAAATATTTGCGATGGGCTCATTGGGGCATACAAATGAACTTTGTGATTTGCGATGGTGGGATTAAATAAAGGGAAGGGGACTTTGGGTTATGAATTTTATGATATAAAACTTTATAACACAGTTTTTGGGGATGGAAAGGGGAAGTGGTTTACACGTCGGGGGTTATATATAATGGAAACTTTGATTTTATAATAAATTTTCAAGGGTAATGGTGGGGAAGTGGTTTAGAAATAAATCACATATTTTTATTAAATGTCTTATAATGTGATATTATAATCGGAAGGGGGAAGAAAGGGGTTTATAAAGGGATTTGAACATGAAGTTAAAAGGAAAACATGGGAAATAAGGGGGGGGTTAGGGAATAGAAGGCTTTTACTTCACTTAAGCATAAAATTTATTCCAGAAGTCAGTCTTGAGAGTGCAGTATATCGTTGGAAAGCTCTTTCTGGGCTCTTTCTGATGGATCTATTTTGAAGATGTTCTAGCACTGAACATGATGTGGAAAACTTCTCTGAAGGTACAGACATAATTTTGTGGAGATAACAGTGTCTGAATTGTGACTGAAAGGCAAAGTATTATGTTTTCACCTCAAAACATTGTTTTGAGGCAAAAATTACATCAAACTCAATGAATGATATCTTTGATCCTCCTGGTGCTATGATTTTGAATTTATTGACTTCCTCATGACCTTGCTGATCTTTATTGACATTTGACTCATTATTTTGACCATGGTGGGACCCTATAAACTAATGAGACCCATCCTATGACCTACTGATATGATTTTTAGAATGAAAGTGACTAATGACTGAAGACCATAGGGAGGAAAATCAGCGAGTACCTCATGAGAGAAAACTGAAAAAAAATTACTACCATCAATGAATCCATGACCTAGTGGAATGGTGAAATTTATTCGGTATGAGATACCTAATATGCAAAATGAAAAAGAGAAATTTTGGTCACTGATGGAAGTATGACTAGACTGACACTAACAGGGCCCACACAAATATGGTGCCCTTTCTTCATATCGCACCCCCCTACTAAAAAAATTTACCACTTCGGACCCCCTCCGAAAAGCAGTTTCCCCATTATATTAAAAACTTCCAATCTACCCGTTGAGTGCCATTCATGTCACACCACCTGTATTATACCATTTCCAATTAATTTTTTTTCCTCTGGTAATGCAACCGTTGGTGAATTTAATTCCTCACTAACCGTTAATCCAATAGACCTGCGCCCCCATCAACAGGAAATCGAACAAATTGTGTATAAATCCATGCCTAATTAGCTTTTAATCCTTTACCTTACCATTTTCTTTTCTCTATACATGTTAGTTGCAAGTCGACATAGCGCTAGAAAATCTAATCCAATCACTTTCAAAGTAATCTCTGCAACTGATTGCCGCTTCTTCCTATTTTAGAGATTTTACTTACTCCCAACCTCCAATTATCTATCCAAAGCCCTCATCCACCATAAAACCTGACCCAGCCATGCCTCCTAAGAATAAGGGATAGGAAGGACCTATAAATCCACTACTCCATCACTCAGTTGACCTTGATCATATACTTTTGGCAGACAGGGATTACAAAATCCATGAAACCCTATTTAATTTTGATTTATTCGAAATGTACTGCTAGCTTGAAGAAAAATTCATTCCAAATTTTGATGATATTGGACCTTGGGAGTCCAATTTTCCCCATTAGATCTTTCCCCATACCCATAGTTCCCCTGAATTCATCAGGAAGTGTCAAGGTTGTTCTGTACCCAGTCAAAGAGCTATTATTGCCCCTACGAGAGAGATTTTAATTACCATAATTTCTCAAGCCATAGATCTAATGATGCAGGCCCCTATCATAGAGAATGCCACCCCTTTTTCTCAAAAGCACACACTAAATTATATCAAAAGCTATACTTTGCAAAAAGGGCTAAAATCCTTGAGCTTTTTATGGATGAAGATTCCCAACTACCCATGAAGAACTCTCCCTATCCATCCTCCATTTTCCCTAATAGAGCCAAACATATCATTACATTTATCTCCTACCTCCTTGGTTATTACTCAGATTAGTGGGTATATGAGGCCATTATAGGAGTCCTTTTCATTTTCTCCATAGATTCGAAGCCTCCCATCTTATTCAACTTCAGCCAATTCCTCTGTTTTAGTATATATGTTTTTATATTTTCAAGGAGACAGGTTTAATTTTTCATTGCAGAAGTTGGATGATGATGGAAATCAAAAATCTATTATCTTCTGGACTACAATGGTAATGAAGGAGAAAAAATAATACTCATACAAAACAATTCATAGAAATGTTTGTACATCCAGCACTCAGTCTTCTAAGCAACAATTTAGAGCCAAGAATCAGTGAAGAAATCATAAAAAAATTTGCACTTGTCAGACCAAACCAAAACATGAGACTGGTGTCTTTACTAGAATTACACAGAAATAAGAATATATGGATGTGAGTTTGCCCCATATAAGCTCCCAAAATTCCTCCCAATGAGGATGTTTTCTCTAGAATACATTAGGAAAATTCTCAATGCCGATGAGATCCATTTTGTGTCTGCCAAGAATAAATATCAATTCAGGATCAAAGAAAAAATAAGACACTTCATTTGTAACAACAGAGCAGCAGGGGAGGAAAAAGAAAAATTTCCAAAATAAATCCATTAGGTACCATCTCCAAGCTAAGGGTATAGAACAAATATACACCTTACATTCATACCCACAAACCAGAGATTGAGAGGTACATGAACCAACTAGAATGGACTGAGAAAAATCTACAAGAGGCTGAGAAATAGTTGGTTTCAACTTCAACATCATAGACTCCTGTCCCACAGGAGAAAGTAGGAAAAAGGATCAGAGAAGAAGAGTCACCTTCAACGGCTGACACTTCCAGCAAAGAGTTAGAAATCATGTACATGAAGAGAACTAAGCTAAATCCCAAGGTAAATAAAAGAAAGGATTCAGAGAAGGAAGTCATTATCATCACCAAAGAGACACCTACTTCCTCACAATTAGGTGGTTAGAACACACTCTCTCCTACCACCTCTACAACTTCACAGGATCAACAACAAGCTATTCAAACCAGTAGCGTTTTTATAGGGGAGAAAGAGAAGTGCATATTTGATACATTCAGGGAGATTAAATTGAAGAATGAAGTATTGAATACCAATACATATAATCAGTTCTCAAAGCATACTTCCAACTCTCAGATTAAATTTTTGTCAGCCTTTGACACTAAGAAAGGCAAAATGTAGATGGTCTTTCTCCAAGCGCAGATTCCTTAGCCCAAGACAACATCATATTATAAAAAAACTGCACTTGAATTTAATGTTAAAGACATACATCCCATTGATCAAATGTAGATGCATAAATAGACTAGTGAAATGATTGCATCCACACTCACTAACATTGCTATGATTTTGTCCAAATTGCAGGTTTCTTAAGCTAATATCCAATCACAACTCAAAATGGAGAAAATATCTTCTTTGGCCAAGGATTCAAGGATTAAGTCTTTTGAATACTTAGTGATCATAATTGGTTATGATCCTTCCAATATCAGAGCTGCAGAAGAGGTGATTAAAAATAAATATGTTGACATTGCAGCATTGAGGAAATGGTTAAAAATGCCAGCTACAGAGGACCCTTTGTCCAACGAAATGGAAGAGATAGAGTCCCAGAAACAAGACATCATGAAGCTCATCATGGAGAAGAATGCTCAGCTAAGATCGATGGAATCAAAGATGGAAAATATGATAAAGGGAAAAGAGAATGCTACCAAAATTTGATTGGTTCATTTAGAGGTTGTACCCCTTATAGCCATTCCTACAGCCACACATTCTACAACAAGTACAACAAATGGATCTGAAAAACTCACCAAAGCAATGCACAATTTTTCAATTCAGATAGAAGTGAAAAAGAAGCTTCAGGGCCAAGTGAAAATGTTGTAGGATCAGAAGTACAGGACTAAGAGCTCACATGCAGCTGAAGCCCACAGAGCACAAAAGTTAATAGAAAGGTTGCAGAAGTCGGAGAGGGATACATCTATAGGAAACACGTTGGGCCAAGTCAAAGCGATAATTTGGATAGATATCATTGAGTCCATTAATGAAATATGGCCCTGCATACAGATCATACCATCAAAACTATAAAATAAAACCCTGGATACATGCCAACCACTACCAACAACATTATCAAGTTCTTCAATTCCAATAACATGTATGAGCTAGATTAATTAGGGGTTCAAGATAGGACATAGACAATTTTGGAAGTAAAGAGGGTGCTTACAAAGATAAACCTTATTGTATAGTTGGAGGAAAAATGTCAGAGCTTAGAGATAGATGTAAATATATTTTTCAGTAGGATAGAACCTTTAACTCAGAAAGGTCTTCCTTCCATATTTGTAATAAATCACAAATTGATTACCAGAGAGGATTATGTAAAAGAGCTAAATGAAATTTCCAGGGATACAACTAAATTTTCAAATATCAGAGGCACTATGACAGGGAAAGCATTTTTGGAGGCATTGGCTCATGACCTTTTCATCCAGCACGAGATAAACCACATTTTTGTAGTAAAACCAACCTTTGCGAAATATATCGAAGTGGATGAAATCTACAGGAATGTCATCAAATTAACTATCCTAGATGAAGAACGATGGGATAAGTTAAATAATTTTCAAGAGTAAAAAGTAGAAAATAACAATCATCTGCAGCCAACACATGGGGACAACACATTAGCCAACGTTACAGCCAACGTAGCCTACCAATAGGCTTACTCATCAACTGATTCCTTGAAATTAGTTCTAGAATGACAGATCACCCACATCGAGCTTATTTTTTGTCATAGTTAGAGTTTATTGTTATATCTAGGCTAATAATACACTGGTTGTTGAGTCGTTATTCATTGTAATCAATTTTGTAAATTTTAGTATAAATACTTCATTTTTTGAAGTAATAGAGGTTGATTTCTGAACATATTTTTCCTACTACACAATTGTAAATTCCAATTTTCATTGAAGAATCAATAATACAAGGAATTCTTTCAGGATTCATGTGGTGTAATTACCCGTGAATTTTTTCTATTGTTTCTGTGTTTTCCACTGTTATTTACTTTCTCTGCTGATCAAAATTCTTAATTGTAAAACAAAAAGTGTGATGAATAGGACATGTTATTTAAAACACCTTATTATAGCTTCTTTTACAATTTAAATGTTTTCTACTTGAATTCATCTTCAAAAATACTTCAATTGTTTTTAGTCTCAAGTGAAATTCACTTTTCTCCCATATCCATTATCCATTTAAAAATCTTAAAGAATCCAGTAAATGCAAACTAGATAGCCCTGTTACAACTATTTTCAAATTGATGCAAAATCCAGTTTTATGTTTTGACTCCATTGCCTAATGGAAAAATACATATTTAATCAACCAAATCAATCCAAATCAAACAATCACTAAGTACGGTCATAACTAGCCTAATACCTATTCAAAACAAAGTTAAATATTAAAGAGAGATCCATATTTGAAGCTGGCAGGGCTAGATCCCAACTTCCAAAGTGGTTTTGATGTTTTCCTCTATGTTTATCATACCAATCTTAAAATTTACTGAACGATAAAATAGTAGTGACCATACTAGGGAATGAATTGAGAAAAATTCAATTACTTTCAAATTCATAAACATGGTTAAATTTTTTTATGATAGGAATACTTTAAGCTTGGTTTTATTTTCAATAGTGTAAATAATAAGTGTGTGTGTACATTTAGATCATAACTCCAGCTCCTAAAAGAGCCTATACGAGAGCTCATCTTGATCCAAATCCTACAGAAATTATAGATGAACCTGAGAAAATACTAAAAAGAAAGAGCTTATCAGAAAGCCAAGGAAGTTCTAGTCCTCTTCATAGAGAATATTCACTCCCAAAAAACTTTTTAACTCTGCAAGAAATTGAATTTGATCTACCCTTTGAACAAAGCCTATTTAGAACTAAAACAGCCAATTTGGTAGACCAGATAGTAGTAGATCAAGGTACATTAAGAAGAAGTTCATCTGAAGCCCAATCTACTCCTATTGATATAGACCTTGAAATCCTCCAAGACTTTGAAAAATTGCATGGTTTAGGCTCAAGTTTAGACCTTTCTGTTCATGAAGCTTATGTCCAAAAATATGTAGAAATCTCTTCTTTGAATTCTTATGCTGAATCATCCATCTCATCACAATTTGTGCATCCTAGATCAGCAAGTCCTACCACTTTTGTAGTTTCCACAACTATTCCAGTACCTTCCCATAGATCAACACGCCCTACCCCTTTTGTAGTTTCCACAACTACTCTAGTACCTTCCCATAAATTAGTAAGCTCTACTCCTTCTCTAGTTTCCACAGCCACTCCAATACTATCTCACCAAGAAACTCAAACTCCTTCTTCTCCCCAATCCTCAACTAAAATTGAACCTTCATCTCGACCAAAACCTCAAGTTTCAGCTCAACCTTTACTTTACATTCTACCCCCCCATTTCATTCAACAACCACATCATATTATTCACCCTCATATCCCCATAATGGAAGCTATATATGCTTCCCTTGTCATTCAAGCCCCTTTGGAAAACATGCCATAGGATTATCAAACAAGAATTCCTCAATTTTATGGAAATGGACCTATCATTGCCCAACAACATGTAGAGAAGATGAATTACCATTTTTACCTTTAGGAGGTAGATGAGGAGAGTGTACAACTTAGGTTGTTTGCAGAAAGTCTCACAGGAGAAGTGAGGAAATGGTTTAAATAATTACCTGCTGCTAGTATTAATGATTTTCCTGGATTTCATCAAACATTCCTTACTAGGTGTGAAATTAAGAAGAACCCTCTTTAGATTTATCTGAATATGAAATCATTAGAAGAGGACTAGGGGAAAGTGTTCAATACTATTGCACTAGATTCAACAATGTATATAACACAATCCCTGCTAATATCAAACCACCACAAGGCTTAGCCTTAATAATATTCCCAGATGGTTTCGAGCCAGACATGGCTTACCAGCTTAGGGAAAGAGATTCATCCACACTGGAAGAAATGAAAAGGGATGCAGTAAGTGTAGAAGAAAATATTCTATCCAAGAGAGCTAGACTTAGGAATGAAAGGAGAGTACCAATAAAAGAGGAACCCTCTAATTCTTTTGTTGATGCTAAAATTGATTCCTTAGTTAGAACAGTATAAAGAATGATGGAGAGGATTAATTTTAAAGATAGGGTTGCACCTAGGAAAAATCAACCTACACCTCAAAATCAAAATCAAAATCCTCCCCAAATAAAACAAAGAGAGCAGAGGGGTCCTAAAAAGAAAATTAGACCTCATTTTCAGGGAAATTATGTTAATGATGATGGAGAGGTGGTAGAAGAAGTAGAAGACAACCAGATAAATATAATGGGTATCAATGATGATGAAACTGTGTTTCTTACTCAGGAAGAACAAGAGTTGTTTCAATTATCCCAAACTGAACTTGAGTCTAAAGAATTACATGATTATAAGCAGGGATTTGAAAATGGTATCATGGAAATCGATAGACATTATAATCTTAGGAGTAAGAACACATTAGATACTCCAAACAAAAAGACTAATGATAAAAATATCAAGAAAAATTCTAACACCGCTTCCAAGAAAACTCCAGAAAATGTTGCTAAGAAAATTGCTAATAGTTCTAGAAAGAAGACAATTGGCGTTCCTGCTAAAAATATTTTTGAGATTTCCTCCAAAACTAATCAAACAAACATTCCCACCACCAGTCACCAAAAACAACATATGTCAAAAGAAACTACTAATAAATCTGATTTTCTGAACTTCAATAAATTTCAAACGTCATTCATGTAATATTCCAAATTTTCCATCAACTAGTTGGAATATTAGAGTTGTTATTTTTCTTATTTAGTTAAGTAAATAAAAGCGTGGAGGGACCCATAAACTGAGTAGATGAATAAAATACACTTCTATCATGTGAATTTGGGTTAATGGAATAGTGGAGTAGCATTATGGAGTAATGGAGCAACATAATAATGAAGAAAGAGTTGAGGTCATAGAGAAATTATGAGGAAGATGATGGATATAGTGGAGGAATAAATGCAATATAATGGATAAATAATGATGAAGTGATGGAGGAAGTGGTGCATTAAATTTACACATGATGGAGGAAATGGAGCGTAATTGCAGCAGTGATGCAGATCATGGAGGACAACACAGTCTTTATGGAGGCTAGTTGTGACATGTGCAGCGCAGTTATGAGCACTGTGTATATGAATTTTATTGTTGAAATGACTCTACTGATAGCAAGGTTTGATATACTCGAATCTATGTTGTGCTTCATATTCTGAAATGTTGTTGGTACATTCAAAATTCAGTTTATATGAAGACCTTCTGCGTGATTACTTCCTAAATTTGAGACCCACACACCTACTCCTAGCCCTACTCTACTACAAGAACCATCAAAACTCATATTCGAAAAAGGTTAAGTTTCAATTTTTTTTGTACAATTTGTGTTTGATTTTCATGTGTTTCACAAATGTCATTTTCAGCATTGGTAACCTAAGCATAAATATCTCCATCATTATACATAATGAAGGAGTCTAATTCAGAGTGAACAGAGTAAAGGGGGTAGTTATGTGGCTTCTCCTGACTACTCACAATGTATTTCATTAAGGTTTCCCTATACATTATTTGGTGTTGGCCAAATGCTGGGATGGTTGCATAATTCATATCCATTTGTAGGGTATCTTGTAATTTTTCTCCCCAAGAGCATGACAATAGCATGCCATACTTTGGGGGAATATCAGCCACTACTATGTCCATTTCTAGACTCTCAGCTAGGATTTGTGCTAAAGTGACACATAGATCCTTAATGAGACCTATAAATCTTACTTTTCTTGAATCAAATGCATAAAAATATTTGCAAGGCCTAGTAATGTCAATACCAAGTTTCTCCATAACAAATTTTGGCATCAAATTATGTGAGGCACCTTAATATAACATAGAATTGTGTAGAACTTTATCATGAACATTAAGACTGACATAAAATGGAGGAACTCCTCCTCCTTGTGGCTTACCATCTACCTCTGGACCAAACAATAATTCAAGCTTATCATCATTCAAATTCACAGTATCATTGTTTTCTCCTATGTTCAAAGCTTTCATAACTTGAGTTTTGTACAGATTTTGATTCATTAACTCAGTCAAAGGGATAGGAATTTTCAGCTTTTCTAGTTCATTTTCAATATTGAATTTTAATATCCCAAAATGGGAGAAACGGGAATATAGAACATTTATAAAATTTCAATCAAGGAAATAACCATAATGTAAGCACAAAACTGTAAAATGCTGGAAATGCCAAAATATAACATCAAGACATTAAAATATTAGTAGAAACAACTGACCAATGTCATTATGTATCAACAGTAAATGAATATACAGAATGATCCAAAAAGAGATGCACTCAAGCCATTCAAAGATGGTTGAAACAACTCTACTAAAACTAGCGTTGGGAAGTAAAAACAACTGTTGCTGCTAGAAACTGCTACTGCTGGGAAGAATATCTATGTGCAAGAGGTTTCTGGAGTGATCAGAAAGATCTCTGATTTTAACCATGGATTGTAATCGAAAAACCCACAAATGGTTTGGCCATATTTTGAGCTTCGAATTTCAGCCCTTTTTGGGTTGCACACTGCACCCTTGTTGGTTGAGTTATGCACTCCTTGGAAAAAACTGCTGATCTAGGGATGAAATAATTATCTATCAGCTGCAATAGCACCCACTCATCTCACTAATTGAAGGGCTGGTCCCTTCTCTCAGTTCCCAAGCTCAAAACGTGAGATCTAGCTCTTCCACTTAATATGAAGTTGTTGCATGCACAACTGCTGGGAAATAATACGTTGTCTAGGAGGGTTGATGATGTAGCCTGCTGATAGATAATAAAATGCTGATTACAGGTTGTTGAAGTGATACTAGGAGTGAATAATTAATCCCTCACATGATTCCAAGATGAGTTGCTTGGAAGTTTCTCTTCTCCTCAAACCCTCACTACGGAATTATGCAATTACCACAGGAAATTTTACTGCATAGGAGAATATATAGATGGCCTGATGTCAGATATGTCAATGAAACTACCGGAGGTATGAAATTGATCCACAGTGTGAAAGGATGATCCCTCCATAGGTTTCTCAGTTGAATTACTAAGAAAAACCTCCCAACTCTCAAACCCAAGTTCAGAAATGCGTAATTCCTATAGCTAGATGTGCAGATGAGAGTGGTTGAAAGTGGAATTGATTTTCTAGATGATTAATGTTTCCCAAGAAATCCTTCACAGAGTAGGCACTAGAAGTCCCCCATGGGTAAGGTGGGATTCCCTCTCTTGAACACCTAGTGCTAAACATCATAGTAGACTTCACTAAATAGCTAAGGCATGCAAAGAAATGTCTTACGACACTCAACAAAAAAAATCCATACTCCCCTTCCTTTACCGCACTCATATTCCTTTTATGGCTGTGAGCCTTCCCTAGACTTGGACCACCTCATAATTGTGCTGCACATGTGGCCATTAGCCTCCATAAACACTACGCTATCCTCCATGATCTACATCATTGCTGCAACTACTCTCCACTTCCTCCATCATGTGTGAATTTAATGCACTACTTCATCCATCACTTCATCTGTTGTCGCTCCTAGAGACAGCCTAGAGTTGCCATAGACCAGTGCCTAGGAAATCTTATCATAGCAAGGAGCATGTAATATATAACTTGGGTGTCAACCAAAAGCTCTCCTGCTATCTCTTATGAAAAAAGGAAAATGATTTAAATGGGACCAGAACCTACAGAAATTGTCACAGGGAAAGTAATGTTGCAGAGACAAGATGCAAAGCTCCAATATAAAAGCATCAAACATTTAAGAGAAAATTTACTATAAAGAGGGCCGATTCAAGTGATATGCCACAGAAATCAAGTTATCAGAAGGTGTATGCGGTGAAATAAATGTTAAGAAGATATTAGTTAACCTTGAGCTGATACCCAGATACACAACAGAATCACATATGGGCTTATCAATCTAAGAATACATACATGACAATGGCATTTTAAAAGCACCCTCCCAAAGCAACTAATATAGCAGAAATGTGGTTTAGATGAATATGGAATAGTATATCATGCTTGAGCCATATTTAAAGCGCTTGACTGATCTCAGTATGGGTATCAATTAGGATAAATCCTTACTGAAAATCAGTGAGCCACTCGCATTCCAGTAACATGATACAAGAAGATAAATGAAATGGAAAGAGATGTTATACTAACACGTCAGAGAAAGTTACATACTGTGAAATACCAAAGACCAAAATCCTCATTACAGATAGAACTCCTCCTCACTGAAACCCTACGGGCTCTGAGCCTTCACAGAGAAGCTTTACAAGATGTATACAAAAAATGCCTTTCACTGCACAATTTTCTGATAAAAATCTGGAACCTTTACAATGTCATTCTTCTCGATTTTTATAGAGGAAGAAGATGAGAAACTCATAAAAGAAGTAGGTGAAAACAATTAATTATTTCATTTAAACAAAATGGCAGAAACATTCGCGCCCATATTGCTGAGTAACCATGTTGTACTGTATGTACTCTATGACCTGCCTTCATAAATAAATGCATTGAGTAGACAAATCCCCTCAGGGATGCAGCATAGAGATGAAATGACTTAAATAATATGTCCTTTTCTGAGAGGCAATCTTGCTGAAATTGATCTTGGAGGGCGTAACTCTCTTCTGCCTTCTAACTCTGGATTAGAATTTGAAATCTTTCATTCCAGATGCTGAAGTTATTTATCTTCAACTGACACTCTTTGTCGCGTCATTAAAATTTCTATCTGTGAAATCTACCTTTTAAATTACTCTGGAGGGTTTGATAGCTTTCGATCTCTGCTCTTTAAATGGCAGTCATATCTCTGCAACTACACGGGATCTTCTTCATAAATTCTCCTTTTGCAAGCCGATCTTTAGATGCATCTTCGATTCTTGTAATGGAGGCAGAGATTAATGACGATTTCTCGTCACTGCAACCTACAAAACTAACAAACACGTTAAAGAAAACCAGACACAAGGGTGGTGGAGGTAGTCATGACTATGGAATTGATGATGTAGACTGGGAGAAATGGCGAGGAGATGTAGGGTGGCAATGAAATATATAGTGGAACGATGATGAATGAATGAGGCAGAGATACATAACATAAACACTGTGATGTGACACGTAAACGGAGTATATGAATGGTGGAGGTGAACGCAAATGACACGTGGGCGTACGAAAGGCTAAGAGGAAGGGACAACGTGGAGGCGGACTTGGTCAATCAACAGGATGTATGAACAAATCTGGGCCATACGATCAAAAATGAAATCAACAGTTAATACTTCACCAGAGGGCAACGGAATAGCGAGCCTGGAGTATTGTGCACTGGGACTAAAATTCGCGCAGCTTGGGAGAGTGGCAGCCGTTGGATGGAGCGCTCAGGATCAGACGGCTCACGTTAATTTCACTGCGTGTCTGGGATCAAACGTTAACGCGCGAAATGGGGCGATATTGGAACAGTGTCTTGGGACGCGTGGAGGATAACGTGTGGAATCGCTGCGATTTGTGGAATACCGCTTGCCTTCGAAAGGCGGTGCAAAATAAACAGGACGGTTTTAAGCGGTGGTTTTTAGGGCGCGGGGACCACAAAGGTAGTGCGCTATGGTACGTTGATTTGTGTTCGATCGGATGGTTCAAGGCATGCCCGATAGCCTTATACGATAAAGACCTTTTGGTCTAGCACAAGATCTCGGGGTTGGGTCATGTGGAATAGAAAATCAGAGGGGCTAGGGCCAGAAGGGCTAAACCTTGAATACTCTTGGGTGCGATCTTTCAGACCTGCACAGTGTAATTTGGAGGCATGGGACGGTGATGATAGGCAAAAAACGAGTTCCTTAGGCCACAGTAGGGAGTTCGAAAGGTTCAAGCGAGACTAATGGCGAAGAAATTTAATGGGGGGGGCTGATATGATCAACATCATCATTATTTCTCCATGATATTTCATTTATTCCTCCAATATCTCCATCATCTTCCTTAGAATTTCTATATAACCTCCACTCTTTCTTCATTATGATGCTGCTCCACTACTCCATTAACCCACATTCACACTATAGAAGGGGATTTTATTCATCTATTGGTTTTATGGGTCCCTCCACCGTTTTATTTACTTAACTAAATAAGAAAAGTAAGAACTCTAATATTCCAATTAGCTAATGGAAAATTTGGAATATTACAGTCCTCCCTGCAAAAATGTTTCTTATCCTCAAGCAATTGCAAAATTGGATGTTGCAGAAATCCATCTCCCTCCCAAGTGGCATCCTCATATGGAAGGTTTCCCCATATGCTCCAATGTGTTATGAATGCCCAGCTCCATATATGCCTCTCTATAAAATCTAGAATGGCTTGCAACTATGTATTTAAAAGCCTCTCCTCATCAACGAGTCCCCAATTGGCAACCATCTCCTATCCGAGAGCCTCTTATCTACATGAGATATGTGAAGTGTAGTCATTTCTTCCCCAAGTGGAAAGTTCCAACTCATAAACTATCTCTAAAACCCATGCTACATGGAGAAGGCTTGTCTATCCATGCTCCAATCCTTGGCCCTAGTGGCCTTGCTTGATCTAAGAATCATCACAATACTGTGCAAAGTAGGAAATATAGACATATTGATTGACATGCGAAGTGTTGAACCATACTCTCCCAATAGCACCCACTGCAGCAATGCCTCTTGCTATCACACCACCTCATCATCATGCCAAGTATGGTGGCCATACTCTCCTAATAGAAGCTAATGCAGCAAGGCTTCTTGTTGCTATCCCACATCATCATTATGCAAGGTGTGGGAGAATGTAAATCCATATTCTCCCAAGAGTAACTAGTGCAACAAGGACTCTTGCTGCCACCCCACATCATCATAATGAAAAGCATGAAGCAATGATATACTGATTGACATGTAGAATGTCACACCAGATTCTCATAATAGAAACCAACATAGCCAGGCTTCCTACTGCCACATCATATGAGTATCATGTAAAGTACCAAACAATAACATAACCATTAACATGTGATATGTCATGTGATGGCCGAACTCTCTCAAAAGCACCCAGCGCAGCCATGCCTCCTGCTGCTGCATATCATCACTACGGTGCAAGGTAGGAAACATTGATATACCAATGGGCATATAAAATGAAATGTCTTTTCCATATTATCCAAAGAGTAGCCAGCGTAACCATGCCTCTTGCTGCTGCATCACCTCAGTGTTGTGCAAGGCATGGAACATACCAATATGAAATTTTGGGTGGTAACCATACTCATCCAAGATCATCCAGTGCATCCATGCTTCCTGTTGTGTCATGTCATAGATCTGAAAGTATCTTTTCGACCACTTTCACATCATCTCCATCCATCCATCCAACTATGGGTGATGACTCATATCATGCACCAGATCGATATCCACCCAATGGAGAGCTCCCACCAAAAACTGCTAATATAATAACTATCTCCATCACTGTCTATGGCCTTGGGAAGACCATGAAGTATGAAGACATCTCGAAAATATAATTCGGTCATGGGTGAAGAGATGTACTATGTGAAAATGTCGAAGAAATGTGCATACCTTGATATCGGATCAATGTTGACAATACCATCCTCCACAATCTGATGTCAATATTTTCACTCCATGATGTGTCGAAGTGCATCCCTCTTGAGGTCTGTCCATCAGAACATCTCTCTGATGGCCTTGTAGAACCTATGAGATTCTGAATATGCTACATGAATAAAATTCTCTTTGAGTTGTGAGATACTCATCAAGAAGGCTCTATCCTAATAATTGAAGATGGTATCCATGACATGATGTCTACCATCTACCATCTTCCCATCCAATTCTTCATAAGTGAAGTGGTCATCGGAATGTTCAAATAATAACTGGGCCCTCAAATCATCACTGCTCCTCAGTGAAAGTGCTACTGATCTCCATGATAATGAATCTGTTGTCATGTGTCCCTCTCCATGCACAATGGTGAACTCATAGTCCTGCATTGTACTGATCCACCATTGTTGCCTCTTCTGCAGTTGTTTCTCCTCCTCAAAAAGGTGTCGAAGACTATGGTGGTTGGTCTTCACCCAAAATCTACTGCCAATCAAAAACTTTCGAAATTTTACTAATGGAAGCATAATTGCCAATATCTCTTTATCGTAAATATAATACGATAGCTCATGCGACAGTAGCCTTTGGTTCTTGAAAGCTATGGAATAGCTTCCCTGCATTAGGACTGTGCTAATCCCATCCTCAGAAACTCCACACTCCAACAACAAGTGTTGTGTGTAGCTCAAAAATGTCAGACTGGCATAGCTATACATATTCTCCTTGAACTAGTCAAGGGTTCTCTGAGTAGTTATAGTATGCTGCTCCAAATTAGCAATGTGCTCTAACCTTTGGTCATGAAATTTCCTTGATGGCATGACCCCACAAACCTCAATATTATGTGCTGAAATAATATGGGGTGAAATTTTTTGGATATCTTGGATTAACTAATGCTTGGGAACATCTTGCAAAGATACAAGAGTTCCTCCAATCGGTAAAATTTCTTCTCCAACTGCTGTTGATGGTGATGGCTGCTCCTCCACTACTGCACCAGCGTTGGTATCTACTTCCTTTTCCTCATGAAAATCCTAAATTCATCCTTGGAATCTCAATGTCAAAGTCTTGGGAACATCTTGCCAAAATGAAAGGGCTCCTCCAATCTGTGCAAGTACTCTTTCTTCTGGTGGTGGTGGTGGTAGTTGATCTCCCTTCTACTCCTCATGCACTTTCTCTTTATTTTCGGAGAATGTCTCAATGGATTGTGCCTCTAGGTTTCTTCGATCAAACCTTTCTACCAAAATTTGAGTTAAATCTGCATACGAAGTCACTCTTGCATGTTTCAATATGCCGAACCACCAGTCCTTTTCTTAACCCTCAAGGTGTAACGCTGCAATTTGAATAGCCTCTTATTCCAATACTGGGTGTAGTTGGAAGAAATCATATAACTTCTCCATCCAAGCCTTTGTTGTGCTTTTGGATGACCCATAGAATGTAGATAGAAAGAATCTATTTCACATATGCTCTCTTCTTCTATAGTTGTTGTGGGGTCTTTGATTCTCTTTAATTTGGAAAAACTACTGGAAGGTTAGATTCTATTTGAATGCTTTATATTGAGATTTGTATTGTGCAAGATAATCACTCAGAGTCTCATGCTCCAAATATCCTCCACATCCATGCCATTCATTTCCTTCTACAAGGAAAGTGGGCATAGTAGGCCGTTATGAAACTTTCTGCATTGTTGGTTTCTTATACTGTCGATAGAAAATGCTCGAAACTTCTCCATTATGAAACGTCCTTGAGGTTTCCTTTAGCATTTCCCTTCTCATTTCTTTGATCTCCATGGTGATATCTTGCATAGATATGAAGAGAAGTGTGGAAAAACTCAATCCTTCTACCATTGTAGACTTCTTCTCTTTCTGCTTCTTCTTCTTATTCTTTTGATGTCATGAAATGCCCACAAGCTGAACCAAAGATCATGCTCTGATACCACTGTAATATCCCAAAATGGGAGAAACAGGAATATAGAACATTTATAACATTTCAATCAAGACAATAACTAGAATATAAGAATAAAACTATAAAATGTTGGAAATACTGGAATATAACATCAAGACATTAAAATATTTGCAGAGATAGTTGAGCCATGTAATTATGTATCAACATCAAATTCATATACACAGTGCTCCAAAATATGGTTTGATATACTCAAATATTGGTAGCAAGGTTTGATAGAAGAAACCTAGAGGCACATTCCATTGAGACATTCTCTGACAATAAAGAGAAATTTCATGAGGAGCAGAAGGGAGATCAACTACCACCACCACCACTAGCAGAAAGAGTACTTGCATAGATTGGAGGAGCCCTTGTATTTTGGAAAGATGTTCCCAAGACTTTGACATTGAGAGTCCAAGGAATAATTTAGGAGTTTCATGAGGAAAAGGAAGTAGATACCAACACTGGTGCAGTAGTGGAGGAGCAACCATCACCATCAACAGCAATTGGAGAAGCAATTTCACCGATTGGAGGAACTCTTGTAGCTTTGCAAGATGTTCCCAAGCATTAGCTAATCCAAGGTATGAAAACATTTCCACCCCATATTATTTCAACACATAATATTGAGGTTTGTGGGGTCATGCCATCAAGGAAATTGCATGACCAAAGGTTAGAGCACATTTCTAATTTGGAGCAGCATACTATAACTATGTAGAGGACCCTTGACTAGTTCAAGGAGAAGATGTATAGCTATGCCAGTCTAAATTTTTTGAGCTACAAACAACACTTTTTGTTGGAGTGTGGAGTTTCTGAGGATGGGATTAGCATAGTCCTAATGCAGGGAAGCTATTCCATAGCTTTCAAGAACTGAAGGCTACTGTCGCATGAGCTATCGTATTCTATTTACAATAAAGAGATATTGGAAATTATGCTTGCATTAGTAAAATTACAAAAAATTTTGATTGGTAGTAGATTTTGGGTGAAGACCAACTACCATAGTCTTCGACACCTTTTTGAGGAGGAGCAACAACTGCAAAAGAGGTAGAAACAGTGGATCAGTAAAATGCAGGACTATGAGTTCAACATTGTGCATGGAGAGGGACACATGACAACAGATGCATTATCATGGAGATCAGTAGCACTGTCACTGAGGAGTAGTGATGATTTGAGGGCCCAGTTATTATTTTAGGATTCTGATGACCGCTTCACTTATGAATAATTGGATGGGAAGATGGTAGATGGTAGACATCATGTGATGGATACCATCTTCAATTATTAGGATAGAGCCTTCTTGATGAGTACCTCACAACTAAAAGAGAAGTTTATTCATGTAGCATATTTATAATCTCATAGTTTCTACTGGGCCATCGAAGAGAGGTTCTGATGGACAGACCTCAAGAGGGATGCACTTCGACACATCCTAGAGTGCAAAGATTGACATCGGATTGTGGAGGATGGTACTGTCAACATTGATCCGCTATCAAGGTATGCAAATTGCTTCGACATTCTCACATAGTACATCTCTTCACCCATGACTGAATTATCTTTTCGGCATGTCTTCATGCTTCATGGTCTTCCCAAGGCCATAGATAGTGATGGGGATAGTTATTGTATTAGCAGTTTTTGGTGGGAGCTTCTCCATTGGGTGGATATCGATCTGGTGCATGATATGAGTCATCACCCACAATTGGATGGATGGATGGAGATGATGTGAAAGTGGTTGAAAATCTACTTGCATATCTATGACACAAGGCAACAAGAAGCATGGATGCGCTTGATGCTCTTGGATGAGTATGGTTACCACCCAAAATTTCATATTGGTATGTTCCATGCGTTGCACAACACTGAGGTGATGCAGCAGCAGCAGGCATGGCTGCGCTGGCTACTCTTGGGATAATATGGACAAGAAATTTCATTTTATATGCCCATTGGTATATCAATGTTTCCTACCTTGCACCGTAGCGATGATATGCAGCAGCAGGAGGCATGGCTGTGCTGGGTGCTTTTGAGAGAGTTCAGCCATGACATCACATATCACATGTCAATGATTATGTTATTGTTTGGTACTTTACATGATACTCATATGATGTGGCAGTAGGAAGCCTGGCTATGTTGGTTTCTATTAGGAGAATCTGGTGTGACATTCTACATGTCAACCAGTATATCATTGCTTCATGATTTTTATTATGATGATGTGGGGTGGCAGCAAGAGTCCTTGTTGCACTAGTTACTCTTGGGAGAATATGGATTTACATTCTCCCACACCTTGCATAATGATGATGTGGAATAGCAACAAGAAGCCTTGCTACATTAGCTTCTGTTAGGAGAGTATGGCCACCATACTTGGCATGATGATGAGGTGGTGTGATAGCAAGAGGCATTGCTGCGGTGGGTGTTATTGGGAGAGTATGGTTCAACACTTCGCAGGTCAATCAATATGTCTATATTTCCTACTTTGCACATTATTGTGATGATTCTTAGAGCAAGCAAGGCCACTAGGGCCAAGGATTGGAGCATGGAGAGACAAACCTTCTCCATGTAGCATGGGTTGGAGAGATAGTTTATGAGTTGGGACTTTCCACTTGGGGAAGAAATGACTACACTTCACATATCTCATGTAGATAAGAGGCTCTTGGACAGGAGATGGTTGCCACTTGGGGACTCGTTGATGAGGAGAGGTTTCTAACTACATAGTTGCAAGCCATTCTATATTTTATAGAGAGGCATATATGGAGTTGGGCATTCTTAACACATTGGAGCATATGGAGAAACCTTCCATATGAGGATGCCACTTGGGAGGGAGATGGATTTCTGCAACATCCACTTTTGCAATTTCTTGAGGATAAGAAACATTTTTGCAGGGAGGACTGTAATATTCCAAATTTTCCATTAGCTAATTGGAATATTAGAGTTCTTAATTTTCTTATTTAGTTAAGTAAATAAAAGGGTGGAGGGACCCATAAAACCAATAGATGAATAAAATCCCCTTCTATAGTGTGAATGTGGGTTAATGGAGTAGTGGAGTAGTGGAGTAGCATCACAATGAAGAAAGAGTGGAGGTCATAGAGAAATGCTGAGGAAGATGATGGAGATATTGGAAGAATAAATGAAATATCATGGAGAAATAATGATGAAGTGGTGCATTAAATGCACACATTTTGGAGGAAGTGGAGAGTAATTGTAGTAGTGATGTAGTTCATGGAGGACAGCGCAGTGTTTATGGAGGCTAGTGGCCACATGTGTAGAGCAGTTATGAGGTGGTCCAAGGCCAGGGAAGGTTCACATCCATAAAAGGAATATGAGTGCGGTAAAGGAAGGGGAGTCTAGATTTTTGGTGTTGAGTGTCGTAAGACATTTCTTTGCACGCCTCAGCTATTTAGCTAAGTTTACTATGATTTTTAGCACCAAGTGTTCACGAGAGGGAATCCCACCTTACCCATGGGGGACTTCTAGTGCCTACTCTGGGAAGGTTTTCTTGGGAAACATTAATCATCTATAAAATCAATGCCACTTTCAACCACTCTCATCTACACATCTAGCTACAGGAATTACGCATTTCTGAACTTGGGTTTGAAATTTGGGTGGCTGTTCTTAGTACTTCAACTGAGAAACCTATGGAGGGATCAACCTTTCACACTGTGGATCAATTACATACCTTCAGTAGTTTCATTGACATATCCGACATCGGGCCATCATATTCTTCCCAGCAGTAGCAGTTTCCAGTAGCAGCAATTGTTTTTACTTCCCAGCGCTAGTTTTAGTAGAGTTGTTTCAACCATCTTTGAATGGCTAGAGTGCATCTCTTTTTGGATCACTGTGTATATTCATGTACAGTTGATACATAATGACATGGGTCAACTGTTTCTGCTAATATTTTAATGTCTTGATGTTATATTTTTTCATTTCCAGCATTTTATAGTTTTGTGCTTACATTATGGTTATTTCCTTGATTGAAATGTTATAAATGTTCTTATTCCTATTTCTCCCATTTTGGGATATTAAAATTCAATATTGAAAATGAACTAGAAAATATGAAAATTCCTATCCCTTTGACTGAGTTAATGAATCAAAATCAATACAAAACTCAAGTTATGAAAGCTTTGAACATAGGAGAAAACAATGATACTGTGAATTTGAATGATGATCAACTTGAATTATTGTTTGGTCTAGAGGTAGATGGTAAGCCACAAGGAGGAGGAGTTCCTCCATTTTATGTCAGTCTTAATGTTCATGATAAAATTCTACACAATGCTATGTTATATTCAGGTGCCTCACATAATTTGATGCCAAAATTTGTTATGGAGAAACTTGGTATTGACATTACTAGGCCTTGCAAATATTTTTATGCATTTGATTCAAGAAAAGTAATATTTATAGGTCTCATTAAGGATCTATGTGTCACTTTAGCACAAATCCTAGATGAGAGTCTAGAAATGGACATGGTAGTCACTGATATTCCCCCAAAGTATGGCATGCTATTGTCACACTCTTGGGGAGAAAAATTACAAGGTACCCTACAAATGGATATGAATTATGCAACCATCCCAGTGTTTGGCCAACACTGAAGACTGTATAGGGAAACCTTAATGAAATACATGGTGAGTAGTCAGGAGAAGCCACATAACAACCCCCTTTACTCTGTTCACTCTGATTTAGAATCCTTCATTCTGTATAATGATGGAGATATTTATGCTTAGGGTACCAATGCTGAAAATGACATTTGTGAAACACATGAAAATCAAACACAAATTGTACAAAAGAAAAATGAAACTTAACCTTTTTGGAATATAAGTTTTGATGGTTCTTGTAGTAGAGTAGGGCCAGGAGTAGGTGTGTGGGTCTCAAATTTAGGAAATAATCACACAGAAGGTCTTCATATAAACTTAATTTTGAATGTACCAACAACATTTCAGAATATGAAGCACTTCTTTTAGGCTTGCAATTATTGAAGTAATTAGGTGCTAAAATAATTTATGTTCATGGAGATTCTAAATTGATAATTAAAGAAATAAAAGGGGAGTATGCTGCAAAGCATCCTGTATTGAGATCGTACAAAAATGATGTGCTTGATTTCTTACACACTTTTGTAGAATATAATCTTGTTGTGATACCTAGAAATCAGAATGCCATTGCTAATGGTCTGGCTTTTTCAGCCATAACATGCAAAATGCCTCATCCCAACAAACAATATACAGTGGAAGTTAAACACTATCTAGATGTACTAGATAACATGAGGTGTTGGAAGGTATTTGGAAATGATAAACATATAGAAAAATTTATGCAGTCCAAAGATGAGTATGAGGAAAATAACATAGACTTAGATGATCAAGTATAAAATCAGATAATTGTGGATAATAATGTAGAAGATCAGTTTGATGAATTAGATGTAAATATTTCTGTAAATGAAGTTGTACATAAATTAGAATTTCATGAAATTGATCTAGAAAAAGAATAATTTGAAGTATTTCAGCTTAAAGATAATAGTTTTCTTATAGGTCTAGTGCCATTAGAATAATTTTTTGATTTTAATGATGTAGCAAAAGAGCTAAAAATAGAGCCCATAGGGGTAGATGTAGAAGAATGTAATATAGGTAGTGAACATAATCCTAAAATGATAAAACTCTCAAAATCACTGCCTACTGTCAGAAAACAAGAATACATAGCTTTATTCATACACTTTGTTGATGTCTTTGTTTGGAGCTATGAGGATCATAAAGCATATGATACTAGTATCATACAACACAAAATCCCAGTCAAATAAGACCAACAACCATTCAAACAAAAGCCTCATAGAATAAATATTGTTCTAATGCCTTTGATTGAGAAAGAGGCCAAAAAGATGTACAATGCTAAAATCATTATCCCTCTCTTATACCCTTAATGGGTTTCTAACATAGTACCTACTAGGAAGAAAACTAGAGAAATTCGGTTATGTATTGATTTTAGAAATCTTAACAAGGTTTCCCTAAAAGACAACTACCATTTGCCCAAAATGGATCATATATTACAAAAGGTAGTAGGGTCTAGTAGGATATACTTGTTAGTTGGTTTCTCATGTTATATCTAGGTCCTAGTACATCCTGATGATCAAGATAAAAAAAATTTCACTACTCCATGTGGGACGTTCATGTATATGAATATGCCCCTTGGGTTAATGAATGTTGTGGCCACATTTCAAAGAGAAATGGATATTTCCTTTGCTGATGAGATTGGCCATTTTATTGTGATTTATCTTGATGAAATTACTATATGTTCAAATACTGACGAGGAACATTTGAGGCATATAAGAAAGGTGTTTGCAAAGTGTGGAAGGTTTGGTATCTCATTAAATCCTAAGAAAAAATTGTTTAGCCTTGAAGAAGGTAATATTCTTGGTCATATTATTTCGAAGGATGGAATTAGGATTGATCCCAGTAGGATTGAAGCAATATTAAAAATAAGTCACCCAAGAAACATCAAATAGCTTCAGTATTGTATTGGCAAAATGATTTTCCTAAGGAGATTCATCCCTAATCTTGCAGAACTTCTTAGAAATATAAAAATATGCTTAAAAAATGATTCATAAATTAGATGGAGTATTTGGGCTAGACATTTCTTTGATTAACAAAAGAACTAGTGTTTATTAGTCCAGATTTAACTAAGGATTTTATTATCTTTTCTTTTGCTTCTGAACACACTATTGCAGTTGTTTTGTTGTGGAAAAATGAGGAAGGATTTGAACAACATATTGCATTTTTCAGTAAGGTTTTAAGAGATGAAGCTTTGAAATATAATATCATTGAAAAATAGGCCTTTTCATTGGTTAAAACAATAAAATATTTTATAGTATATATTTTTCATTCACATATTATTACATATGTGCCTAATTCAATTGTCCAAGATATTTTGACACAGAATGGACCAGATGGAAAACGAGGAAAATGGATTGCTATCATCGTTGAGTTTGAATTAGAAATCAAACCAAAAAAAGTGATAAAAGGACAAGGACTAGCCAAACTAATGGCAGAGTGAAATTTCCATGCATTAGACATCAACTTTGTTACTACACTGGATGATCAAGAGGAACATGTGACTCCACAGATTGATGAATAATTTTTGAACTCACCCTAGTATGCATACTTGCTATATTTTTTATTAAATTTAAATGCCCCTCCTTGTCTAAAAAAAACAAAGGAAATATTTCTAAAATTAAAGGCAGTTAAGTTTTTCATTATATAAAATGTTTTATATTAGAAAGATGTTGGTGCCATTTTACTTAAGTTCTTGTTGAAGGATGATGTAGAGAAATCATGGAGGAGTTCCATGAAGGTGGTCATCTCTATTGGATAACCACTTCCAATAAAATCCTCAGGGATGGTTTTTACTAGCCTACCCTATTCCCTGACATTCATATGAAAGTAACTTCATGCCATAAATGCCATATTTTTCAAGGAAAAAGAAAGTTCTTACCCCTTCCATTAAAACCCATTTTAGCTAAGAGCTCTTTTTAGTAGTGGGGACTGGATTTCATTGTTGAAATTCATCCTTCTTCCTTTGGCCAACATAAGTGGATTATCATAGCCTGTAATATCCCCAAATTCGGACTGCTAGTAAGGCATGTCTGAAAAATGCATTTTTCAGGAATGTATGCTACAGGATTGGAAACCAACCCTTAGATCCCTTAGATCTGACAATATAAGACCTAAATCCAAAAGGTGATCAAAAAAACATTCTTATAGGTGGGCTAAAAAGATCTCCCCACACCTAGTGCAGTTGGAAAATGCCCAAGGAAGGGACTGCAACAATACAAAACAACACTGCCCAAAAAATAATGCAGTTCAGCTCAATATTTGCAGGAGACCTCTATAAAGGTTCATTAATCTCCTATACATCAGAAAAATAGGTTTATAATAAGGCCCATACAATGTACAAGAGAAAAATATAGAACTTTGATGGAGAATCCCTCAAGAATGAAGTGTTGCAACAATGTATTAAGCTATAAGACAGATTGACAACGTTATATTAAGAGTTGAAGTAGTTGTACATTACATATCAGATCTAAAACAAATATGTGTACAAAAGGTTAGATCCATATCAATTTTGTACACTAGATGAGTTCCTCTACAAATTCCCCTTGGGGTTTTGAGAAAAATATGAGATACAAAGAGTAGATCTGAGATCTAAGTTGCAGATTGGTAGTACTATTCAGAATTTCTGAAGAAAATACAATAATAAGAAGATCATATCTAAACAAAACATAGATCAGAATTCTAATCCATGGATCACCATAGTGAAGGGAAGAACCCCCAACACCAGATATCTCTCCTCCAAAGGTATGCCAAAAATCCTTACAAATATATACTTGAAAATAATGGAGTTATGGGGGAGAAACTCCATTGTAGACTCTAGCACTGTTTTTTCCTAATGCCAAGACATAATAATGCAGCTCCAAATATCTAATACTCTCTTATCAGGAGGATATAATTCTTTCCCACTGAAAAAGAGGCACTAGAATGGCCTAGATATGAATAGATCTAGTCTCCACTTGTTGCAACTTAGAAGGACAACCAAACCTTCAACTTGATCTGCGTTTTAGTTGGAAGGTGAAGCTTGGCCAAATTCCTGATAGTGGACAAGATCAGCAAGACTCCTCCAAGAGCTTCTTAATGGAAGAGGTGGAATTCCTGATTAGGAACACCCTAATGCTAAGCAACACTATTCTCTGCTAAACAACCAAGAGAATGATATATGTCTAAACAGACAATATACTCATAAAATGTCATAGCATGAACAACCTTCCCTTGATGTCCTTCTCTTCCTTTTATAATTTAGAAATCTTGCCATAACCTAAACCATCTCAATGATTTAGCTCTATTCATATGAGTAGCCTTAAACTAAGGCTGCATTGTGCACCTAGGAGGTTCATTGCATCTAGACAACACTGTTGATTTGGTCCTGGTTGAATTGATCAATTGATCCAGCCTCTTTCACACTTAAGTCTGCTTATGTAGATAGCTCAGATTTTAGCCTTGTTCACATTGAGCATTGATTTTATTTAAGATTCACTCCTCAAATATAAAAGTTTTTGACTTGGTCAAACTTGACTTTGTCCACGTGCAAAAGTCCCTGTTCACACATGAGGGTGTGAAATCCAACTTCTAGAATGATCCCCTTTCATAATAAGAGGGTTTTTATGCTGATTTAAGTTAATTATGCCATCTCCTCCCCCAATTATTCATCTACTAGGTGCAAAAACCAAAATTCAATATTCCCATTAGCTGCATGCTAATGTAGGAATATTACAGTCCTCCCCTCGCAAATGTTGCTTGTCCTAAAGCAACTGTAGGGATAGGACTGAAGAGTTTCCTCCCAAGGCATGGAGTCTGAAATGTGTTGGGAAACATCTTTCCCAAGTGGACCCTCCATCCCCAAGCAATCATCCATACAAAAAGAGTCACCTCCCAACATGGCAACTCCAGAAAATTCTCCTCCACCTTGAGCTCCTGCAAAGTAGGTGGGTTGAAAATCTGAACATGGTACACAAAGTAGCCTACCCCACGCTATATTCCTCTCCAGTTATGATAAGTGTAGAGCTTATGTAGATCTTGGGCTGCAATAATGTTGCCTTCAAGTGACAAAATGAAGACTAGATCTCCAAAGATATCCCCCCTAACGTTGTCAATAAAGCTGGCCCAAATCATTACATATGTGATGGATATGAAATCATCACTATATGACATCCCATCAATCACATGGCCCACCTCAAAAGGAAATAATTGTTTGGATATGGTGGCCATATCTCCTCCCATGCTCCCATTAGAACATGTAATGTAGAAAGTGTGGGAATCCTCTTCCCAAAAGGACACATCCAACCCATGTGTCTCTCTCCCAATCATGTTCCCCACAAAGATAAGGAAAATATCAGTAAATGAAATCATGATTAGAATTTTAATGAGGGAAATACTGAAGGTTTCATATGGAGCTGAACTATACCAACAGTTTCCCAAGTAGTCACAACGCAGTTTTCCAAACTACTGCTTCAGAAAATGACATGGCAAGTGATTTCTTGATACATGGTTGATTATGTATGTTATTTCATCTACTAATGAATGGTAAATGGCTATGTACATCAAATGAAAATACATGAAGTAATATAACACTTTCCCATGGCCATATAAGAGATGGTTGTCTCCATCATACATTTTGGCCCAATGTTGATCATGGAGCTCAATGAAAATCTTGCCATCTTGTGGAGCAATGCACTGCGTAGAAATGGTAAGGGTATGCAAATCTCTAAATGAAAAAACAAGATCCATACCATGTACTAAAAGTAAGATGATGATAGGATCCATGAACAAACTCCCCATAGTGGTATGACATACTCTCATGAAGAGAAATGAATCATGTGTTGCATGAAGATCCTTCCTCATATACTTGGAAATCCAAGCCAAGAAGAACATATCACAGTAATAGATGTCTCCACCCATTACTCCATCTTTATCACCTCCTTCTTGTCCATCAAGTGCATCAAGAGTGAAGTGATCCTGGGGACACTCCATTGATAAGTCCATACTCCAAAGTGACAGTACTGTTGGCCTATGCAAATAGGCTCCTGCAAATACATAGCTCCATTCTTTGACATGTTCATTTTCAAAGAAATATTCCATAATGTTGCTACATACAAGAAGCTCCTTCCAAAGTGGAGGTACTTCCAGATCATCCAAGGCTAAGAAGTAGCCCCTTCGCACCATGATAGTGCCATCTCCTACTCCTGCAACATCATGCAAAGTGTGAGAGAAAATATGCCATTGCTCTCCCAAGAATATCAAAAGCAACAAAAGATTTTGCTACCTCCCCATACCTCCATCATAGAAATCATGTGATGAAAACATGGTGATTGATATGAAGAATGTCTTATCTACACAATGTGTCCATACTCCTTGCTTCCCCAATGATGCAAGCATCCTGCCACACATATTTCCCCCTCATACCCTTAGAAAGAGGATGATAGCCAAACTCTTTCAAGAGTAGCCAACACAACCAAGCCTCCTGCTGCCCAGTATCATAGATTTACAAGTAGCTTTCCAAATTCTTGCTCATCATCCACATTCACTCAACCACTTGTGGATCATGGACCTCATTCTACAAATACTTGGTATCCTCCCATTGTAGGACACCAACCTTCTCAAATCTTTGAGGAACTTTGCACTTCATGAAATTTTGAAGTGCACCTCCAATGGGTCTCTTGATGAGATCTCCTCCTTATGCATGGCCTTCCCAAACCAATGAGGTCTTGGATCTGTTGCAAGTAGAAGTCTCTCTTTGAGCTATGGCATGCTCATTGAGAAAGTTTCATCTAGATAGGAGAAAATGTTTCTCATCTCAAGATGTCTACTCCTTGTTGCTTCTTCCTTCATTGCTTCCTGAATGAAGCCAATATCTAAGTGCTCCCATGAGGAATGGGTCCTTCTCTCTTCACTGTTGCTTTTGGACAGCGCAGTGCAACTTTTCTGCTATAGAATAGAAACAAGTAATGATCATGGGTCATGCAACAACAGATTTCCACAATCCTCTAAAAGATTTGCTGCAATAATAGAAAGTGGAAATTCAATCATACCTTGATGGGCTTTGGGAACACCTTGTATGGCTGCAAGAGTTCCTTCTTCTACTATGTTGGCTCCCTCAACTACTGATGTTGAAGGCTTCTCCTCCAAGTTTGTGGTAGCGCTGATATAAGCCTTCTTAAGAGGTGGTGAGGGCTTCTTTTTCTCTGATTTCTATTTATCAAATCCCTTGATCACCCTTTGAGTGAAATCTGCAAAAGAAGATACTCTTGCATGTCTCACATGGCTGAACCACCAATTGCTTCTCCACAATCTCCACTGCTTCTCTCTCTACCACTTGATGTAGTAGGAAGAATGTGTTAAGTCTTCTTTCCCAAGCTCTTATTGCAGATGTCCCATCAAAAGTGGACAATAGAAACCTATTGCCCTTGATTTCTCCCTTGCTGCAAGGTCTCCTCTCTTCCTCCAGTTGAATGAACTATGGGAAGGCTAGAGTCTCCTCGAAGGCTCTAGGTTGAGACTTGTACTCAACAAGGTATTTAATTAGAATCTGATGATAAAATTTTCCTCCATGCTTACTGTCTTCTTCTTTATGAGAATAGAAAGTGCATGGTCCTACCTCTTCTTGAAACCCTCTAAGAGTTTCATTGCATCTCTCTTCTTGTATCTTCTTAACCTCCTTGGAGAGGTTCTTTTTAGATATAAAAAGTGATGAGAGTAATATAATTCTCCCCATCATTCTGCTCTTGCTCCTTCTGATAGCTAGAACTCACAGGCTAAGCCAAATATCATGTTCCAATACCACTGTAATATCCCCAAATTGGGACTGCTAGCAAGGCATGCCTGAAAAACACATTTTTTAGGAATGTATGCTACAGGATTGGAAAAAAACCCTCGGATCCCTTATGTCTGATAATATAAGACCTGAATCCAAGAGGGGATAAAAAAAAAATCCTTCTAGGTGGGTTAAACAGATCTCCCCACACCTAGTGCAGTTGGAAAATGCCTAAGGAAGGGATTGCAACAATACAGAACAACACTGCCTAGAAAATAACACAGTCCAGTCCAATATTTTCAAGATACCAATATGAAGGTTTATTAATCACTTATACATCAGAAAAATAGGTTTATAATAAGGCCCATACAATTTACAAGAGAAAAAAAGAGAACTTTGATGGAGAATCCCTCAAGAATGAGGTGCTGCAACAGTGTATTAAGCTGTAAGACATCTTGACAGCGTTATATTAAGAGCTAAAGTAGCTATACATTAAATATCAGATCTATAATAGATCTATGTACAAAATATTAGATCCATATCAGATCTGTACATATATGAGTTCCTCTACAAATTACCCTTGGGGTTTTGAGCAAAACATGAGATACAAAGAGTAGATCTGAGATCTAAGTTAGAGATCGATTGTAATATTCAGAATTTCTGAAGAAAATACAATAATAATCAGATCAAATCTAAGCATAACATGGATCAGAAGTCTAATCCATGGATCACCACAGTGAAGGGAAGAACCCCCAACATCAGATATCTCTCCTCCAAAGGTATGCCAAAGCTCCCTGCAACTATATACTTGCAAATAACACATTTATGGGAGAGAAAATACACTGTAGACTCTAGAAATGGTTTGGCCTGATGCCAAGATCTAATAATCCATATCCAAATATATAATACTCTCTTATCAGGAGGATAGAAGTCTTTCCCACTGAAAAGAGGCACGAGAATGGCCTAGATCTGAATAGATCTAGTCTCCACTTGCTACAGCTTACAAGGAAAACCAAACCCTCAATAGGATTTGCATTGTAGTTGGAAGGTGAAGCTTGGCCAAATACCTGATAGTGGACAAGGTCAACAAGACTCCTCCAAGAGCTTCTCAATGGAAGAGGTGGGATTCCTGATTAGGAACAACCTAGTGCTAAACAACAGTATTCTCTACTAAACAGCCAAGAGAATGATATATGTCTAAACAGATAATATACTCATAAAATTTCATAGCATGAACAACCTTCCCTTGATTTCCTTTTCTTCCTTTTATAAGTTAGAAATCTTGCCAAACCCTAAACCATCTCAATGATTTAGCTCTATTCACATGAGTAGCCTCCAACTAAGACTACATTGTGCATCTAGGAGGTTCATTGCATCTAGACAACACTGTTCATTTGGTCCTGGTTGACTTGGTCAATTGATCCAGCCTCTTTCACACTTAAGTGTGCTTATGCAGATAGCTCAGATTTTAGCCTTTTTCACATTGAGCATTGATTTTATTTAAGATTCACTCCTCAAATATAAAAGTTGTTGACTTGGTCAAACTTGACTTTGTCCACATGAAAAAGTCCCTGTTCACACATGAGGGTGTGAAATTCAGCTTCTAGAATGACCCCCTTTCATACCAAGAGGGTTTTTATGCTGATTTAAGTTAATTATGTGTAATATTCAAAAAATTTAAACTTCATATAGATGGAATATTATAGTTTGTTTTATCACTAGGTAGGTGAATAAATGGGTGGGGAGACTCATAGAACCACTTTATAAGGAATAATAACACTCCTAATGTGAAAGGAGGAAGAATAAGTAGTTGTGTTAAGCATCTTTGGGTGTGAAAAAGGAGTGGATCATGTTGATTCAGTCAACTTTGACCAAATCAACATCCCTGTCATGGAGGAGTAGTCTTTATGATGAGACATAACAGTTTTAGTGGAGGACAACTTGCATGAGCTTCATGGAAGGAATGGATGGGACCCAATGTGAGGGGGATCTCATGCTATATATGGAGGGGATAGAAACCATTATTATTCATGTTTTGGATTATTATTTTGCGTATGGTCTATTTAGACTACTTGAATTCTTTAGCTGTTTAGTTGAGATTGTTGTGTTTTTTAGCATAGGGTGTTCCTAATCAGGAATCCCACCTCTTACATTGGGAAAATCTTGGAGGAGTTTTCACTATACTTCCACAATCAAGCATTTGGCCAAGCTTTAGTCTCATGTACAACACAGTTCTGTTTAGAGTTGGGTTGTGTTGCAGGGGTGTAGAAGTGGACGAGAGAAATCTCCAATTTTTGAGCTTATTTTCTAGTGAGGGGACCATACCTTCACCTATTCAGTTGATTGTGTGTTTTTGTAGCTGATAGATCATTCCTTCAGCCCCATATCAACAGTAATTCCCGGGGAGTGCATAAGTCAGGCAACAAAAATGTAGTGGGAAACTCAAAAAAGGACGAAAATGCAAACTTAAACTCTAGCTAAACCATTTCTATGCCTTTTGAGTAGAGTCAGTGGTGTTGAAAATGCAACAAGACGATGGAGCTTAGTGAAAATAAGTCGCCTTCACTAAGTGGGCCCGCAGGCTATTTTTGGCGCAAAGACTATTTTTAGACTATGTCTATTTTTAGACATATGGATCATGGCCTATGAGTTGAAGGATGCTATTTATGGATGATTGGTCAAGTTGGTAAAAATATATGGACCTCTATTTTTAGACATTGGGTGGAATCTATTTTTAGACTGCCAGTCTAAAAATAGATCAGTCGAATATTATTAGCTCTTAATAATATTTTGACTATAAACATTATCTTATCCTCTTGGAGCACTTCAGTTCGAGCTATGGATGTGGAACATGCAGCTGACAGAAGGAATTACACTATTCCCAGGGGTTATTTGAGATATTGCATGGTTGAATTCAGTTAGAACTCATGTGGCAGAGTTTGGTGGAGTTGATGAGACAATTGATGGAGTTGTGTTCGGTTTAACTTAGTTGAACTAGTTGTATTTAGTCTAAATGATAAACACACTAGTGATGAGTGGTGTGAATTAATTATTAATTAATTCACTAATTATTAACTCATAAATAAACTAAAGAATACATCAGTTAACTGCAATGCATGGACAGTTCAGTTGAGACCAGTGTTAGAGGTGGGTGAAAGGGTGAGTCTACTATCAGTTGTGACTATAGCTGTGCATGAGATTTGCACACATATTGATTGAGATTGCCAATGAGGATTGATCAGTACAAGCCAGTGGGATTCGAACTTGGATCTCATCATTATTCATCTTGGATTGCACGGTAGAGGCAGGCAGACAGGTGGAAGAGATTTGAACTTGTGACTTGTTCATATCTGAGCTAGTTTGTGTGTAGCATGTGAGATAGTGCTGAGAGCTATGAGGAGATTTGTGCTATGTATTGTTAGATGTTCTCTATCATTATAATATACAGATATTTGGGGGTTTTCAGCTGTAAGATTTCCCCATTACATACTGTGTTATATGTGTGCTTGATTATGTTTTAATGTGCACATGCGACTGCTTCTATTTCCGAAATTTGATGATCAATTGTAGAAGAGGTTATGTATTATTCATGAAGCTTAAATAGTGTGTAATCAGGATAATCTCGGTGAATAATTCAGCTATTATTCAAATTTCTACATGGTATCAGAGCGAAATTGATCATCGGATCTATTACAGTGATTACATTTTATTTCGGTAGACAGAGTCTGTACGAGGGCCAGGTAGCCTCTGGATCCATCCTTTCTTTGAAAGGTGATATATCCAGTAAATGCCCAGACAGTCGATCTCTGTGTTAGAAATACTTTGTTCTCACAGATCAGAAGCGGTTGAGTTTTGAGCTGGTGGAATTCGAATTTGCAGTAGTGTTTTCTTGGTGTCGAAGTCAAAATGTCTTTCAACGGATTGTGATTGGAGTATGCCCTTGAGGGCAGCTCGAATTATGTTGCATGGAAGGAAAGGATGGAGGCAGTGTTAGATGACAATGGGCTGAAGGAGTTCATAGATGTTGAAGTCCCAAAGCCTACTGATGCTTCTCAAGTTGAGGCTTGGCAAAAGAAGACAGCAAAATTTCGAAGGATTCTGTTGGAGGGCGTGAAGGATCACATTGTATCCAGCCTTCATGGAAAAGCTTCTCCATACTTGATGTGGAAAGAGTTGACAGATTAATTCCAAAGCAAGAGCGACCAGAGGAATTTGGCACTCAAGGAGAAAGGCGACAGTATACCCAAGTACCTCACGAAGTTCACCCAATGTAGGGATGAGCTGGGAAGTGTGGGGGTGACTGTAGATGATGAGGACTTGGTGGACTTGGCTCTCCTTGGTCTTCCAAAAAGTTGGCATTCCTATCAGGACTCTTTTAATGATCGGGAGAAATTGTCAGGATGGGAGCAACTTTGGTCGGATCTTATGCAAGAGGAGATAAGGCGGAGTACCAGGGACAGATCTTCATCAAAGGTATCTCATGAAGAAAATTGTTCTTTGGCTACCAAAGCAAAGAAGGGGAAGAGCAAGAAAGCTTCTCATCCCGGTGCGAAAGGCAAGAAGCAGGACATGTCCAAGGTGAAGTGCTTTCACTGTCACCAGCACGGACATTATGCCACAAATTGTCCGCAAAAGAAGAAAAATAAGCAGGCTGCTGGATCTGTAGTGGGAGAGGCCTTAGCCTCATAGTTTGAGCTGGATTTTTCGCTGATCACATGCTTGGTCTCAAGTGTGATGGGATCAGTATGATTCCTAGATAGTGGTGCGTCTTTTCACATGACAGGAGATTGAGATTTGTTTTCTGATCTGGATGAGAAAGATCTTGGAGTGCACATCGAGATGGGCGATGATGGTAGATAAAGTGCAACCGGTATCAGTACCATTTCCTTTGAGAGGGAGTCTGGTAAACCTTTCGTATTGAAGGAAGTGATGCATGTTCCAGGATTGAAGAATAATCTTATCTCTGTGGCGATGTTAGAAGACAAGGGATATGATGTTGTCTTCAGCGAGGGAAAGGCTTTCCTGCGTAGTAAGACAACTGGAGAAACCTGGAAGATAGGGGTTCGAGTCAAGAACCTTTATCAATTGCAAGTAGATGGCTGTGCAACAATGGCATGCAAGGCAGAAGGAGTGGTGAGCCGGGATGATGGCGAGCTGTGGCACTGGAGATTGCGCCACCTTCACCATGGAGCTTTGAAGATACTGCAGCAGATTTCTACTGGGCTTCCTAAGGGTACTCTTGCGCATTCAGATCAGTGCAAGGGATGTACCTTGGGAAAATTTGTGAAAGCCACCTTTCACGAGAAGGATAGTCGCGCCACGACGATCCTTGAGAGAATTCATACAGACATGTGTGGACCTTTCTCAGTAGCTTCGATAGCAAAGCACAGGTACTATGTGATATTTGTTGATGATTTTTCTTAGAAGTGCTAGATCTTCTTCATGCAGAAGAAGAGCGAGACATACTCAAAGTTCTGTGAGTTCAAGGCGGTGGTTGAGAAGGAATCGGGGAAGCAGGTGAAGGCTCTTAGGAGCGACAATGGTGGTGAATTCATCTCTGGCGAATTCAAGGACTTTTGCAGTGCAGAAGGAATTCAGAGAGAGCTCATAGCACCTCATAACCCACAGCAGAACAAGGTTGCTGAGCGGAAGAACAGAACGATCGTGGGTGCTGCACAGGCGATGTTGCATGATCAAGACCTACCTATTCACTTGTGGGCGGAGGCATGAAATACTACAGTATATGTGCAGAACCATTTTCCTCACAAGATACTTGGCATGAGTACACCCGAGGAGGAATTTTCTGGTAAGAGGCCTGATATTTCCCATTTGAGGATTTTTGGTTCACCTGTATACATTCATGTGACGAAGGATGCTAGGAAGAACTTGGAGCCGACCGCAGAGGTTGGGATATTTGTGGAGTACACTGATACACCCCACAACTATCGTGTGTATTTTCCAGACAGTCGCAAGACTGTTGTGCGACGGGATATCAAATTTCAGGAGGATAAAGCCATGAAGTGTTCGCTTGAGAGGGAGCCACACTTACGTGCAGATGAGGAGCTATTAGTTCCTAAGGATGAGCTTCAGGATGTGGATCAACCACAAGAGGAAGTTCATGGAGTGGAAGAGACCACTCATGCAGTGCCAACCATCAGAGGGCGGAAGCGCACTACAGAAGCTGAGCGACTGGCTCAAGATGCAGAGAAGGTTGTAGGACCACCTACAGCACAGCGCAGACAGAGACACTACGGAACTTCCAGACACTAGACATGGCTCTGGGAGAAAATTTTGGTTCCAAGAGCCATCCTCTTCAAGGAAGTTGTGGAGGACCGCAGGCAGATGCCATGGTGGAAGAGTATGATTCGATTGTCGTAAACAGTGCAGGAGATTGTCCCGAGACCTGGAGGGGAAATCGTTGGTGGGTTCGAGATGGATTCACAAAGTGAAGCAGCACTGACGGGGAGTGTGGAGAAGTTACAAGGAAAAGATTTGTTGCTCCCAGGCTTCTCACACATAGAGGGGATCGATTATGAGGAAACCTTTGCACCGTCGTAAGGTATTGTCTACGACGCACAACTTAGCCTTCCCTAAAGGCAGTATGATGGCACATTCACCGTACGTGATGTGAAGACCGCATTCCTCAACGGAGTCATTGAGGAGGAGGTGTACATAGAGCAGCCTGAAGGTTTCGAGATCTTCAGCAGTGAGTCGCATGTGTGCCGACTCAAGAGAGCACTGTACAGGCTGAAGCAAGCACCTCGTGCTTGGTACACACGAATAGACAGTTATTTCACCGGACTTGGATTCTCCAAGAGTGAGGCGGATCCTAACCTGTACCAGATTGTGGTGGAGGGAAAGTTGTTGATCATTGTACTGTATGTAGATGATCTGATTTTGACGAGTGATGAGCTGTTGATACTTTCATGCAAGGAGGATCTTGCTAGAGATTTTGAGATGAAGGACTTGGGCCTCCTTCATTATTTCCTGGGATTGGAAATTTGGCAGCGCAGTGATGGACTGTTTGTTTCTCAGGGTAAGTATGCCCGGGAGATACTGGAGAATTTCAACATGCATGGCTGCAAGCCTGTTGATACTCCTCTTCCTGGAGGTTGGAGGAAGGAGGATGCTACTTCAGCGGAGGTAGTGGATGCCACTGTTTATCGACAGTTGGTGGGGTCGCTTATGTATCTGGTCAATACACGACCCGATATATGCTATGCTGTTAACCAGCTTTCACAAGCTATGGTTAAGCCAACCAAGCTCTTCTGGAAGGTAGGCAAGCATGTATTGCGTTATCTTAGAGGCACATCGGGATATGGATTGTGGTACAGACAAGAGGATGAGGTGAAGCTATGTGGCTTCACGGATGCAGATTGGGCAGGGAGCCCAACGGACAGAAAGAGCACATCTGGAGGGATCTTCAGTATCGGGTCGACAGCAGTTTCTTGGTACAGCAGGAAGTAGAGATCCGTGGCACTCAGTTCAGCAGAGGTTGAGTATATGGCAGCAAGCTTGGCTGCATGCGAGGCCATATGGATGAGGAAGATCCTGGTCGGGTTGTTCGGGTCACACTTGGAGCCTACTGTGATTTATTGTGATAACCAGAGTTGCATTAAACTCTCGGCTAATCCATTATTTCATGATAGATCCAAACACATCAACATCAGGTACCATCATATAAGAGATTGTGTGCAGTGGAGAATCATGTTACTTTCATACATTCCCACAGAGGATCAGTATGCTGATATCTTGATGAAGGCTCTCACCAAGAGAAAATTTGAATACCACAAAGGTAGGATAGGGGTTGTAGATAATCCATATCTTGTTGAGAGGGAGTGTTGAAAATGCAACAAGATGATGGAGCTTAGTGAAAAGAAATCGCCTTCACTAAGTGGGCCCGCAGGCTATTTTTGGTGCAAAGTCTATTTTTAGACATATGGATCATGGTCTATGAGTTGCAGGATGCTATTTATGGACGATTGGTCAAGTTGGTAAAAATAGATGGACCTCTTTTTTTAGACATTGGGCGGAATCTATTTTTAGACTGCCAGTCTAAAAATAGATCAGTCGAATATTATTATCTCTTAATAATATTTGGACTATAAACATTATCTTATCCTTTTGGAGCACTTCAGTTCGAGCTACGGATTTGGCACATGCAGCTGACAGAAGGAATTATGCTATTCCTAGGGGTTATTTTAGCTATTGCATGGTTGACTTTAGTTAGAACTCATGTGGTAGAGTTTGGTGGAGTTGATGAGATAGTTGATGGAGTTGTGTTCGGTTTAACTTAGTTGAACTAGTTGTATTTAGTCTAACTGATAAATACACTAGTGATGAGTGGTGTGAATTAATTATTAATTAATTCATTAATTATTAACTCATAAATCAACTAAAGAATACATCAGTTAACTGCAATGCATGGATAGTTCAGTGGAGACCAGTGTTAGAGGTGGGTGAAAGGGTGAGTCTACTATCAGTTGTGACTATCGTTGTGCATGAGATTTGCACACACATTGATTGAGATTGCCAATGAGAATTGTGCAGTACAAGCCAGTGGGATTCGAACTTGGATCTCATCATTATTCATCTTGGATTGCGCAGTAGAGGCAGGCAGACAGGTGGAAGAGATTTGAACTCGTGACTTGTTCATATCTGAGCTAGTTTGTGTGTAGCATGTGAGATAGTGCTGAGAGCTGTGAGGAGCTTTATGATAGTGCTGAGAGCTGTGAGGAGATTTATGCTATGTATTGTTACATGTTCTCTATCATTATAATATATAGATAGTTGGGGGTTTTCAGCTGTAAGCTTTCCCCATTACATACTGTGTTATATGTGTGCTTGATTATGTTTTAATGTGCACATGCGACTGCTTCTATTTCCGCAAATTGATGATCAATTGTAGAAGAGGTTATGTATTATGCAGGAAGCTTAAATAGTGTGTAATCAAAATAATCTCAGTGAATAATTCAGCTATTATTCAAATTTCCACACGTGGTTGAAAGCACGGATCATTCTGAGCAATATAATAGCCTTCTGCACATGGTTCCTATTCATAATAATTGTAGTTTCTAGCGGCAGCAACAGTAGCAGCATACATTTCCAGTGCTTGGTTTCTTTGGTGTATTTCAGTTGTCTTGTGTCTTGAGTGGATTCATTTTGGAGCACTATGTATCTTCATTTTATGTTGATATATAGTGAGATGGCTCAGCTATTTTCTACCCATGTTTATGATTTTTTGATGTATTCCGACATTTTTCCAGTTCTACATGTTTAATTCTTATTTTACAATAGTTGGAATTGTGCATATGTTCTATATTCCTGTCTTTTCCATTTTGGAATATTACAATGGTATCGAAGCATAATCTTGGCTTAGCCTGTGCATTCAAGAAATTGTGCCATTAGAAGGAGAAGCTTCTTCTCACAGAAAAGAGAATTTGTATGGAAGAAAAAAAGGTAGGACTCCATTATTTGGAGAAATGAAGGAAGAGAGGATCTCCCAGCTTCTTTTCCAAACTATGCAAAATATCAAGGAAGATCTCAAGGAGATGAAAGGGGAGAGATGTAGAAAAAATCCAAGGGATTTTGAAAGAAAATCAAGCCCTAGATATTCACATGATGGGTGTGGACATTCAACCACACATGCAGATCCACAACGCAGTTTATTTCCCACATTCACTGTAAGAAGGATGGAGGAAGAAGATGCACCAAGGGAGGAGACCTTGAGTGACTATATTTAGGAGTATGAGTCTCAATCATGGAGATTCAAAAATCACTTGGGCTTCCAAGGGTTTTTCCAACTCAAGGAAGAAAGAAGATCCAACAACCATAATAGAAGCAAGAGAGGTAGTATCATTCTATCTAACTTTGATGGATCAACAATGTGCACAGCCAAGGCTTGGGTGGAGGAGCTAGATTCCTATTTTTAGCTACACCAAGTTTCAAAAAAGGAGGCCATTAATGTAGAAGAGTTTCACCCCAAAGGTATGTCCCATGATTGGTTGTTTTGTAGTTATTCTTCATTTAATAATGAAAATGTAAACACTTATGCTGGGTTCACTAAGAAATTAGTGAGAATATTTGATATTAAACATTGTAAAACATCATTTTTTGAACCCAAAGACTCCAAGCCTTTGCATGTGTTGGAGAGATCTATTCTGCCAACTCCACTCCTTATTTATATTAAAGGGGATTAAAACATGCATGCTACCTTGCCAAGGGAAATATCCCCACTTATTTAAGGGCCCTCCTCTATAGATGAAGGCATGGAGGTTCCTCCTTCAAGGGAAGACCAAGATCAAGGGTCTCTCATTGATGATGGGGAATTCTCAAATATTGATGAAGAGGATGAGCAAAGAAGAGCTAACAATGTTGTAACATCAGGAGGAGATCCATCAACACATGGAGATGGGAAGGGAGCCATTTATTCCATTAGAGGATCTCTTGTATCTTTGCAAGGAGTTCGAAATGATCCAACATGTGGGAACCAAAACATAATTCCAGAGCAGCATGTATCAGTTTTTGTGGATTGTGAGATGGGAGGAGAAGAAGAGAAGAAGGATCAGCATAAAGGGATGATGAGCATTCACCCTTATCTATTTCAGGAGGTTTCTACACAAAATAAGGAGACTGTATTGCAAAGTGAAGAGAAGGAAAAATTAGTCCACTCATATATATAGTCCACTTCAAATTTTTATGTCTCACTACATGGGGGCATTCCACCTCGGAGGCGACTAGATCTAGAGTGGGTTAGATAAATCTTGTCGTTTGGTTCACCACTCTTAGATTCCAGACGGTTGAAGACATTGGAGGAGTCTAGTACAGCGCTGAGAGTTTTGGATAGACTCAAGGAGGAGGGAGACATTCTCCCATTTTTAGCATTGCCCACTTTCACTACACACACTGTGCTGATAGAAGTTGCTATAGTAATGGAGGGTGGCACCTTCATGGTGCAAGGGAGCTGCTCCATGGATTTGTAGAAACAAAGGGTACTTCCTTTGAGGAAGGAATCATCCATACATTGGAGTATATGGAGGCCACTCATGCTTACATTGGCCAATATCAGGAGGTTCTTTTTGGATGGTAGCTTCTCATGGGAAGCCAACTTCCAAAGATCACCACTTCTATTGGAGCATGAGCAGCTGCATGATGGGCATGGTAGCATTTTGGAGGATTAATTTTGCATGAGGGACATCAAAGGAGAAGACATAAGCATGTGAATAACTTCATATTTCATATCTTCAGCGATGTCTTTGAGGAGGATTGATCCATATTGGAGGTCTCAACTCTTGGTAGAGTACTCCAAGGATCTTGGTGCTTGTATGATTCTTGATGACCAGGAGGGAGATGATAGATACATGGTGGTTGGAGAGGTCATCTATTCTTATGGTAGAGTCTTTGACTAGATTTTATGAGCTCAAGAGGAAGCTACTACATGCAGCACATGAGGACTTTCTTTCCATGCACTTTGATGCATTTCATTCCTTGATGGAGGAGTTCACTTGGGAGGGCATTCAGAAAAATGTATATCAGCATGAGGAGAGATGCATAGCGTGGATGGTGATTGAGAGGTTGTTACAGCCACTTCCCTACTCATGGAGAGGGAGGGAGAACTTTCAGTTGAGCCATTTTAGCTCAAGGACCAAGGTACATGGGAGAGAAGGTACAATTTTGCATTCTGATTTGTACTTCTTTACTTTATATGAGCAACATATTGTACCAAGGGGGATCTTTCCTTCATGTATATTGTATTTTCATGTACTTAAGGCCATTTGTAGCATTGATGTTGGCTATTCTATTGGTGGTTTGTGGGGGACACCACGTGATTCTTGGTGTGCACCATTGGCACCACATTTTACTTTCATGATCCTATCTTGTAGGATGATTGTGGCAGAAAACAAGTGTCTGAAAAGGCACTTGTTATTCTTTGTTTTGAGGCAGGCAAGGGATGCATTGCGCTGGTTCCATGTGTGGAACTATGATCCAATTTCCTATTGTCATATTGTTGTGTAACCAGCTCCAAAGAGATAAGAAAAGAGATATTCACGCCTTAGAAATGAGCCACTTCGAGGGGGCAACCTCCAATACATTACATGAATGAACAATTCTTGGATGATACAAATGAACAAAACCTCCTTCTATATATAGGAGTCCATGGGGGCACAATATAATCCTAGTGGGGCCACAATGTAATCCTAGCCGACCTAACAATAATAATGTAAGGGCACAATAATAACAATATGGGGGTTACAGTGGTACAATAATAACAATAAGGGGGGCTACACTAACATAATAAGGGGCTACACTATTAATATAGGGACTTAACATGCCCCTCTCCTTCAAAAAAGTGTTGTCCTCAACGCTTGAGTAGCTCTGGGTGCTTCTGTATAAAATTCTCATCCTCCCATGTAGAATCTTCAGTGGGTAAGTTCTTCCACTTGATGAGATACTCTGAAATTGATCGATTCCGTAGTTGTCGAGTTCTTGTTTCCGTGACCGCTTTCGGTTCCAATATGATTTTTCCTTCCTCATCAAGTTCTGGCAATATTGTTTGAACTGGAAGATTTTCACCTATAACCTTCTTTAAGCACGAAACATGGAAAACTGGATGTACTCGCGAAGAAGCAGGAAGCTCCAATTTGTATGCCATAGTACCAATCTTTTGCAACACCTTGTAAGGACCATAGTACTTTGGCGATAATTTATTATCCTTCTTAGCTTGCTTGAGGGACATTTGTTTATATGGTTGTAGCCGTAAAATACCCAATCTCCTACATCAAAACTTCTCTCGCTGCGATGTTGATCTGCCTGTTGTTTCATTCGATTTTGTGCCAAATTCAGGTTATCCTTTAAGAGTTGGAGAACTTCTTGCCGATGCTCGATGTGATCTTCCACTGCTTGAACCTTCGAATTTTCTCTTAAATATGATGTGATGGATGGTGGATGATATCCATAAAGTGCCATAAATGGGGTCATTTTTGCTGCAGTATGGAAGGAAGTGTTATACCACCATTCAGCAAGAGGTAACCACTTCACCCATTGTGTTTGTTTATCAGATACAAAACAACGAAGATATCCTTCCAAACATTTATTTACTATCTCAGTTTGACCATCAGATTGAGGATGATAAGATGAGCTATGAGCTAATTTAGTACCCAAAGAAGAAAATAACTCTGTCCAAAAATTTCCCGTAAAAATGGGATCTCCGTCGCTCACAATAACCCTTGGGCTTCCATGTAGCTTTTGAATTCTGTCCACAAATGTAGTAGCAACTGTACTTGCTTTAAATGGATGAGATAATGCACAAAAGTGTGCATACTTGGTAAGTCTATCAACTACCACCATGATGACATTCTTTCCTTCGTACTTAGGTAAACCTGTGATAAAATCCATTGAAATCTCCTCCCAACGTTGACTTGGAATGGATAAAGGTTGTAGAAGTCCCGGGGTCTTAATTGTCTCAACTTTATTTTGCTGGCAAACCAAAAATTCCGTCACAAACTTTGAATATCAGATTTAAGGCCATCCCAAAAAAAATCTTTCTTCACCCTTTGGTAAGTTTTTAAAAATCCTGAGTGTCCTCCTAAAGGAGAAGTGTGCAATTCCAGAAGAATATTTTGTTTTAGTTGGGAATTCTTACAAAGATATAAGCGATCTTTGTACCATAAGGAATCATTTTTCCAACTCAATGTATCAGATGTACTAGGATCTTGCTGCAACTTTTGAATGAGTGTCCATACATCTTTGTCCTTCTTCCATTCATCTCTTGCTTCGGTTATCCAATCTGGTTGGATAATAGAAATGGCACAAAGAAATGCTTCCTCCTCTTCATTCTTTCTTGAGAGTGCATCCGCAACAACATTAAGCTTTCCTTTTTTGTAGATTATTTCAAAGTCATAACCCAACATCTTTGTGACCCATTTTTGTTGCTCTTCTGAAGATATTCTTTGTTCCAAAAAGTGTTTAAGACTATCATGATCAGCTTTTACCTTGACGTGTCTTCCCATTAGGTAAGTTCGCCATTTCTTTAGTGTATGCAGTATTGCTAACATTTCCTTCTCATAAATAGGTTTCTGTAAATACTTTCCTTTGACTGGACGACTTTCAAAAGCAATGGGTCTTCCTTCCTGCATTAAAACTACACCAATTCCATTTCCTGAGGCATCACATTCCACAATAAAGGTTTTTGTGAAGTCTGGTGTAGCTAAGACCGGTGCTAGGCACATTGCCTCTTTAAGGCGTTCAAAGGCCTTAGTTGCTTCAGGAGTCCATGAAAATTTATCTTTCTTCAATAATGTTGTTAGAGGTGCTGCTATTCTCCCATAATTCTTAACAAACTTGCGATAATACCCTGTTAACCCGAGAAATCCTCGCAACTGCTTTATGGTTGTGGAGACTTTCCATTCCTTAATGGTTTTAATTTTGTTAGGGTCTACTTTAACACCCTCGTGAGATACAATATGACCCAAATATTCCACCTCTTGTACTCCGAAGAAACATTTGGATGTTTTTGCATATAATTGTTTCTCCTGCAATAGTTTGAGCACCCTGTCAACATGTTCAACATGATCCTTCCAAGACCTGCTGTAGATTAGTATATCATCAAAAATACTAGCACAAATTTTCTAAGGAAGGGTTTGAAAATGGAATTCATCAACCCTTGAAATGTAGAAGGTGCATTGGTAAGGCCAAAAGGCATGACCAAAAATTCATAATGACCTCATGAGTTCGAAATGCTGTTTTTGGAATATCTTCAGTCTTCATTCTAATTTGATGATATCCTGAACGAAGATCCAACTTGGTAAAATAAATTGCTCCATGTAAATCATCCAATAATTCATCAATCACAGGAATGGGAAATTTGTCTTTAATGGTGAGCTTATTGAGCTCCCTATAATCCGGACACATTCGCCATGATCCATCCTTCTTGTGTACCAATACGACAGGAGCAGAGAAAGAACTTTGACTGGGTTGAATTATACCCGCCTCTAACATTTCTGCAATCATACGTTCAATTTCGCTCTTTTGGAAGTAAGGATATCTATAAGGCCTGATGTTTGGAGGAACACTTCCTCGAATCAAATGAATAGCATGATCATGATCACGAATAGGTGGGAGTCCTTTGGGAGTTTCAAACACCTTGGAATGATTGTCCAAGACTTGTTTGAGATCTGCAGAAATAGATGATTTTGATGTTGGAACTTCTAGTGAGCATAATTGTGCAATTACGCCTCGTTGTTCTTTCTTTAGAAGCTTTGTCATGACATTAGAGCTTATTATCCTTCCCGGCTTCCCCGCAATACCCCGTAATTCGACTTCCTTTCCTTCTGAAAAAAATTTCAAGAAAAGTTCTTGAAAATTAAAAGCTACCGTCCCCAAAGATTGTAACCATTGTATTCCTAGTACAACATCAGCACCTCCCATAGGAATGGAAAGCATTGGACTAGTCAACACATATTCCCCCATGGTTAGCTTGATGTTATTGCATTTTCCAGAGCAATTTATAGTTCCTCCATTTGCAACCATCACTTGACATTCTGGTGCTGGGTATAGAAAACAATTTAATTCCTTGGCTACCTTACAATGAATAAAATTATGGGTGCTACCTGAATCAATCAACACTATTACCTTTTCTTCTTGATTTGTCCTTGTATCTTGAGAGTTTGAGGAGTGGTAATTCCTGCCAGTGCATTACACGATATGGTCGGATTCATTTCTTCCTCTTCTAGGGTTGGTTCCCGGTGTATATCCTCTTCTTGTTCATTTTCTTCTTCCTCTTCACAATCTATGTAAAATAATTTCTTCTCAGCACACTTATGACCTTTAGTGTATTTGCTATCACAACCGTAGCAAAGCCCTTTTGCTCTTTTTTCTTCCAATTGTTGTGGTGTCAACCTTGTAGGTTGTGGAAATCTAGGCGTAGCAACACTTCCTTCTTTATAGAATTGAGTGGTAGGCTTCCTTGTCGCCATAATTTCACATTCAACTTTTCTTGCCAACCTGAATGCCTTCTCCAATGAATCAGGTTCCAAAACGCGAACTTCATGTTGGATGTTATCCTTTAAAGTGCCTAGGAAGAGATCAATCCTGTGTCCCTCTGGAATATCAGTTACCCTTATATTCAATTTTTGGAAGTCCTCAATGTGCTGCCCCACTAAACCCTTTTGTTTGAGATTTACCAATTGGGTAAAGAAGGTGTTGCTCTTTGTATCCTCATAATGTGCTATCATTTCCTCCGTAAAAATTGACCAAGTGACAATTTTTTTACGGGAGCAAAGCCATCGATACTATACAAATGTATTTTTTTCTAAATGTAAAGTTGCAATGCGTACCTTTTGTGTGTTTTGCACATTATGGAGATCAAAATATTGCTCCATCTGTAGTATCCATGTTACAGGATCCTTTCCATCAAACCTCCTCATATCCATTTTTGGAATATGGTGGTTCTTCCCACCAACATTCGAGTTTATGAAATCACGATTAACATTTATTTTGTTCTCATCATGAGGTTCTTCTCCTATATTTCTGCCATTAGGAATCATTTCTGGTGTTAAGCTTGTCATCAAGCCTTCCATGTATGCTTTTAGATCATTCTTCATGTTTTCTATGTTGTCTTTCATGTCATCCATCTTAGCTTCCATGCCCACTTCCATGCCATCCATCTTAGCTTCCATGCCATTCATCTTAGCTTGCACACCATCCATCTTAGCTTCCATGCCTTTCTTCAAACCATCCATCTTCACTTCCACACCTTTCTTTAAAACTTCCATTTCATTTTTTGCTGCTCTTTGCGAGAGTGAAATTTGTTGCACTTGTTCTTGTAATTTTGATAGATCATGTTGCAATTCTTCATCTTCATGAGTCATGGTAGAGCCTTCTGAATGCTTGATGGGTGTTGAATTCTTTTTAGGGGCCATTTTAGAATTCAATATTGATATCTATTCTACAATATGCCCTTGGAATCAATTCAACTTGATTCTTCAAACAAGACTTATGCAATTCGGAAAAAAATACACACCTTTTACTAGCTTTTAGGAGCTCGATATTGAAATTGAATTATCTCTGTAGTTGAAAATCTTCAATATCTGAAATTCAGCCCTGTAGTAGATCTCCGAAGCTTCTTTCAAATGCCACAGGTCTGACCTGATTTGGATTCTCCAAGACAAAGTTGTGTCCAATCTCCCACAATGACCTAATTCTGGACTGGTTTAGTAGAGCGAACTTGTACGACTTGCCACGTGTCACTGTTTTGTCCTTTGTCTCTGAAATTGATAGCCAAAAAACTTCAGTCCGTGTACTTGCGACCACTTTTTACGGCACTTCAATCCAATGCCCAGAGAGAGAGTTATTGAAGTTTTCCCACGATCACCTCTTTGAGATGAAATTCAGGAGCCTGAAAAAGCACTACCTTCCACAGATCATATCTCCAAAAATATTGCGAACCAAGCTCTGAAAGTTTTTGACGAATTTCCTCACGCTTTCAGCTTCGCACCATATGAATTTTAGACTCTGAACCTTCGTACAAAAAAATTTATAGCGCAAATTCCACGATGACCTGTTTATGAGCCTGAAAAAATACCTAACTTCCACAGATGATATCTCCTCAAATATTGCGAACCAAGCTCTGAAATTTTTAGACAACCTTCCTCAAGATTTCAGCTTCGCACCCTTGAAATTTCAGCTTCTGAAGCTTCGTAGAAAAAAAGTTATAGCGAAAATTCCACGATGACCTGTTTGGAGCAGCGAAACCCTAGAATCCCAAAGCTCTGATACCAAATGTTGTGTAACCAGCTCCAAAAAGAGAAGAAAAGAGATATTCACGTCTTAGAAATAAGCCACTTCGAGGGGGCAACCTCCAATACATTACATAAATGAACAATTCTTGGATGATACAATTTACAAAACCTCCTTTCTATATATAGGAGTCCATGGGGCCATAATGTAATCCTAGTGGGCCACAATGTAATCCTAGCCGACCTAACAATAATAATTTAAGGGCACAATAATAACAATATGGGGGTTACAGGGGTACAATAATAACAATAAGGGGGGCTACACTAACATAATAAGGGGCTACACTATTAATATAGGGACTTAACACATATGGAAACTTGTTTTCATTGGTTTTTTCTTCCATATATTGCTGATGTTCCTATGTTCATGGGAAGCATTGTTTGGAGAGTGGAAAAAGATTTGGAGGTGCCCATTGGGGGTATGATTCTCCCTAATTTACATGTTTCATGTTTCATGAGAAACAATGGGAAAACCATGATTGCCATGCTACATCTCTTTTCTTCATGTGGGAGGAGCCATTTGGAGAACTTGAATTTTTGGAGGAGGCACTTCATGGTTGATTTTTTTGGTGGGGTAGCTTGGTCCATTCTTGGAGGCCATGAAATTTCAGCCCAATATCAGCACCAGCCCCACACATACCATAAATGGAGACATAAACAACTTGGGTTGAAGAATTTAATTTCTCCATACAAACCCAACACATTGCATGAACCGAGGGTTGAGGATTCTTTTGATGAGATACCTAGAATGGCTCATTTAATTTGGATGATAGGATGGGTATGGGAGATTCTCATTGGGGATGAGATTCCCTATGTTTATCATTACTCCTAAATTGAGGAGGCCATTGTACAACAAGAAGGTTTCTACTTACACCTTCCAATTTCTCATGATGTACACCATTTGGTTTGCATACATGGGAGAAACCATTAGAGGGAAGATTTATTGCAGATTATGTTGAGTTGTGGTGGAATCTATTGATGAGGAGGCCACAAGAAGAGGAAGGGAGGAATTTTTCTCCACCTTTACAGTTGCTTGAGGACAAGCAACATTTTGGAGGGGAGGAATGTAATATTCCAAAAATTTAGACTTCATATAAATGGAATATTATAGCTTTTTTTATCACTAGGTAGGTGAATAAGTGGGTGGGGTGACTCATAGAACCCCTTTAGAAGGAATAATAACACTCCTAATCTGAAAGGAGGAAGAATAAGCAGTTGGATTAACACCTTTGGGTGTGAAAAGGGAGTGGATCATGTTGATTCAGTCAACTTTGACCAAAACAACATCGTTGTCATGGAGGAGTAGTCTTTATGATGAGACAATGCAGTTTAAGTGGAGGAAAACTTGCATGAGCTTGGTGGAAACAATGGATGGGACCCAATGTGAGGAGGCTCTCATGCTATATATGGAGGGGATATAAGAAACCATTGTTACTCATGTTTTGGATTATTATTTTGTGTATGGTTTGTTTAGAGTACTTGAATTCTTCAACTGTTTAGTTGAGATTGCTATGTTGTTTAGCACAGGGTGTTCCTGATCGAGAATCCCACCTCTTCCATTGAGAAGCTCTTGGAGGAGTTTGCACTATACTTCCACAATCGGTAATTTGGCCAAGCTTCAGTCTCATTAACAAGCTATCATAAGTACCTTAAGAGAAAAATAAATTAGATGCAGACATTACAGACATTGGATACTCAAGTCTACTAATCAGATGTTCTTGACACTTCACATGAAGAAGTTCCATCCCCAGCTGGAGCCGTTCTTAGGGTCCCATATTTTATAGGATCTCAAGGTGATTGAGTATGTCATATTTGTAATTTTACATTGTAAAATATTTTCAATTTGCAAACTATTTCCAAGAAAAAGTATATATAAAGGAAAATAAAAAAAGGGGTATGTCAAAAAGAAAAAGAATATGAATAAAAAGTCAAAAAGACAGAAAATTGAAAAAGAATAAAAAGAGAATAAAACCCCACAAAAGAAAAATATAAATAATACTGAAAGTGCTGCAAATTTAAATGCCACTACTGTTAAATTAGTTTCCTTTATGTTAAAATTTAATAAAATTGTGTGCAGCTTGTCCTAAAATGCCAAAATGAATAGATTTTTCTCCAATCATACAACTTAATCATGATGGAGCAATTGTGAATTTCATGTTAATTACGTTAGTGAATAAAGATTTTTCAAACAGTTTAATCTTGACAAATCAGTAGTTAGGTAGAAAATGAGATTGATTCAATAGTCTAATTTGAATCAATAGGAGAAATAAGTGATAGAGTAGGTTAGAATGTTATATAACAAAAAAAGGATATATGGGTTTTCTAGTTTAAATGCACCCTAAGGATTGAAGATGAAAAAATTTTAGCTTAGAAAAAGAATAAAAAATGAAAGGGTAGGTAGAAATTGGATTGCGGCTTTGAAAAGCATGAAAACTTTTACCCTAAGTTTAAATTTCAAAGTTATATTTCATGCGCAGGATAAGGAAAAGGAATAAAATTTTTATCCTAAGTCTAAAGGTTTGAGCATATGAAAATGAAGGTTTGGCACATTATCCCATTATCCAAAGTTTTTACCCCTTTTAACTCTCTCGTTGTCCAAAAAAACATCCCATCATTGCACATGAACTCACCTCCATTTGTCACATCATCCACCCCTCGTTCCTCCATCCAATGACTATTATCATTTTTTGCCCACCCTCTCCATCCGAACTTTACTGTTGGGGGGGTCTGAAATAAGTGGTTTTGAGTTTCTGGCCCATGCTAACGTGGCACCCTCTCGTCATTTTGCACCCCCCTACTGAAATCGTTTACCACTTTGGATCCCCTCCTAAAATCAGTTTCCCCTCTATATTAAAAACCACCAATCCACTCGTTGAGTGCCAGTCATGTCACACCACATGGACTATACCGTTGCAAATTATTTTTTTTCCTATGGTAATGCAACTATTGGTGAATTTAATTCCTCACTAACCATTAATCCAATAGACCCACGCCACCATCAACGATAAATTGACCAAATTGTGTATAAATCCATGTATGATTAGCTTTTAATCCTTTACCTTACAATTTTATCTTCTCTATACATGTTTGTTACAAGTCGATAAAGTGCCATAAAATCTAATCTGATCATTGTCAAAGTACTCTCTACAAATGATTGGCACTTCTTCCTAATTGCAAAGATTTTACTTAGTCCCGACCTCCAATTATATATTAGAAGCCCTTATCCACCATCAAACCTGATCTAGCGATGCCACGTAAGAAGAAGGGACAAGAAGAACCTGTAAATCTACTCCTCCATCCCTTAGTTGACCTCGATCATATACCTTTGGTAGACAGGGATCAAAAAATCCATGAAACCATGTGTGAGTTTGAATTATTCGAAATGTACTGTTGGCTTGAACAAAAATTCTTTGACAATTCTGATCATATTGGACTGTGGGAGTCTAATTTTTCGCATTTTATCTTTTCCCACACCCACAGTGCCCCTGAATTCATCAGGACGTGTCAAGCTTGTTATGTACCTAGTCAGAGAGCTATTATTTACCCTACAAGAGAGATTTTAATTACCATAACTGCTCAAGCCATATATCAAATGATGCAGGCCCCTATCACAAAGAATGCCACCCCTTTTCTCAAGAAGCATTCACTAAATTATATCAGAGGTTGGACTTTCCAAGAAGGGCTAAAACCCTTGAGATTTTTATGGCTGAAGATGCCCAACTACCCAATAGGAACCCTCCCTATCCATCCTCCATTTTCCCTGATAGAGCAAATCATATCATTAGAGTTATCTCTTACCTCCTTGGTTATTACTCAGATCAGTGAGTAGATGAGGTCATTATAGGATTCCTTTCCATTTTCTCCATAGATTCCAAGACTTCCATCTTATTCAACTTTAGCCAATTCCTTGCAGATTCCATCCATGAATAATTTTTCAAATTCCAAACTGAGGAGGCATTTAAATATGCCTTTGTTTTAGTATATATCTTTTTATATTTTCAGGGAGACATGTTTAAGTTTGCATTTAAGAAGTTGGAAGATGATGGAAATCAAAAATATGTTATCTTCTGGACTACAATGGTAATGAAGGAGAAAAAATAATACTCATACAAAAAATTCATGCTTGTACATCCAACACTCAGTATTCCAAGCAGCAGTTCAAAGCCAAGAATCAGTGAACAAATCAGAAAAGTTTTACAGTTTTCAGACCAAACCAAAATAAGAGACTGGTATCTTTACAATAATTACACATAACAAAAAATATATGGATGTGAGCTTGCCCCATATTAGCTCCCAAAATTCCTCCCAATGAGGATTTTTTCTCTAGAATACATTAGGAAAATGCTCAATGTCGATGAGGTTCATTTTGTGTATGCCAAGAAGAAATCTCAATTCAGGATCAAAACAAAAATAGGACCCTTCATTTGTAACAATAGAGCGGTAGTAGAGGAAGAAAAAAAATTGTTCAAAAAAATTCAATTCAGCCTCAGTTTTACATGGTCATATGATCCATTAGGTACCATATTCAAGTTAAGGGCAGAGAAAAAATCTACACCTTACATTCATACCCACAGACTAGATATTGAGACGTACATGAACCATCTAGAATGGATTGAGAACACAATACAAGAGTCTGAGGAACATTTGGTTTCAACTTTAACATTACAGACTCCTTTCCCACAGGAGAAAGTAGGAAAAAGGATCAGAGAAGAAGAGTCACCTTCAATTACTCACACTTATAGAAAATAGTTCAAAATCATGTACAGAAAGAGAACTAAGCTCAATCGAAATGTAAATCCAAGAAGGGATTCAGAGTAGGAAGTCATTATCATCACCAAAGAGACACCTACTTCCTCACAAGTAGGTGGTCAAACCACACTCTCTCCTACCACCTCTACAACTTCATAGGATTAGCAACAAGCTATTCAAACCAATGCAATTGTTACAAGGGAGATAGAGAAGATCATATTTGATATATTCAGGGAGATTAAATTGAAGAATGAAGTTTTGAAGACCAGTACATATAATCAGTTCTAGAAGTAGACTTCCCACTCTCAGAGTAGGCTGTTGTCGGCCTTTTACTCTGATAAAGGAAAAACACAGATGACCTTTCTCCAAGCACAAATTCCTCAGCCCAAGACAACAACATATTATAAAAAGGCAACATTTGAATTTGATATTAAATGCATACATCTCATTGATCAAATGGAGATGAACAAATAGACAGGTGAAATGATTTCATCCACACTCACTAACACTGCTATGAGTTTGTCGAAATTGCAGGTTTCTTTTAATGTATCCAGTTTAAAGCTGAAAGTGGAGAAAATATCTTCTTTGGCCAAGGATTCAAGGGTTAAGTATCTGGAAGAATTAGTTATCAGAATTGGTTATGATCCCTCAAATATCAGATCTATAGAATAGGTGATTAAAAAGAAAAAAGTTGACATTACAACATTGAATAAGCAACTAAAAATTCCAACTACAGAGGACCCTTTGTCCAAATAAATTGAAGAGACATAGTCCCAAAAATCAGACATGATGAAGCTCATCCTAGAGCAGAATGCACAGCTAAGAAAGATGGAACTAAAGATGGAAAATATGATAAAATAAAAAGAGAAAGCTTCCAAAATTTTATTGGTTCCTTTTGAGGATGTACCCCTTACAACCATTCCTACAACCACACCTTCTACAGAAAGTGCAAGAGATGGATCTGAGCAACTCACCAATGCAGTGTAAAAATTTTCATTTCAGAAAGAAGAAATAAAGAAGCTTCAGGACCAAGAAAAAATGTTGCAAGATCAGAAGTCCAAGACTGAGAGCTCACGTGTAGCTGAAGCCGAGAGAGCACAAAATTTAATAGAAAGGTTGGAGAAATATGAGAGGGATTCATCTATAGGAAATACCTTGGGCCAAGTGAAAGATACAATTTAGAAATATATCATTGAGTCCATCAACAAAACCGGGCCCTCCATACAGATCATATTTGAGAAGAAATAATTGATACAGAAAGCCAGTGATACCATCAAAATTATCAAAGAAAACCTTGGAGACATGCCAACCACTGCCCACAACATTATCAAGTTCTTAAATTCCAAGAAAAGGTATGAGATGGATGAATTAGGGGTTGAAGATAGGACAAAGACAATTTTGGAAGTAAACAAGGTTCTTACAAAGAGAAACCTTATTGTACAGTTCGAGGAAAAATGTCACATCTTAGAGATAGATGTAAGAATATTTTTCAGTAGGATAGAACCTTTAACTCAGAAAGGTCTTCCTTCCCTATTTGTAATAAATGAAAAATTGATTACCAGAAAGGATTATGTAAAAAATTTGAATGAAATTTCCATGGATACAACTAAATTTTCAAATATCAGAGGTACTATGACAGGGAAAGCATTTTTGGAGGCATTGCCTCATGACCTTTTCATCCAGCATGAGATAAACTATGTATTTCTGGTAAAACCAACCTTTTCCAAATATACAAAAGTGGATGAGATCTACAGGAAGGTCATCAAATTAACTATCACATATGAAGATCGATTTGATAAGTTAACTGAGTTCCAAGTGTAATAATTAACAAAGAAGAATCATATGCAACCAGCACATGGGGACAACACATCAGCCAACGTTACAGCCAACATAGCCTACGAATAGGCTTACTCATCAACTGATTCCTTGAAAGTAGTTCCATAATTCCATATCACCCACATCGAGCCTATTTTTTGTCACAGTTAGTGTTTATTGTTAGATTTAGGTTAATAATACACTAGATATTGAGATGACATTTATTGTAATCAATTTTGTAAATTTTAGTATAAATACTTCATTTTTTGAAGTATTAGAGGTTGATTTCTGAAAATATTTTTCCTACTACGTAATTGTTCCAAGTTTCATTGCAACATCAATAACACAAAGAATTCTTTCAAGATTCATGTGGTGTAATTACTGGTGAAGTGTTTCTACTATTTCTGTGTTTTACATTGTTACTTCCTTTCCCTCTTGATCAGAATCCTTAATTATAAAAAAAAAATGTCTGATGAATAGGACATGTTATTTAAAAAACCTTATTCTGGCTACTCTTACGATTTAAATCTTTTCTACTTGAAGTCATATTTAAAAATACTTAAATGATTTTCAGTCTCAACTGAAATTCACTTTTTTCCATATCCATTATTCATTTAAAAATCTTAAAGAATCCAGTAAATGAAACCTAGCTTTCCCCGTTACAATTCTTTTAAAAATCAATGCAAAATCTAGTTTTATGTTTTGAATCCATTTCCCAATGGTAAAATAAAGATTTAATCAACCAAATCAATCAAAATAAAACAATCACCAAGTACAATCATAACTAGCCTAATACCTATTCAGAACAAAGTTAAATCTTAAAGAGAGATCCCTCTCTAAAGCTGACAGGGCTAGATCCCAACTTCCAAAGTGGTTTTGATGTTGTCCTATGTGTTTATTCTACCATTCTTAAAATTACAGAACAATAACACCACTAAACAATGTTTTGGAAGCCACTAGACTGCATAAGAACTTTATTAACTTGTAGTAAATTTAATAGTAAATAAAATAAAACCTCAATGGAAAATTATTGATAAAAAATAGAGAACGTATGAAAAAAATTAGTATTATAAAGTACTAATTTGTATTAAACATATGTGAGTACAACTGTCTATAAAGCAGGTTTCTAGGAAAAACCTTAGTCAAACATTATTCTAAATGTTCACAATGTCAATGAATCATATGTAAAAATAATTTGACGCAAAAATATTTGTGATGTATTTTATAATTATATTGTTTTCCATACATATAGATGATTTCAAAGTGCAAAAACTGGAGGAATCAACTCAGCAGACCATTTTTACCAGTGAGACCCAGTTTGCAAAAACAAGGTTTGAAACCTTCATCGAGCATTTTGAGGCATCAAGTGATATTTCTTGGGGGGGGGGGATAAAAAATTTCTTGTTTTTTGCAACACATTTTCATAGTTTTCTACAAAAAAATAAATTTCAAACGATGCAATATTCATGTCAGTCAGAGCCTGTATGTAGATGTTATGCCACTCAGAAGTTGACCTTCATGTTTTTAGGACCATAATTCTAGGGGATGACAAATAAACCCCCATTATTCATGAAAAATTGGATAGCCACGTAATTATGATGTATAAGACTCTAGAAAAGTATGTATTTTAACTCTGGTTAAGAGTTGAGGTAGTTAAACCTAACCACTAATGGGCTATTGGGCTATGTTATAACCGAGACACTAAGAGGAAAATGGATTCCATTCTTTCAAGTGAATTTGCTACAAATATGGGAAAAAATAGCCAAGAGGGATAGGTGGTAGAGCACACATACATGGTTTGTGCACGGAAGCATCCCACAAGCCAAATTCCATACTAGGCTTTCTACTCACAACCACATTTTCATTTAGAGAAAGAGAGTGAAGTGGCATCACCTTCTAGCTAGGTTTTTATCCTGAAAGGGTTTCACAAAGCAGACCTTGTGTCAAATGTGTGTGTGGTATTTTTTTACTTTTACATTTTGTATTTTCTGCATAAATTTCAATTGCATACATGCACTATTAACAATAAACCTTGATATCCATAAATCTAATAATATTGTAATATTGTAGAATTTCATAATTTTAAATATAATATTATCAAATTAGTTTTGACAAGATTTCCAATGGAATATCGATAGGATTTTAAGGATCATATTTTATAATAGTAGGTTTCTTTGGTTGTATTGTGGATATTTGAAGGGCATTGTCTGGGCTAAAAGTCCTAAAACCCTAACCATGGCTGACGAATCTATTTATAACATTTGTGATCCTATAGAGGAGAGGTTTTCATAGCTGAAGCAACAATTCGTTCATATTAGCCGTAATGTAAATATCCTTATGATGTCCTTGAACAATAATCTTGGGATATTTGGAGAATATCAACATTCACATGTAAAGAAAAAAACAGAAGGGGGATCAATAGATTGTGAAGATACAGAGAACCAGCTGAAGAAGGAACTTGTAAAAGATCAACCGATTTTGTGTGTCATGAATTAGTCACAAACCATGTTCAAAATGGAATAAAAGGTCGATATCAGGTTCTACCACAACGAGATTGATAATTCGATGTTCAATCACTAGTTGCAACAATTAGAAGTGTATTTCAGCATCCTGCAAATTGAGGAAGAAAAAAAAATTGATTAGAGAATGTTTAAGGTCTAAAATGGGTCTCCTAAGAAAAATTACCAACCAAAATAAACTTTATAAGAACCAATAGGATTCAATACGACTATGTCAACCATGGGGTATGATTCACCATTTTTTGGGTAAAAAAGTAAAAATATTAAAATAAAATAAAATAATAAAACTTCTTTTTCAACTTATCTCCCTAAGTTTTTACTCAAAATTCAATCAAGAGTACTCATTGGATGCAAAATTTAATTCCTCATCCAAGCATTACCCATGTTGCGCACTTTCGATGGACCCTGCTACACAAAAACTGATAAATACATGAAAAAATGAGATTGTAATAATGATTTTCATGTATTTATCATTTTTCGTGTAGCAGGGTCCATTGAAAGTATGAAACATGGGTACTTATTGGATGAGGAATCAAATTATGCATCCAACAAGTGTTTCCACTCGAAATTTGAGTAAACCCATAGGGAGATAAGTTGAAAATTTGAGTTAAAAAAGTAGTTTTTTCCTTTTTTCCCTCTAAAATTTGCTGATGTGATCTAATCTTCTTTTATTATTTACACTATTATAATCAAGGAATTTTTTTACCAAAAACCCCTACATCCCCACATAGTCACCCTTCACTCTTCTTCAATGACTATGAGGTTGAACACACCATAGGCGAGTCTATTGAAAACTTTGAAGAACCTATTGGAGAAGAAGAAGAACTTGCTTCACCTCAGGAACCTGCTTCACCAACTCAAGCCATGGCTGAGACTGGGACCTAAGGGGTATTTCCCATTAGAGAAGAATATGGAAAAATTAGGATGAAGAACATTAGTCCCTCAACACTTCCACATTTCCATGGACTTACCTCTGAGGATCTTGACACCTTCATATTCTAATTTGAGGTTGTCTGCAAGACCTATGACTATGCCTCAGATGACCAAAAGTTGAAACTATTCCCATCCACCCTCACGGATGCATCCTTGCACTGTTTCATGAGTTTGTCTAGGAACAACATCATTACCTAGGCACAAATGCAAGATTCATTTAAAAATAAATGCATGGACTACTGTAGATTCAAATAAACTAAGGAGGAAATATTTAGGATGACTGTAGGACCTGATGAATCCCTAGAGGATTATGAAGAAAGATTCCAGCTAAACAACAAAACAGCCAACTTCACCCTTCATCCCAGATCACTTAAGCTAGTACTTCTCCGAGGAATCATGGACGAGGTGATAGAAACCATTAATATGATATTAGGAGGAGATATATACCATCTTCCTTATGAGGACATCAAAAATAACTTTAGGAATCACTCTTGGGCACCTAGGAAGAAAGGGAGAGCTAGCCAAAGCATGACCAACACCCCTTCCCCTTCCACTTCCATCAAGCACAATATTGGAAATATGTTAGAGGTCTTCAAAAATGGGATGCTACACACCTTTTCTCTGCAAATGGGCATAATGAAGATCAAGAGGAAGCAAGAGGAAGCATAAAGGACCCGACTATATTCTTCCCTACATGTACTATAAAACACCCTCAGAATGAATGTCCACTAAATGTCATAGTGGTGTGCTTAGTCTTTGAAAATAATCATACAACAGATAAGTGTCCCTCCTTACCTGGGCTCAAATCTGTACATCAAGGTGGGGAATTGGGACCAGAGAAACTTAGTTTCATAATTAGAGAAGGCCTCAAGGGCCTTGGTCATATTAGTAGTGTATGTAAGGGGCACCTTACTCCTATTATCATACTATTCATAATGCGCCTTATATAAAATATTGGTACACTTCCACTCATCCATCATGGCCTACACCTCCTACATGGCCTTACAACCCTCCATATCACCCCCATCCTGTGAACCAACCATTCCAGCAGTATGTTCCTCAACCACCTTAGTGAAGCAACCCATCACAAGGGTAGAGTCCCTAACATAATCAACCACATACCTTACTGCCTCCACCCCAAACTCAACCTAAACTCACCCATTTTTCTCAACCCAATCAGCCTCAGATTCCCACACAACCCTATCCGAACTCGAACAACAAGCAGGCACAACAGTTTTACAGTGGAGAGACATATTATCCAGATTCTGTTGTCAAGATACATGAGATAAATCTGATGTTGGGAAGACTAATCTCATACAATCATTCTCCATCTCCACCTGCATAGGTTGAGGAGGAAAAAGAGGAGAGTAACACTAATATCCAACAACCTCATTTTCCTAAATGCTTGATCCCCTCTAGTTAGAACACCCTAGAGGAGACTGAACTTCTCGAAGAACTAGAAAATTTGTGTAAAAATACCCCTTCTCGAAGCCATTAAGGATGTTCCTATTTAAAATAGGCTCATCAAGGAAAATTTCTTTAAGAAACCTAGGAGAAAGAAGAAAGACACCCCCACCATCAATGTAGTAGGACAACTGTCTGACTTAATGTTGGGAAGGGTGATCCTCCAGAAGTACGTGGAACCTGTTATTCCAATTTTGGATGTACACATAGATGGTGTCATAGTCTCCAATACTATGATTGGTCTTATGGATTTCATCAATGTAATTACCAAGCAAAATCTCTTTAAACTCAAGCTCTAGGGGACTTTGAAGAAAACCACAATGTTTTTTCAACTTGAAAACCAATCCACAGTAGCTCCGAAAGGAAGTTTTGACGATGTTATGATTTCAATCGACTCTTGGAAGTACCCTATAGACCTCTTGGTCCTCCAAACAAAAACCAAGTTCAATGGGTATCCTCTTATTTTAGGAAGACCTTGGTTGGCCACTACTGATGCTTATATTAGTTGTTGAGTTGGAAACATGACTATCAAGAATGGGCCCTTGTTTAAACAACTGGCATTATATCCTCCTGTTGATAATTCCATTGAACATGAACTACCTTTTTGGTTGGAGTATGAAGAAGAATAAGATGAAGTATACAACGCTATGGCCTACCCCATTTGTAACATAAATGATGTACATAGAGGGGGCCAAGCTGATGAGGATGAGCTCATCAACCACATCATTCAGAGCCAACCCCCCAATGACAGTCCACTCGATGACCTAGTCAAAGAGTATGAAAGCTGCCCTTGGATGGATTTGCACTCTGTTGATTCCACCTTTGAAACTACCAAGGTGGTGGAATTTGGCCCATCAAAATATCTAAAAATTAACTCATCCGTTTCAGCCACACAGGACGAGTAGTTATGCTAGCTCTTGAAAGAAAACCTTGATGCATTCCATTGTGACTACAAATGCATGAAAGGGGTGCATACCTCAGTGTGCACACATCATATATACATTAAATAAGGATGTAAGCCTATGCACCAAATCAAAAGGAGAATGAACCCAACTCTAAAGGACATAGTGATGGAAGAACTGCAGAAATTATTGGGTGCAGGTTTCATATATCCCATATCTAACAGTGAGTGGGTGTCTCATCTTGTCCTAGTCCCAAATAAGAATGGAAAATGGTGAATATTTGTTGAATACTGGGATATAAACAATGCCATCAAGAGGGACCATTTCCCCTTACTCATTACAGATCAAGTTTTGGATGGCCTTCTAGAGAATAAGTTGTTTTCTTTGCTAGATGAGTTCAACGGGTATAACCAGATCCAAATAAGCCCTGAATACCAGGACAAGACTACTTTCACATGTCCCTGGGGCAACTTCGCTTAAATAGTCCTTCACTTTGGGTTGTGCAATGCCCCATCTACTCTCTAAAAAGTTCTATAGAGCATCTTCTCTAAGCTAGTCCATGACTCTATTGAAATCTAGATGGATGATTTCACACCTTATAGGGATTAATTCCAAAAATCTCTCTCCAATTTGGGAAAAGTGTTGAGAAGGTGCATTGATATGCATCTCTCTTTGAGTTTGGAAAAGTGTGAATTCTTAAAAAGAGCAGGAGATGTCCCGAGCCACTCAATATCATAAGCAGGAATACATGTAGACCTGAACAAAATGACTATCATAAAAAGGGTGCATGTTCATAAAAAACAGAGAGATATCAGAAGTTTCCTAGGTTTGGCTGGCTACTATAGAAGGTTCATTAAGGACTTCAGCAAATTGGCTTCACCATTATTTGGATTATTATTCAAAGATTTTGATTTTTCTAGTCCATTCTATGTCAAGGAGCTTTTAGATCATTAAGGAAAAGTTAACTAATTCCCCCATTCTCCAAGGTCCAAATTGGGCTCTGTCTTTCCACATCCACACAGATGCTTCAAACAAAGTTGTGGGGGCAGCTTTGGTGCATTTATTAGACAAATTACCCTATGCCATCTATTTCTAGCAAGAATTTTTCCAACGTTAAACTCAACTATACTATCACATAAAATGATATTTTTGTCGTTGTCCATTCCTTAAACAAATTTAGACATTATATTACTCGTTATCAAACCTTTGTACATATTGGCCATGTAGCCATCAAGTACTTAATAAATAAACTTGATGTTAATGATAGAATAATTAGATGGTTGTTGTTATTACAATAGTTTGACTTAACAATTTTTGATAAACTAGGAAAGGAGAATGTTATTGAATATTTCTTATCAATATCGACTCTACTTGTAGATGAGGAAGCGATGGTGGATGATCATATCCCTGATGAACACCTTTTTTCTATCTCAACACTCTCTCCTTGGTTTGCTGACATCGCTAACTACTTGGTTGCTAAAAATTTCCCTCCAATCCTTTGATCCAAGGAGAAGAGAAATATTATCATGAAAAGTGCTCCTTTCACCTGGATTGGTGGATATATCTTCAAGTTGGGTCCTAACCAAATTCTTAGAAGATGTGTCAGGGAAGAGTATCGTTTTGGCATCCTCTCAACATGTCATGATAGTCCTTGTGGAGGCCACTTTGCTGGAAAAAGGACAACCTTCAAATATTTGTAGGTAGGTTACTATTGACCTACCCTACACCAAGATGCCAGGAGATACACCAGTAGGTGTGACTAGTGCCGAAGAATAGGGAGACCTAAAACAATGGATGAAATTCCTTTTCACCCTCAGGTAGTTCTAGAGCCATTTGAAAAATGGGGCATGGTCTTCATTGGATCCATTGATCCACCATTGAGACAGAAGAGGTATATCATAGTATGCACTGACTACTTGACCAAGTGGGATAAAACAAGGGATGTAAAGGTAGAAACATAGGAGAAGGTAGCTTAGTTTCTAAGAGAAAATGTGTTCTACAAGTTTGGATACCCCAGAGAGGTAGTCACTAATTAGGGTCCCAATTTACATCTCATCTCATTGAAAACCTATTAAGGAAACACAAGATAAAGTGCAAGACTTGCACCACCTATCACCCTCAAGAAAATGACGAGGTGGAAGTGACAAACAAAGCCTTGGAGAATATCTTCACCAAGGTTGTGAGAAGCATCAAAAAATATTGGGCAGAAAGATAGGTGGAAGCCACTTGGGATTAAAATACCACTTGGAAGACAACCACATGGTTTAATCCTTATGATTTACTATATTGGAAGAAAGATCTACTTTCTATTGAATTTGAATACAATACTTTGAGAATGGCAACTGAGTTAGACCTAAATATCACAAATACCCAATAAGAAAGGTTACTACATTTAAGTGGTTTGGATGTGTTCAGAATGAAGGAATCCTTCACACAGAGGTAATTCATGTGAAAAGGAAGGTTTGGCACGACAACCACATTAAGGAAAATAATTTTCAAGAAGGATATTTGGCCCTACTCTATGGTTGAAGGTTCAAGGACTTCAAAGGAAAATTAATGATAATATGGCTGGGACCTTACCAAGTGGAAAAATGATATGACAATGGTGATGTTCAGATCAAAACCATAGATGAGGAGGGGATCCCCCTGCTTGTCAATGGCTATAGGCTCAAAGTGTAAAATAAGTCCCTATATAGGGTTGAGTTTATCAATTCCATAAATATGTAGGTGTATGTCATTGGAAGCTCCATAGTTTGCAGTGGCTTCCCTTCCTAGAAAAAGAAAACAGTAAAGAGGCATGGGTGAAAACCTCTTTGAGGAATCCAAGGCTAGATCCTAGGTTGAAAACCTCTATGAGGAAAAAATGGAGAAAAAGAAAAGAAATAAAAAAAGAAATAAAAGATCCTTGGGTGAAAACCTCTTTGAGGCACCCAAGATAGGCTTGTGGGTTGAAAACCTCTAAGGCAGCCCCCCTGTCTTAAAAAAAAGAAGAAAAAAACAAATAGAACATTAGAAAAAGAAAATAAATTAAAACAACACCTATCCACTCACTGATTTTTGTTTTGCAGGTTGCTGATCAAGGGAGGTTTACACAAAGAGGATCAATTTTCTTCCTCTTTCCCTACTGGGTCATAAAGGTGACTATTTAAAGGTTAGCTCAATGCTCTTCATTAATTATCAACCCAGGGCAAGTATCATTATTTCAAGAGTGTAATAACAATATATGCAAGTGACATCAGAGGTTGACTACTCTAAATTGTCATAAGGAAGATTGTCTAATTCTCGAAGTTCAATCAAATCAACTTGGAAGTGAATTATGAAATTCTTCTGACTCTTCAAGGGATCTAACTCTGTTCTAGGCCAATGCAGAAATAACTTACTCAAGACTGAAAAGGATAAATTTCAATTGAACAACACGCTTTCATGAGTTGAACAGCAACCCAAAAAAATTGAACAACAATTCTAATAAAATTGAACAACAATCAATTATTCTATATTTTGCAATGGAATTCTCTTTTAATCAACTAATAACATACTTATGAATTAAAGATCAACGAAATGCTCACAATGATGATGAAAAGATCAAATGTCAACTATATGCAGAACTGAACATCAATTGTGTTGGAATTAACCCAACAATTGTAAAAGAATTGAATTCCGATGAAAGAACATGAATGGTAAACTAGTTTAGAAAAAAGGAAGATATAACATCTCATGCTCGCAATTAACCAATTAAAAAGATATATTATATAACGTAATGGATAACTTGGGAACACAAATTTTGTTAATAAACGTAAAGCACAGAAGTAGCAGAAGAACCCCCATGGTTGGGCCCAAAGCCACTAGAAGCCTACCACTAAGGAATACTCAGAAGTTATCTATTCTAAAAATGCCAAATTCTTCATTAATCCACCGAGCAATACATTAGTACAAAACTTGACGATTCTATCTGAATATGTTTATTACAGAAATATTATATTACAGGAACTATTTTTCTTGTTCATTCTTTGGCCTTTTATAACTTATAGGCGAATTCAAGAGTAGTAACGAATCTTTCTCATTATGGGGCCTTGCTGCTTCATGGCTATCAATTTGAGTACTCCAAGAGTGGTTGTACCTCTCCATCTTCCACCGATTCGTAGGAGCCAATATGATTCTGTCTGCCTTCCTTGTCTATTGTATTTCAGTTCATCCAGTCAGCAGTTGGCTGTTTTTCATCCCTATCAATAAAGGCAGTGACAAATCAGTTTTGTCGTTATCAAACACTCCTTTTATCACTAATCCATTCTGCCTCACTTTTTCATTATTTTCCTTTACTTTATTTCTAATATGAAGGGAAAATATATAAAAGTGCATGACAAATCGTGGTAAAGATGGGGGTGAAACATACCTTTTTCTTGGCCCAATATAATCTCCTTCTTACCTCTTTGCAGGTCCTCATGCAAACAAATGGTTGAGGTGTAGCTAGGTTAAGGAATATGCAGGGTATACCTCTTCTTTGTAAGTTCGGAATCCATGGCTCTATTTGATATTTGAAAATGTTGCGTTTGTGTGCCCCTCTGGTAACTCATAATTGTGATGATAGTCTTCAAGGGGGTTTCGGGTGATGGGGCATATGTATCTACATCCTATCCATGTAGGACCCATGCTAAAACTTAGGTTGTTGCATAGAAGGAACCTGGAAGCAGCAGCTTTGAAGTTGAGAGTGCAAGCTTCTGTGATCCATAACATATATATTATAAATCTTCCGGGAACTCACATGAGAATTTTAGGACCGACGCGTTTCGAACTACCAACTGTAGTTCATCATCAGGATAATGATGGTAGTTCGAAACGCGTCAGTCCTAAAATTCTCATGTGATTTCCTGGAAGATTTATAATCTATAGGTTTGAAGTTCTTGTAACCAAATGGCTCTTTATTCCTCACACTATTTGTAGAGGCTAGCCATCTCGGTTTGGCTACTGCTAATGCTTCTTCCTGAATGTCTTGGAAGTATGCCCGCCCATTCTGCACAATATCTCTGTGAATCGGTCCCAATTTAGATATCACTCCCTTCCACTGCATGAATTTCTTATGTTGGGTAAACAGGTACAGGTGTTTAGTAGGTTCCCCTCTAACCCATAGGTCTCGGCCATGCTCTCTTTTCTGAAGCATGTCGTAGGCCTTAGCCCACTAAGTTTGGTTTTTAGAAAAAGATATGAAGTACTGTTACTGAACGTCCCCTATGAAGGGGATGGGATTACTATCCCTACCCTCCTCTAGAAAGAAATTGTGTAAATGTAATTTGCATAAAAGATGTTGGACCTTCTCATCCTCCTCATTGCAGCACTATAAAAATTCCTCAATGGTTTTAAAAGTGGTGGGATTCCCTACCCTGAAAGCCTTGAATTTCAACAATAAATATCATTCCACTAAGAATAAATCATAGTTAGTGGTTGGTTCCTTGCAGTTTAATACATCTGGGTAAAGAGAGAAAACCATATTGTTTGCTTTTTAGCTTGTTCCACTTACTCCTGTGCTTTCTTTACTTTTTTCCTTTCTTCTCTGAGTTGGGAAAATTTTTCTTCCTCAGTTGTAGAAAGGTCTTTAAACCACTTTAGAAGTGCCTGATATTCCTGTAAGGGTACTACTTCCTTTCTGCACTGGGCCAATTCGTGTTGGACTTGAATTAATTCGTTGTGCAACTTCTGATAGGAAACCTTTTCTACTAGGGGAGTGTAGGCATGTTTCACTTCTGTTTGAGTCCCCTTATCTCCTATAAGTTCCAAATTAGTCTGCACATAGGCTTCAACAGTGTGTATTAACTCCGTTTGTACCAAGGCTTCAGCCTTATTCATTAACTTAGTCTGTATAGAAACGTCAATGGTATATATTAAATTGTTCTATACAAAGCATTCAACTTTATCCATTAGGTAAGTCTATACATAAATTTCACCAGTATATACCATTTGGGTCACAAAATTTGTTTGGTTTCCCATGGTAGCCAATTCCTTCTTAGGCTTCCAAGCCTTTTTTTCTTCTTCCAAATTTTTCCTCAGATATTTTATCATTTTTCTCAATCTCTTGCACTTCCTGCTCATTTTCCTGAACTTAATATCAACTGATTTTTCTTTTGGAAAATTTTTGGCAGGAGAAGGAGGAGCAGTGGCTTCAGTTTCAGAAATGGTTGTGCTAGTTCTAAGGCTATCAAAAATGGTGTTTTCTTTAGGTTTATTTCAACATTAGCATTCTAGTTGGGTGAAATATTATTTCCTTCAGGCGTTAGGGGGACTATCTCAATGCTTGTATTTTGTTCTAATAGAACAGTGTCTCCTGACTAGTTTCCAGATTCAACTATTCCTTCTATCTAGTCTTCCCTACTCATCCATTCATTATCAAAGGGGGGTAAACAGGGAAAATTTTAAGGATGGAAAATTATCTTGAAGTTTAAAACATGGGTGAATCTCAGTAGCCCCTAATATGAAAACTATAAAATGTTTATTGAGGTATTTGTAAAATTATTCAAATTTACAATGATTTTATATAACTCTCTATATAATTTTGTCAATTTTTAAGTTAAAATAATTTTATATTGTAAAATTTGGGTGAATCATTTTTGTAAAAAAAGGAAATTGGCTAATCTTTTTTTTTCTAAAAATCATGGAAAATTCACCTGCTTGCGAATATTAGCCCCTAAAATTTTCCATGGGGGTAAAATCCTTCAAGCCTGCAATTCATCATGGTGAGGTAATATTTCAATGTGGCCAGAGCTGCTAGCAGTGGAAGACTAGTTCAACAGGTCCCTCTGCCCCTCAGATTGTTCAAATGGACTTCCAATTTCATGAGATGCTCTCATTTGTTCAAGAACTTGAGCCATTTCTTCTTCGTAGTCTTGTAAGTACATATTTTGAGGGCTTGAAGGTGGTGTATGGGATGGTCCCACCTCATTTGGAAATTCAAAGGTGTCTTTCCGTAGTTGTAGCGTTTCGAACCGTCTTCACTTCCCTGGTTCTGAGGTCAAAACATGGGCCCTCTTCCCTCTTGCACTCTTGCGAATGTTTATTCTAGGGATTCAATCTCTGCTCTGATAGGGTTTTCTTCAAGGGAAAGTAGGGCAGGAATAACAAAGTTGTCCCAAGTTATATGGTGCTTGTATAGCTCATAAATGATGATCAATTTAATAATTCCATGGTGGCAGACAACTAATAAGGGGTTTCTGGCTTTTCTAATTTGAAAAAAATTATTTTGCAATACAAAATTTAGAAAAAAAGGCGATTTAACTGAATTTTTTCACTTGAGAATAGCTAATAGTTTAAGTTGGCGAGACTTTACCACATCCTAGCATCTGTCGCATGTGATATATCTTTGAACGAACACTGCCAATTCTTGCCAAGGCTGCTGCAAGGATGCAGGATTTATACCCTTCCATTTTAGTTATAATGGTTAGTATGGGTTGTCGTATGCTGAGAGTGATTCTTGTAGAAGGACACGTTTTTCAGTCCATATTTCTCCCTCTGTTGGTAGTCTGGAGACCTCAACGATGGTGTCCTCAGCAACCAATATGATTCTTCCTTTGACTGTGGTGTGCCCTTCCCATAGGTTTCACAGGAACTCAACTACTATCTCTGTGTTAAATCCCTAAAGTCTATGTGGATATGGAATCCAACCACCTTACTAGAGAATGGTGCGAGATGATTCTGAGACTTGGAATTTTGTGGGTTCATTGTTGAGAGAATTCCCCCCATGGCTAATGTGTTATCTGAATTGGTTCCTTCTTCTGTCTGCATCTCTTTCGACCCTATTGGTTAAAACATCACACTGCATTTTTTTTTTCACATATATTATAAAAATGCAACCTTACATCATAAATGAAATGATCTCTTAGTCCCATCAGAGTATCCGAAGGGAGTTGCATGGGTAATTTGCATGCTTATTCATTATTGATATTTATACCCCCTCCATTATGAGAAGGGCTTCCACGGCCTTAAGATTAAGAGAAGAGAACAAATTGCAACAATCATGAATGCATACGAGGAAAAGGTTAGAAATTTGTAATCATCACAATAGTACGAGAGACGTGCGTCCATGGCCTTGGCACTCAAGAAAAGAGGAAAGATGGCAACAATCATGAATTCATACGAGGCAAATGTCAGAATTTAATAGTCATCACAGCTATACGTCCGGTGGAAATGACTGAAGAAAGGGAGAAAAGTGGAATGGCAATTACTATGACAGGGTGTCCTATTTTGATGGTGTAGCATGATGGAAGCATGAAAAGTGACTGATTATGATTGGTGTTTCAATTCCTTATTTCAAACATGAAAATATATTTAATTCATAGTTAATTATTCTGGTAGGTAGTGATAACACTTATTCAAGTAGTGCATTTAGCTTGGAAATGGATTAATAGGAAATAAGGTATATAAAAGTAATTGGATTTTGTTAGAAAAATTCTTCCATACCACAAGCAGAGCCTGCTGCTAGTAGGCATTCATAGCCTCGACATGGTTGCTATTTGAACCTAGAAATGAGCCAAAATCCTCTATGTAAAAGTAGACATTTTTCTTATTTTATGGAGAGATCACTGTGCTGGTGTGGTGTCCAGATAATCAAATTTCCACTCACTAGGATTGTAACAGAGTGATCAGGCAGGCCTGTGATGAGACCTCCCATCCTTCAAGCACTTTGAGCTGTCGAGAAGGTCATTACTCTAGTGTGTTGGCCATTGTGGTAATTTCACCTGTTAAACCCTTACGATCATGGTAGGCTGGCTTGTGATGGGACCTCCTATTCTCTCTTAAAAATTTTCATATATAATAATATTTTATTTTTGAAAATTAGGAATTTTTCTTGTTTTATGGAGAGACCACTGTGCTAGTGTGGTGGCCAGATAATCATAGTGCCATTCATGGGGATTGTAACAGAGTGATCATGCCAACTCGTGATGAGACCTCCTCTCCTTTAAGAAGTTTGAGCTTTTGAGAAGGTCATTACCTTGGTGTGTTGGCCATTGTGGGCATGTCACCTGTTAAGCCCTTATGATCATGGTAAGCTGACTCGTGATGATACCCCGTATTCTCTCTTAAAATTTTTCACATAGACATAATTATTTCTTCTTCTTTATACATGAAGGGAGGCTCATTAACTCTTTAAGAGTTAGGGATGGTGTGAGAAGTAAAAATAATTCCAATACAATTAATCCTCTTTATTCCTATATCCTCATATTAAGGAGAATTACTATTTGAAAGTGTAAAAATATATACTAGCATAAGGCTAAGAAAACGAATTGTGTGATAATATGTTTGAACAGGAGATGTCCAACCCTTCATTGCATAAATAATACCATGTCAACTTCCGGAGTAGATATTTCCATCAAAGTTTCAAAGTATCACCATATTTGTAATATCACTACTTTTCTCCTCTTCAGGTGCCGGTTCCCTTCCAAAAATGGCTTTTGTGGCAAGGGTGTATAAAGGGGAGTGTGTTTGGTCTCAATCTAGTCTCCTAAATTGAGTTCATTTAATTGTCAACCAGGGTTGGTAAACTGCTGAAGTGAAGTGTACTGTATGTACCTAGGTGCTTGTTTCCTAATACGTAGTGTTTAGTGTTTTATAATGTTTTTGGTCTTTTGAGATGATTTATGATGTTTTTGGTCTTTTGGTAGGTTTATGTTCACAAGGATAATGACTAGAAAGCTAATGAAAAGAAACTAATGATTAAAAAAAACAGAGTGAAGCCTAATTGGTTGATGACAAATAACAAATGCAATTGCAAATATTGAAACAGAATCAAATCTAAACTATGACTAAGCAGAAACAAAGAGTGATAATGACTTCTAAGAAAATGATTCAAAACATAAACTCAACTTGAGAAATGGTCAGCTAAGTATGAAAATTCTCCTATCTAAACAATTAAACAACTAGCTTAAAATGATGCAACTTTTTATCCATGATTAGAGATTTGTTGAAGCGTATTTGGAGGAAAACATTGATACCATCATAAGATTTCTACTTTAAGACTAATTCCTAACTCTATTTTGCAACTTAGTTTGATAACAGTACACTTCACTCAAAGGTTATAGATTTTTAAAATAGTCTTTTGAGGAAATGTTCTGTTTATGAATTAGTAAAGAAGTTGCAAAAGTACCTCAGGCCTTAAAATGATATTGTCTTCTGTTCATATGGTTATGAATCAATTGTAGATTTTACAACAAGAAGAGGTTTGTAAATAATGAAGGTTGTTTTGTTAAGTTTAACAACTGAAGTAATCTAATATACAGTGAATGACAACTGAATGTGGAGTGAAAATGCAACGAGTTAAGCTAAGACTAAACTTAAGATGTCACTAATCTAAAACAGTGCTGAACTAGCAAGTCATTATCAAACTCAAAACAAAATAACTGAGCATGAGTTAAGTGCAATTAAACTCCGAAGTATCCTAACTAGGCTATCATGCATTATTTTATGGAATTATACAGTCTGTTTGTCCATCATGATTGGTATTTTGGAAGAGTTTCTTAGAACAATCCTAACTGTACAATTCAGTGCAAATGCAAACATAAAGACTGAAAGCAATGAAAAACTAAGATATCATAGCTATCTCCCACTCATCATTATGATATTTTGGACAAGCGTTTAAGAGCAAGAACAACTATGGTACTTAGTGCAAACACACAACTGAAACATTCATTATCACGGTCATGCCTTGGACACCATAAGAATTTCTTGGAAGAGTTTCTTCTTATGGAAGAGTGTTTAGAACAAGTGTAACTGTGATAGTGAACAACAGAAATTACAATTAAATCCTACAACACTATAGCTATTTCCCATTCATTATCATAATCTTTTGGAAAAGCTTCTTCTTTTTGAAGAGTTTTTAGAACGAGTATAACTATATTGGCTAATGAAAACAACTACGAATTCAAACTTCAAAAACGTAAAGGCAACTAAGATAATTATCTAAATTACGCAAATAAATCCGTACAGGGGGCAGGGGCCCTCTACCACCAGACGGAATCTAACTCCAAATCAAATCAACGCTTTCAAAACAATACTTTCTGCTTCATTAAAGGAGAAATAACTTGAACAGACAACTCTGCGTCTTCAGAAATGTAGCACAGTATCTAAGAAAAATCTAGAACAAAATCTAGCCTAGCTCTCGGTTTCCCAAGTGTTTATATAAAAAATGTACATAACAAGACTTGCAACAATTCCAGGATCATTTTCTTTCCTTATCGAAATCACATTAGGACTCTTGAAGTGGCAACGTAAAAAGGAAAAGGACATCTGGACTAAGACAGTCCTATTAGAAGTCTGCCTTCCTAAATGTGTTCCCACGTATCAAAACCATATCCAGAATTCGGTTTTTCCTTCATGGTGAGCAACGAACAATGTAGACATGACGTGGAATATACCCATATGCGGTTTTTCTTGAGAGGCCACCTGGAACATACCCAAACATGAAGATAGCTGCAGAATTGCTGGTTAGCTGCGGAATGTCTGCATTCTGCAGCTAGTTCCGGTCAAAAAACATTACAATGACAAAAATCACAAAACTTAGCAAGTCAGTCATGTTAATCATTCTAAAAGTAATTTTAACTACATTCATTGATCAATTGGGTCTGGAATAGCAATGGACAAAGGAAAATGAGGTAAAGTAAGATGAAAGAAAGCACAATCTTGAGGCTCAACATACCCCCACTGCTGACTTCTTGCATGTCCTCATGCAACTTATCCTATAAACTCAGAGGCTTCTGCAAGAACATCTAATCCTCTCCTTCTCCTTTGCCTGGAAGCTAAAGATCTTCTGGTTTTTCTGATGACAAGTTTGAACCTTAAGTTGGTAAGTGCCCTGATTACCTTTTTGTTCCTCTTCTTCAACTTTTCATTAGCCTTTTCCACTTTGTATATATGTAGAGATAAGGTTGAGTTCATATCGGTTTTGAGCTTGACTTGTTCCTTCATAATTTCATTCTCATTTTTTATGTGTCTATTAAGTATTTCCAGCTCATACCTATCCCTTCTTAACACATCTATTTCGGACAGTGGAGGACTAGGGGTTCTCTCTCTACTCTCTGAAGCTTTCCTTTCCAAAGTTTCAACATAATCATAAACTTCTTGCTGAGCAGGGTCAATTTCAGGGGTTCCTTCATAAAAATCCTCTTCAACATCTTCTTCAATAGATGTTTCCTCATCTTCTATATTTATCACCCCTGTTTGTTTGATCTGAGTTTTCCTTAGTTTTCCCCTTAGTCTATGGCTTCTTCTTGGCTGGGAAGATCCCTCTCCTTTCTCTGTGGCAGATTTCTTGATTACCTTCTCTTTCTTAAGTTGTCTCTTGATTTGAGTCAACTTCTCTGAGATGATTTCCTCACTACTTTCCTGGACTGTTTTGTCAATTTCAATCTTTGAGGCTCTCCATTTTATACTTCTCTTTGTAGGCTGTGGTTCAAGTGAGGGCTCTTTTGGCTCTTCAAAATGATTTCTTATCAAGAAAATTTCCCAAGTATCATTTGTTTTGGCTAAATGGTGTTCAATTAAAATCTTAACCAAGCCATGATGGTATAGAGTTGTCTCTAAAAATTGAACCCTTCTTTGAACACAGGAAGCCATCTTTTTCAAACTTTGAAGCAAGAAATAGGGTAGGTTTAAGTCTTCCCCCAGAAGATGCATTATCAGTCTAATGTGGTAAACATAAAATGTGCCATATCTACCCTCACATGTAATAAATTTTTGCAGAATAAGTAGTATGTTTCTCCATTTATTTTTCAATGCAGAACTTGGAATTCCTTTCTTAAACACAATGATATCCATACCTGGTGATTTTAGAATTTGCTTCCAGGATTCATGATGGAATTCTCTGTTTTTGAACCATATCTCCCCATTTCTAAGCAACCCTGTAGCTTCTGCAATGAAAACCTCATTGACAGTGAATTTAACATCTCCCACTTGAACTTCAGCTCCTTGAAATGACCTTGCAAATGTTTTAGTGAATTCTTTGTGGAAGCCATTAAATTTCTCTAGAAATTTTAGCCATCCTACCTGTTGCAACATTTCTTTACATTGAGGGTAGCCTTCTAGGTATTTTGTACCCATTGGTTCGGTTCTTACAATAAGACCCATAATTGCTTCTTCAATGTTCAAGTCAATACTCTTTCTGTCCACTAAAACAATACCTTTCACCTTCAAATTGATATGCCTCTGACTCTTGGTGATAATAGCTTCAAACTTCGGACTGATATGCCTCTGGTTGACAGTGACAACAGCTTCAAACTTCGAACTGATATGCCTCTGGTTGACAGTGACCACAGCTTCAAACTTCGAGCTGATATGCCTCTGGTTGACAATGAAACTTTGGACTGATATGCCTCTGGTTAACAGTGACAACAGCTTCAAACTTCGGACTGATATACCTCTGTCTCTCGGTAGCAAATGGCTTCAAATTCCCACACTGCTATACCTCTGTCTCTTGGTGGAAAATGGCTTCAAATTCCCACACTGCTATACCTCTGTCTCTTGGTGGCAAATGGCTTCAAATTCAGCACTACTATACCTCTGTCTCTTGGTGGAAAATGGATTCAAATTCAACACTACTATACCTCTGCGTTTACAGTGATAATGCTCAATCTCTGCACACGGTGATAGTGCTCTGATATTCAAACTGATATACCCTTTTCTCTGCTCACGGTGAGAAGGATATCTCTATTTTGCGGAATGAAGGGCCGGCTACAGAATGGAGTGATGGAAGTAGTGACGGAATGAGGTAATGGAGTGAGGTGGAGGAAACGAATTAATGATTGAAAAGATGGCGGAGATTTTTACAATGGAAAAGAAAATCATCATTGAATGATTTGGTTGGGTGACGTGAGGAATTCAAACACTTCAACCATTTTAACCGCTTAAATGATGTCGGGTATAGAATTTGAAATGAGAGATTTTAATCCAAAGTTTGTGGAGGGTATTTTGGACATGATCAATAAAAATAATCAAAATAACCTTTTCGAATAATTCATAACTAAAACTATGCTAAACTTTATGAAATGCCATTATAATGAAAAATTGTTACCTCTGCTTTCATTTACTTTTTGTGGTCTTTGTCTTCTTTGTTCTCCTTTGGAAGAGTCTTCATAATCTTTCTTGATTCTTCTTATTCATGGATACACTGGATCATTTTGTTGCAATTCAAATGTCTGCTGATTGGTGCCTTCAGGATTTGTAGCTGCGGAATGACTGTCTGGCTGCGGAAAGTCTGATCAGCTGCAGAATGTCTGTTTAGCTGCAGAATGTACCTGTAGAGCATTTTAATCATGGAATGGAGTGTTTTGGAATATAAGTGAAATGTTATATGGCATGAATGAAGATGGATGATGAGACATGATATGTATGAAGTGGATGATGAAATGGAATGGATTCAGTTTATGAAATGGAGTGGAAGAACATAAGAACTGCCCTGCAATCCATGACATTTGTTATTCATTTGCAGCAAGACATCAAACTTTAAATTTTGACATGGAAATGAGATGGATGGAGTATGGAATGAGATGAATGAAATATGGAATGAAGTAGAGTATGAATGAATGAATGAAATGGAGTATGGATGGATAAGTGAATGGAATGGAATGAAATGAGATGGATCATAAGTACAATGGATCTGAACTTATGATTTTGTAACAGCTGCTTGCAAAAACAAAATGGAAAAGTTAGAGTGTCAGAGAGACTCTGATTTTCACCCTATCTTTTATGTATAAACATGCCAATCAATGATTGGTTTTCATGTTTATACCTTTATTTTTATTTATTTATTTATTTATTTTTTAAAGAGAAATGCTTCAGAAAATTTAATCAAGTTGATGAAGAAGAGAGATTCTTCTTCATTAACTTCACATCACTGCTTTCTTGGAACTTCTTGACAAATTCTTCTCTTGAGAGTGGTTTGTGATATAACTTCAATCTATGACCATTCACAAGAAAAGTGACCTCTTCTTCATCTATAGTTCTGATTTTTACTGCCCCATTATCAAAAATTCGAACAATTTCATATGGCCCAAGCCAATGTGTCTGAAATTTCCCTTGAAAATCCTTGAATTTTGAATCGAACAAGAGAGCCCAGTCACCCTCTTTGAATTTCTTCTCTTTGATGTACTTGTCGTGCCATCTAGCCCTTTGCTGTTGGACTAGACTTGTTTTCTGAACTGCATCTTGTCTGATCTCATCCAATTCATTAATTTGCTCCAGTCTATGCTTTTGTGCCTCCGTTAAATCAAGTCCTAGCTGAACTGCTATTTTGAAAGTTTGAATCTGGAACTCTATGGGAAACAAAACTTGCTTTCCATAAACAAGTTCATAAGGAGTATGGCCTGTTGTGTTTCTCCATGTAGTTCTATAGGCCCACAAGGCTTTAGGAAGCCTATCTACCCAATCTCTTCTATGTAAATGAATAGTCTTTGTTAGGATTCCTTCAATGACCTTATTAGTAGATTCCACTTGACCATTTGCTTGTGGATGGTAAGGAGTAGATTTTCTATGCCTGATTTTGTACCTCTCCATCATTTTCTCCACTAGCCTTGATGTAAATTGAGCTCCTTGATCTGTAACAATTTCCCTTGGGACACCAAAACGAGTAAAAATATCCTCAAAAAGAAAAATAACTACAGATGATTCATTAGCAACAAGTAATGGTTTAGCTTCTACCCACTTAGTAACATAATCAGTGCAAACTAATATATATTTCTTTTGTCTTGATGGAGGACTAATAGGTCCTACAAAATCCAAAACCCATTTTTCAAAAGGTTCAATGTGTACCTGAGGTTGTAATGGCATCTCACCTGAAGGAGAAGGTTTCCCTACCCTTTGGCAACTGTCACACCTTTTGACATACTCTTTAGCATCTTTAAACAAGGATGGCCAATAATATCCTAAATTAAGGATCTTATAGGCTGTCCTCTTATCTGCAAAGTGTCCGTCACAAGGTTCATCGTGACATGCCTTGAGAATCTCAGGCATCTCATCTTCACAAACACACCTTCTAATGATCAAATCTGGACCTGTCTTGTACAACTCATTAGCAACCCATGAATATTTTGCACTATCACAAATGATTTTTCTTTTATCCCTTGCATTCATAATTGAAGGAAATTTTCCTGACACTAAATAATTAGCAATATCAGCAAACCATGGAGTTTGAGTAGAGATTGCAAAAAGATATTCATCAGGAAATTGATCTTCAACTGGAGTGTCATCTTTGATATTTTGGAGTCTAGATAGGAAATCATCTACTGTGTTTTGTTTTCCAGGCCTATCTAGAATAGTAATGTTGAATTATTGTAAGAGCAATAACCATCTTATGATTCTGCCATTAGTAATTGATTTGTACATTAAGTATCTAATTGCAAAATGATCAGTGTGAACAAAAGTTTCATAGCCTGTTATATAGTGTCTAAATTTGTTTATGGCATGAACAACAACTAAAAACTCTTTTTCAGTTACAGTATATTTTAACTCTGCAGGAGTCAAATTTTTACTGGTATAATAGATGGCATAGGGAATCAAATCTTTTTGTCCCAATACTGCTCCTAGAGCTGTATCGGAAGCATCTGCCGAGATATGAAAAGGTAACTTCCAGTTAGGTTCCCTTAATATAGGTGCTTCAGAAATTTTGGTTTTTAGGGTTTCAAAAGCTAACTAGCAATCAGAAGTCCATTTGAATTCACAATCTTTGGAGAGTAATTTGAAGAGTGGAGATGCTATTTTGGTGAAGTTTTCTATAAATCTCCGATAATATCCTGTAAATCCTAGAAAACTTCTAACATCTCTTTGACAATTTGGAATAGATAGGTTAGAGATGACTTCAACCTTTGACTCATCAACTCTAATCCCATCCCCTGAAATGTGGTGCCCTAAAACAATACCTTCAGTAAACATCATAAAAAAAATTTCATGACTAAGTGAAAGGTTTGCTTCTTGACATATTTTTAAAACTTTTTCCAAGTTCTCTAAAGCTTCTTCAAATGAGTTTCCATAAACTGTGAAATCATCCATGTACACCTCTACACAATCATGTATTAGATCTGAAAAAATTCCTAATACTACCCTTTGGAATGTTGCAGGTGCATTGCATAATCCAAATGGCAATACTCGGTAAGCATAGGTACCCCAAGGACAGGTAAATGTGGTTTTGTCTTGGTCTTCAATGCTACTTGGATTTGATTGTAACCACTAAACCCATCTAGGAATGAGAAGTACTTTTTGCCAGCTAATGTATCTAACACTTGATCTATGAAAGGTAAGGGAAAATGGTCTTTAAGAGTAGCTTTATTTAGTTCTCGGTAGTCAACACACACCCTCCATTTTCCAATTTTCTTTGGCACAATTACCAAAGGAGAAACCCATTGACTATCTGAAATAGGATAGATGAAATTAACATTTAACAATTTTTACAATTATTCTTTAACAATTTCCCTAAGATTTGGATTCATCCGTCTTTGAGGTTGTCTGATTGGTTTGCAATTTTCCTCTATATAGATGTGATGAGTGCAAATATTGGGGCTTATCCCTTTCATGTCAGTGTATTCCCATGCATATGAAGAAGAATGTCTCTGTAATACTTTGACTAACTCTTCTTGTTGAGATTTTTCTAGATTCTTGTTTATGTTCAAAGTTTTGCCTAGAAAAAATTCACTTGTAGAGCTGCCAAATTTGTCCATAGAATGAAGAGACATCTACCTTGATGACAAAAACTCAATATTGGATCCCTCTTGAAATGATTCATGTTTGTGTTCTGGAGAGGATTCAAAGTTTTCTAGAGTATTCAGAATTTGATTATCTTCACTAATTTCGGAAATTGTGAAGAGAGGTTGTAAATCTTCCTCATCCTCTATCCATTGAGTGTCATCTAGATTTGTAATTGTCCTAGCTGGAGGATATAAAGTGAATTTCTTAGTTGAACTACCATCAGAGATATACATATCACCGGATCTACAACTAATAAAAGCATCAGCTGTAGCCAACCAAGGTCTTCCTAATATAACATGATGTCCTCCTAGATTATTCTTAGGAGTTAGGATCATGAAATCCATAGGGTACTCCCAAGAATCTAGGGACACTGGAATGTCTTCTATTACCCCATCTGGTCTGATCATAGATCTATCTGCTAATTGTAATAGTGGGTGTAAAGAGAAGATTAGGAAGTTTCAGTTTGTCCATGATTTGTCTACTCATGATATTTATTGCTGCTCCTAAATCAATGAGTGTGTTTTGAATTTCAATTCCGTTGATGTGAATTTTGACAACTGGATTTCCTGGGTCAAGATACTTTGGAATAGCAATCTTTCCCATCATAATGTCTGCTATTTGTCCTACCAGTTGAATTTTCTTGGTTTCTCTTATTCTTTTTCTTGTTATCTTTATACTCAACTCCTTTATTGTTTTGGCTAAAATTGGGATTTCCTTGATGGCTTGCAATAATGGAATTTTAATGCAAACATTTCTCAATTCATCTAAGAAATCATAATTAGGCACCATGATTTTTTTTTCTACACCTCTATCAATTTGTAATCTTTCTGGAAAGGGAGGTATAGAAGTAGATGTGGATGGTTGCTCTAATACAGGAGTTGAATTTATTGGATCTTTTTGCTTTAATTTTTCAGTGTTTGGGTCTTGAAAGGATGTGTCTTCCTCAAGACTTTTATTCACCCATAGAGAGTCTTCCTCAGAGTTATCTTGTTCTTGTATGATCACAGAAGGTTTCCTCTTTTCAAGTATTCTTCCAGACCTCAGTTGAACATCACTAAGGTCTAAAGGAGTAATTAAATAAGTTGGAAATTGTTGGCCTTCTATCATATATGTATTCTGAGGGTTCTTATTATTGGGGTTTGGTATGGGTTGAGCCGACAATTGATTTGATTTTTGAGGGAATGGTAATGGAAGTGGTTGATTTTGATGTGGTTGGTTCTGATGATGTTGTTGAGGATTTTGTTGAAAATTTTGTTGAAGATTTTGAGGAAAATTTTGTTGAGGATTTTGAGGATAAAAATGTGGATAGGGTGGATAGGATGGTGGATACTGGTAATATGGAGAGTATCTTCCATAGGGACTTTGTGATCCTTGTGCCCAAGCTGGAGATTGATTTTGAAATTGAGGCCAAGGTTGCTGCCAAGAATTCCAAGGTGGAGGTTGATTATACATTTGATCATGGAATCCTTGTGTTTGGGGTCCCTGCCAAGGTCTTCTAGAGACAAAATTAAGAGATTCTGTGGAATCTGTAGGAGTTTCCTCCTGAAAGACAGCTTTGAGACCAGGAAGAGAAGGAAAATTCTTGGTCTCATGTTTTTCAGAACAAATGACACAGGTCTCTACAACTTTTACATCCAAAGGACACTCTCTAAAGGCATGTTTCTTTCTACATTTGGGACAAAAGATTGCCAAGGCATCAGATTCAGCTTTTTGCTTGTTTTGTATCTTAAGGGTGTCTATTTTTTCACTAAGACTCCCTAAGATGTCGGATTTAAAATCATCAAGCATGTGTCCTATTTCTGATCTACTTACTGTCCCAGAAGCAGACTTACTTGCCCTTGCAAGAGCAGGATCTCTTGGACCTTTGACAGTTTTAGATTTCCCTCTTGAAAGGTTGATACATAACTCGGATATTTCAGGTAATGTGAGCTGTGATATATCCCCTTTTCCCATCATGTTAAGGATATCCAACCATTCATCCCTAATTGTTTTCAACAAAAGAGCTTTTAAGGTGTCTTGATCTAGGTTTTCCATTTTTTATCTTTTGATGTTGTAATGAAATCTTTCCAACAAATATTCTAAGTTTTCATCTTCTTTTTGTAACATCTTGAACACTTCTTCCTTATGATTAACTGGCATACAATAATCCAGATACCTTTCTAGAAATTCTTGTTTCATGTCTTCCCATGTTCTAATAGAACTGTTGATCAGACTCATAAGCCACTTCAATGTTGCTCCTTTCAAGGTTGAAGGGAATAATTTCAGTTTTTGAGCATCTTGTAAGTAGTCATAAGTTCTACACAAAACTTCGAATTCAAATAAGAAAGTTTCAGGATCTTCAGTTTTAAGTCCATAGAAGTTTGGAAGTACAAAGGGTGAAATTTTTTTCATGGTTGTATTGTTTTATTTATCGATTATAGGGAACCCAAAAGAGATTCCTATTTCTCTTCTACCTCTTCCTCCATCTGCACCTCTACCTCCTTCTCCTCTACCTCCTTCTCCTCTACCTCTACCTCCAAATAGTGTGTGTTCTCCATTGAAGACTCCTCCTCCTCCTTCTTCTGCCATAGTTGACTCTCCTGTGGAAGTAGAAAAGTTCGTGTCCCTACCAGGAGTCTTTAGATATTCTTCTAAGGAAGGTTCAATGGATGAAGTGGAAGGTTTCTCTAATGGGATATCTGATTTCAGGTCTTCTAGAAGTCCAGGATCAGTAAAGGATGGAATATGGGTTTGAGTTGAAGGTGTACTAGCTCTGGATCTAGATGAAACAAGTGGTGTTCTAGAAATCAAACTTCTGCCTCTACTGCTTATAAATCTTCCCCTTGAATCTCTCTCCCTACGCATATAATTTTTTTTGGATGCTAAGAAACAAAGGTTACCTAGTTTTCACTTCCCCGGCAGCGGCGCCAAAATGTTTGGTCTCAATCTAGTCTCCTAAATTGAGTTCATTTAATTGTCAACCAGGGCTGGTAAACTTCTGAAGTGAAGTGTACTGTATGTACCTAGGTTCTTGTTTCCTAATGCGTTGTGTTTAGTGTTTTATGATGTTTTTGGTCTTTTGAGATGATTTATGATGTTTTTGGTCTTTTGGTAGGTTTATGTTCACAAGGATAATGACTAGAAAGCTAATGAAAAGAAACTAATGATTAAAAAAAACAGAGTGAAGCCTAATTGGTTGATGACAAATAACAAATGAAATTGCAAATATTGAAACAGAATCAAATCTAAACTATGACTAAGCAGAAACAAAGCTTGATAATGACTTCTAAGAAAATGATTCAAAACATAAACTCAACTTGAGAAATGGTCAGCTAAGTATGCAAATTCTCCTATCTAAACAATTAAACAACTAGGTTATAATGATGCAACTTTTTATCCATGATTAGAGATTTGTTGAAGCATATTTGGATGAAAACATTGATACCATCATAAGATTTCTACTTTAAGACTAGTTCCTAACTCTATTCTGCAACTTAGTTTGATAACAGTACACTTCACTCAAAGGTTATAGATTTTTTAAAATAGTCTTTTGAGGAAATGTTCTGTTTATGAAGTAGTAAAGAAGTTGCAAAAGTACCTCAGGCCTTAAAATGATATTGTCTTCTGTTCATATGGTTATGAATCAATTGTAGATTTTAGAACAAGAAGAGGTTTGTAAATAATGAAGGCTGGTTTGTTAAGTTTAACAACTAAAGTAATCTAATATACAGTGAATAACAACTGAATGTGGAGTGCAAATGCAACGAGTTAAGCTAAGACTAAACTTAAGATGTCACTAATCTAAAACAGTGCTGAACTAGCAAGTCATTATCAAACTCAAAACAAAATAACTGAGCATGAGTTAAGTGCAATTAAACTCCGGAGTATCCTAACTAGGCTATCATTCATTATTCTATGGAATTATACAGTCTGTTTGTCCATCATGATTGGTATTTTGGAAGAGTTTCTTAGAACAATCATAACTATACAATTCAGTGCAAATGCAAACATAAAGACTGAAAGCAATGAAAAACTAAGATATCATAGCTATCTCCCACTCATCATTATGATATTTTGGACAAGCGTTTAAGAGCAAGAACAGCTATGGTAATTAGTGCAAACACACAACTGAAACATTCATTATCACGGTCATGCCTTGGACACCATAAGAATTTCTTGGAAGAGTTTCTTCTTGTGGAAGAGTGTTTAGAACAAGTGTAACTGTGATAGTGAACAATAGAAATTACAATTAAGTCCTACAACACTATAGCTATTTCCCATTCATTATCATAATCTTTTGGAAAAGCTTCTTCTTTTGGAAGAGTTTTTAGAATGAGTATAACTATAGTGGCTAATGAAAACAACTACGAATTCAAACTTAAAAAACGTAAAGGCAACTAAGATACTTATCTAAATTACGCAAATAAATCCGTACAGGGGGCAGGGGCCCTCTACCACCAGACGGAATCTAACTCCAAATCAAATCAACGCTTTCAAAACAATACTTTCTGCTTCATTAAAGGAGAAATAACTTGAACAGACAACTCTGCGTCTTCAGAAATGTAGCACAGAATCTAAGCAAAATCTAGAACAAAATCTAGCCTAGCTCTCGGTTTCCCAAGTGTTTATATAACAAATGTACATAACAAGACTTGCAAAAATTTGGTGACTGTTGTCCTCTCATTTTAAATCATATTAGACTTTACAGCACGAAAAGGAAAGGACATCTCGATTGAAGATGTTTTATTAGGCGTCTGCCCTAAAATGTGTGTTCCTTTACATTTATTATATCCAGACCGTTTTTTCTTCATAGAGCACCACTTTACATGACGACGAGCAATGCATAGGTTGTTTTTCTTGAGAGTAATACCTGGAATATACCCAAAAGCATGAAGATATCATAGATCATATTGTTATTATTTAACAACTGTGATCATAGCTAGTTCCTTTAACAAAGCATTATAATGATAAAATCACAAAAATTAGCAAGTCACTATGGCAATCATTCTAGCATTTAACTAAATTCATTGATCAATTAACTGAATAGAAGCGATAAAGGAAATGAGGTAAAGTAAGATAGCAGCAATAATTCGGTACTAACAAAGAGAAAATTAAAAGAGATTATCCGAGAAAAAGAGAAGAAAACATTTTGTGAAAAGGTGTTCAGTTGTTCTATCCATTAGTTGTTTCTCAAAAATAAAATCAGCACAAATGTCATTAAAACTGAATTGAATAACATTTGTCTAATTAGATTGAAATACAGCTATTCAATTGGATTTAAAGAAAATACCAAAGGTTTGAATAATAAAATAAACATATTAAACACTAGACCAATGAATTGAAATAACAAGTGTTTTAATTTGACTTAACATAAGCTTTTTTAGCTAGATGAGCACAAATACTGTGTTGTTTGAATAATAGTCACATACAACAAAATTAATGGAATTGAATAATCGTTTAATTCACTTGAATAATGTTTTAATTGATTGAACAATAGCTGCTTCAGTTGTTTAAGTGTTAAATAAATATAATAAAACACGATCATTCAATTGAATCAACAATGTTAAATTGATCAATAATAATTAATTGATTGAACAATATCCGTTAAAGGTTTGAAAATGTAACAACACACAAAACATTTAATATTCAATGAATTGAATAGCAGTTTTTCAATTCAATTGAACAATTAAGAACACCTTAATTTAACAACATCTACCTACAATAATATAAACAAAAGAAAGTATTAGTCTGAAAATAAAGTAGACCGTAAAGAAGAGATGGAAATGCACAACAATAAAAACTATAATTGGTAAGACATATATACAATAATACAGTAGAAATAATAAATATGAACTTAAATCATAGGCTATCACCCTACTAAATGGATGTAGGACGCTGGCAATTAACAAGTAGCAACAGCTTTTGTAAGTGGTTACAGAGGCACACCTTGTCCATTTACTAGAAGGTGAAAACTCGCTTATGGTAGTTTTGTTGTGATGGTACCATTTGTACCATTTCATATGAATCAATTGCTTATAATTGAAAGTTCGAATTCGAGTTTATAGGCGCTCAATATCCTTTTTTCGAATGTCTTCGCTTTACGAGGTTTTTCACACTAGTTCATTATGAATATTGGAGAGTGCGTTGTGATTCAGGTAGCCATGAAAGCTTTCATCCAATTCATTTATTTTCATCGATTCTTCTAATTCATTTTCCGCCAATCCATCCACTTCCGTAAGCTTTTTCTTATTGTCTTTATTTCAATTTGGGATATTTAAAATTGCGCCTTTAGAAATACTAGATGTGTGAGAACATCTATAAGCTTCAATGGTTGTGTAATCCCACAAGCGAATCTGTAGTTCAGCAGCTCAATCAAGTAACAAAGGAATTATTTAGTGATACCTTTCATGACTTTATGCTTTCTAACCTTCAGCTGTCGTTTGTAGTAGTAGGGTGACCTTGGTGATATGGTGTCATGGCTGTAATTTTATTCTCACAACCATGCCCTCTCCATCAAGCATTTTGGTGTTTACTGCATAAACAACTAAAAATTGATCATATTATTTTAGTTTATAGCCACTATTTGCACCTACCATCATACACCTATGTCACTAGTATGTGTAGACTTATGATTTTACATGTTGCGTCCCACTATCATCAATAATGGAATTTTCTTATATTAATTGTGGCGTTTACTTGAAACTATTACAAAGCTAAAATATTTAGTATCTTTAAAATAATAATAATAACCAATTTGCAATACTTTTGTGCCTGCCTTGGTGATTCATAAAATTTTATGGTTTGGTCATGACAGCTTCTTTAGATGTCATAATTCATATTTCGACGAAGTTACAGATATGTATATCAACTGTAGGTGAAAAAGAGACTATTGATTTGTAGACCCATAATCAAACAAATAATCAACCGTTTCTTTGATGGAAAGTGTCTTTCGGTAAACCTTTTCCCACGCCGTATAATTCACTACATCTATGTAATATGGTATTTTTACCATTACAATGAATGGTAAATTTAATGACCGTGAACTCATCCTCCACTTCTAGTAGGCTTCATGACCAAATTTAGATGAATTGCAACTCACGTTTCTCCTTTTTCCTGGTGTGGTTTTTTATAAAGGTACAAATCATAAAAGAAACAACCAACGAAATAATAATGCCTACTTGTGGGTTATAATATTATTAAATAGTGCATAATGGTGAGGATTGCAGATTTAGAATAATGGATTTTCAAAGTATAATGAATTTTATTAATAGATAATGATAAATGCAAGAATTTTTCGGGCCATCAGAGAAGCGACCACAAGAGCGATTATATAATAAGAATGATGTATTTTCTTTCTTGATCGAACTATTTTATTTATGTTTATTAATTCAGATGAAATTTATGAGCTCTAATTGGGGCTTTCATGAAATTGGTAACCTAGACCAAGCTTTAAACATGAAACGTTCATATTTATCAGATCATTTAAATTAACATTTCGCTAATGGCTATGCAACAATTTGTGAGAAATTATTAAACCTATAGTATCATACCTAAGTAGTAATATGTACCTTCATTTATATTGGTGTATTAATAAACACCACTTATCTTTGTTGGATATACCTTTATTTGCTGGTGACAAGTATTGTTCAGATTTCTTCAATTATCCCATATGACATCAAGCTAAAAACAATATGGTATTTATTGATCAATACTTTTAGTGTTTTCTTGATCAAAATCATTACCTCTATAAATCATTTGCTGTTCATTTTTACTAAATCAAGAAATGTTTATATTTCTTTGAAAACGTTAAGAGAATTGTACAACCCTAATGGCAATACCGTAGAAAACAAATCATGTGAAGGTGTAAAGGTCATTTATCTGGTTCGTGTTGTTTGGATTTGATTGTACCATCAAACCATCAAGAAAGAGAAGAATTGCTTCGCTAATGTACTGGTTGAAACTAATCAACGCAGGAGGAAAGTTGTCTTCAGGAAGTTGCTTTATTCGCTTCTAATTCAATATTTAGCCCCATTTTTTGTGTGAACCCATTTGTCAGCTGGGAGACCCATTTTCTGCTTGAAATACGATAAATGTAGTTTACATCTAGTAGCTTTCAAAACTCATCCTTTTGGTAACGTTCTTCAAAATGTGGGTTTAATCGTAGGCCGCTTTAATAGGTTTATCCTTGTCAAGATAAAGGTGATGTGTTCATAGTCGGTGATATATACCATTTACAATTAGGTAATCGCAAGAAAATTTCATACTTTCTATAAACCTAACGCTGACCTTTTTCATATTATCTGTGATCGCTTGTCATATTAAACCTTCCTAGCTCAATTTAAATTGTATGTTGTTGCATGAATGTGGTGTTGATTATCAACAAAGCGATATCTTCTGCGTTTCATTATCAAGAACTGCCTTTAACATTTGAATTTTAAATTGAAGGTATGGTCATCATGAATTTATTGATTACGTCATTCGCTTGATTTTGAACTGCAGGATTCAACTATGTCACAGAAATCTAATTTTTTTCCCTAAAGATGTATGTGGTTGTTTGTGAATATTTGGTGGTGGGGAAGACTATTTCGTTGTGGGTATATGATAGTATTATTTATCGCATTTAGCACGTGGTTGTACGCTTACCTACACCTTCATAAGCGCTTGTTGTTGCTAAATTAAGTCATTCACTATCGTTGGTGTCTATATAACCTACTTTTTAAGTTGATAACTAAAATTATGCTCGACATCGCAGTCGAGAAACCATGATGTCTCATTATATTTCTAGTTTGATAAAAGACCGCTGCCAGTTCTCGTTAGTAGATGTTCTAACGCGTACATGTGCCTAACTTCTCAATAGGTTTCTCGACAGATGTTGATGGTTGCCCCAATCAAATAATGTTCTTCAAATATGGTAAGATTTGTATAAATTATGTAGCTTCGACCTTCATATTTTACCTAAGCTTTTACCTGAAGAGTAAGTTTATCATCGTCTTCACCACGAATACTAATGGCGTTTTTCTCACCTTTTTTCCACATAGCTTCCTTAATAATCTTGGCATATAGAATGTTTCATAGCTCAAGAGAACGAATGCAATAGCGTGACTTGTGAGATCAAAACTAAAGAGACCATACTAGGTTAATGTTAATCCTTTCGTGAATGAGTAAGACATAAGAAGGTTTTTAGTGTGTCATCAATCCGTGTCCATCCTCGCCTTACCTTTACTTATTATAGCGATTGCTTAGGTGCGCCTTAATTTTGACTCGTTGTATGTGGTCATATCTTTCTTAGGCAAAATCACACATCGTGATTTTCCTCCTGAACAAGTTCATTGCATTGCTTCAAGTCAGCTTTGGTTTGAGTTTAAGAATCGGATGATGAACTGCTTGCTATTGGGATTAAATAATGAAATAGAAGTTAGATATGATATTGTAGGATTGTTGACTGCAGGAGTCAACATAGTTTGTTTCAACTCGTCTCACCAAGATATTATCTTTGGTCGCCTTAGTTTTGAGACCTAATTGTATTAGAGATGCCATCGGGACTGATATGTGATTATTTTGGTAGTAAGGGGGAGAAATGTTGAAAACTTGACCACTACATTAAGAGGTTATGGACAAGGAGACATGAAAATGATTGATGTATAAAGGTGTATAACTTAATGGCGTACATGTTACAGAAGTATATGTTGATTAAAATTGTGGAGAAGAAAAAGAATTTGCGTCTTGTGGCATACCGCGTTCTACTGTTTATCATTGACCATTAGGTAGACTAGTTTTGTTTCTTCTTCCTCGCTTCTTTGAAGACTACTTTCAACTCGTGAAGCGGCAATGATTAGTGGCGGTCCTGTTACAAAATAGTATGTTCCATTCATGTCTAATGCGATATCTTATTGGTTAAAGCTTCTTTGACATCATGGAGAAAACAACCAAGTTTTTGTTTCATTATACCTGTTTTCAATAATAATGGTAAGACATCTAGTTGCTGTTGCAGCTCAGATATTCATGAAAATCTTCTAAAGATTATCGGATCTTCAGTCACACCAAATCGTTTATAATTTCAGCTTATTCACTTAGTTGGTTTATCATATCACTTCAGATAACACCTAATGTATAATTTAATAATGTCACGAGACTTTAATAGACGTCTTTTTCATTATATACAGCCACCATTCTGCTTCTTTATCTCTTGATCATCGTTTTCTTTAAGATATCTTTAGATTGTGTACCATAGGATATCATAAAATTATATTGAAATATTTCAATCATTTCTTCTAATGTTCTATTTTTCTTCATATTATTAGAACATTTTGTCTTTACCATTTTATAGTCTTTAGATTTAAGAAAATATTGTGTGATCTCCAACTATTAATGATCAAGCCACATAAACCATTTAACAACTTTTCATGATAGTTAGTTTTAGTTTTTTAGGTTTGTAGTGTAGCCATATCCTTTGTAAGAACACCAATTTTTGACGCTTGCTTTTGAATATAGATGTTTAATGGAATGATTTGATAGTAATTTATACGACTGTGGGTCATCGGATTTCACCATATGTCCGTTTTGTTGTTTTTCATTTGATCAAAGATACAGTAATATTTATTTCTTGTTCAGGGGAATAATGTGAGTAATTAGAGTGCAAGGTTTGAGAAGCTCACAATACTGCCCAGACACTGGTGTCTTTATTTCAACCACTTTCCAGATCCAAAGACGGAGTTTTTACCATAACAACGTTTTCTCTCATTCCTAAATCGCGAAGAATTTCCCCTTCAAAGCGGTTATGAATTACGTAGCACCAACTGAAGGGTTTTAATTTTCTTGCCTTCGCCAGAACTGCTGGCAACGATGAGGTCGATGAGGAATGCAGGCAGGATCAGCAGGAATGACCGTCCGCATGCCTGGGATTGCCTTCTTAATGACCATATACCGCTGGCGACCTTTCGATCTCGTTTTGTGATTTAAGTGGGTTTTTTATTAGCGGCATACCTTTTTCTTCCTGTCGCGAAAACAACAACACCTATCCCACAACTTACACAATTGTTGAGAAGCGGCTAGAGACAGACTTTTCATCAAATGTAGGTTCTTACTGCTTACCCAATTATTTAAAGGAAAGAAGCAATATTTTCACCAAACACTATCTTTAATTAGCACAAAAATATTGTTATAAGGTGACTGTTAAATAACTTCAATGCTTCGTCAATTAATAACAAAGGTGCGCAAATATTGTTATTTCAAGATAATCATGAAGGCGCAAGCGAGACATCGATACATTAATAAATTGTCATATGAAGATTTTTCACTATCGGCACCAACCAAATGAATTCAAGTGTAATTATGGAATACCTTCATATGAGATAACACTTAAAAATCATCAGTTTTGGTCACTATCAAAATATTGCCTGAAGTATGGACCCTACAACTTATCATAAAAGAAGTATATCACCCATTTTGTGGAAAAGAATACATTACAAATCGTAGATCCTTAACATTAATGCGAAGAGTATGTTGCCAACATATTCAGAAATGTAATCGGTAATCAGCCTAAAGCGAATATGCTTTCATCTTTAATACATAAATGAGGATGCTAAACTTATTCCAAAACAAGAACATTAACAAGTAAAATGAAAAATCAAAGATGTCAGAACTAAAAAGAAGTGTGAAAATAACATACCGATACGTCTATCAACAATACTGAAACCTCATATCACATCAATAATTCTAAAAATAATAAATCTTTAAAGGCATAATTTGTTCAAACTTTTCAACTTCAACTTACCTTTATAATATTACCTTTCTTTTCAAATTATTAATTAAAAATTAATAATACCTCTTAACAATATTAATAATAAAATATAAATATAAATAAATAAATAAATAAATAAATAAATAATCAAATAAATAAATTAAATAAAACTAAAGATAAATTAAACAAACAAAAATTAAAATAAATATAAAAAATAAACAACAATTAAATAAATAATTAAAATTATATTAATTTATTTTTCCAACCTAATTCTCTTCGAATAAAATAAAAATTATAAAAATCTTCAATAATTACTATTTATATTATGATTTGATTAATCCTCGCTAAACTTATAAAAGTACTCAAAAAGTGAATAAGATGTAATCATGGTTCAACTTTACTTTATTAAAATACTTTGAAATTGCAAGCGAAGCCCTTCTATTTGAAAACTAATTTACCAAATATGGATTTCATGAAGAGAAGTGAAGCATACAATTCGGCATTTGCACCGGCTTATGTGAGTTGGTAGGATATGAGGACCAGAAAATATGATTTAGTGAGTAGGAAAATATCGAAGTTGATTGGTAAGTTTGTTCTTTTTATTTTTCGTTTTTTCAAGATGTTTCGAACCCCATATGTATAATTTGAATTTTCTCAATGAACTTCAATTTTTTGTCAATACTAATTATCGCTTAACACCGCAAGATCCTTCCTCTTCAATATGTGCTTCCTTTTCTCAACATCCTGGGTCTTCTTTCCTTCAGTGATTTATCCTCTCTACATGGTTTTCGCCTGCTTGTGGCAAAAAGAATGGTTTCTGTAGCAAAGACAGAAAGCCTTACAGAAAAATTTGTTTTACCTATAGAAAAACCCCTTTCTGCTTCGAGAATTTGTGTTGGTACATTTTTATGATTCCAATTGAAGAATGGTCCTTTATAGGCTGGTGTCTCCTTCGTGACAAGTAGAGTCAATGATTTGCAGTGTATTGGTAAATCAATTGATAGTGTAACATCAGACCGTGTTTTTGGAGTCATAGGACTGTCTTCGGACTCGGGTAGAGGGTTTTCTATTAGCATGGATGTGAGTTTGTTTTCGGACGGTTGATTTTAGGCTAGTTGTTAAGTGTAGGTTTTATGTTTTGTTTTTTTTATAAGATGATAAAATAGGATAGATGGGAGGAGAGATTGTTTTCAAATCAATTTAGATATGGAGTTCGTTGTCATTGATATCTTTATTAATGACCGTTAATTACAAGGAAAATCTAGTGTAGTTATCGATCTTTAAAGTTTATGTATGAGGTGAATGATATTGCTTCAACCATAAGGCAGTAAAGTAAAGTAAGAACTTTTTGTCACTACATATGAACAAAGAGATCTTGAATAATGGATAAGAAGATATTATTCTACGAGTAGCAGGTACAATCATTTACTTCAATAACAATGTTAAACAAATACACATTCAAGATATAATAATCTGGTGAGCAATGAAGCAGACAACTGCCTAACTTCAATGATTCTACTTTTAAAGATTTGAAAGAGATAAATAGCGTATTAAATGAAGAGAATGTCAAATATCATTCATTAAACTAAAAGAACTTTATAAACTCAGATAAGCATATAAAGGCAAGACTGAAATACACTTTTGGTTTAGCTTAATTTAACAATACATCAAAAGAGAGATGTCAAGATAGAGTTTAGATAGTATAAACAAGAAGCATTAAGAATTATGTTTAAAATAGTAGAATATTAATCCAACAATGAAATAGACAAGCTTGAAGTGGGCTTCAAGGAGCAACTAATAATTCTTTAAACTAACCTACAGAAGAAAACATGAAGACAATAGTAAAACAGAGGAATTAGTGCTCTAATAATGCTTTCTTTATCCTATAATTTTCAAGATATTAAATATAGTAGCATATTATGAAAAACAAGAAAACATGAAAACTAAGATATACTTTCACTATTAACTAAATTTCTAGAACTTTAAGCAAGTTTACCGTTATCAACCAAGGTATCATCTTACGTTCCACAACACTAGATTGTTCAATCAAAACCATGTGCACGCTTTTAAAATTAAGATCAAAGCCTATTGTTACAATAAATTCGCGCTATATAACAAGAAAGGAAGAGGTTTAATAGAGTCCATTTAATAACAAGAATATCCTAATTGTTTGAGGTTTTGGAAAAGGCGCATATTAAAAATATCAAATATCTTTTTCTTCTCAAATACATATAGTACCATAAATCAATTTACACCTTTAAAAGCATATAATAACATGTTAAATGCACATTCGCCTGTTATTAAACTATAGGAGCACAACAATAATCGCACAAATTTCAATTTTTGTTGAGCTACAGCATTTATGACATGAAAATAGGCTTTTGTAGTAGTGTTTGAGACCTTTCTAGATGTTGCGTTGCTTGAGTGGTTCATTGAAATCCTTTGTGTCTACTTAGATATACCTTTAACATGACCACCGTAATGGCGTAAAAAGTCAAAATTTGAAGATTTCAGAGTGCAACAATAAAGCAAGTATTAGTGAAAAATGTGAGTGTTTTTTACCTTGGGGACCAACAATTTTAATGAATGGTAACTAGGAGAATACTTTAATATGATGACGCAGTTAAAAATTTAAGCTTCTCTTGAATATGCCTGAAAATGCGATAGAGTGTGCTATGCTCCTAGCTCTCAAAATTTCAAAACCAAACTTGTTCAATTTCTCCCAAATTTGGAGTGATGCCCTCATGGGTCTCCGGGAGACTCGTAGAGATGGTCAAATATCAAGTCTAGCTTGGTATTTTTCCTTTAGCACTTTCAATTCATTTTGGGTAATTTGTAGTTTCATAATTTGGTTTTTTCGTGCATAGTGTTTTAGCCATTCTTCCTCTGCAAGTCAAAGTTTGGGGCCTTCTCCGCTTGGTCAAGGTGTATATTAGCCATTTCCTGGCTAGTTTATTCACTGTTCATCAACATTTTGTTATAATGTTTATCGATTCTTCTTCTGTTTGCTGCATACCCAGTGGTCTCCTTTCCTAGTTCGACCCTCTTCATCACTATTACTTTCATAAGTGACCATGAACGCTCTGTATCCTTATTATGACCTTTTGAGCTTTGTAGTTATGTTTTGTTTGTTAGATGGCATGTTGAATACTCATCTTTTCATTTTTCTTTAACTGATGAAGTAAATGACATCATTACCTCTAGCTTCAACCTACACCACCTATGAATTTTTGCCTTGTATATGGGAGTTTTCCGCAATTCTTGTTTCATTTTCTCATCACCTGCTTCATGTGAATGATTTTAAACTTTCTTTTCCTTCATGATTTTTCATTTTCCTTCATCTTTTGGTTACCTTTTATCAATATTTTGAGCTGGAGATGTATGGCTTGCCGATGTGCAATTTACGTGCCTTCTTCATAAGTAGTGGAAACAAGTTCTACTTGAAACCTTGATCATTATGATCTTAGGGACATTTTTCTCCTGCGATGATCTTCCGTGATGTATCTTCTTCTACCTTGTTTAATTCCTTCGAGAGGTGTTTTCACCATCTATTATGCTAGCATTACTTCCAAGAGCCTGAACGATTCTTTTTAGCAATGCCAGGGCAGTCTTCATCATTGTTTCAGTACATATCTATCTCCATGACATCCTTCTTCATTAATGGACCCATCAGTGTTTATTGTCAGCTTAGCCTTTGTATCATTGTTTTCATCTTCTTTCAACACCGTTATAGGCACCATTAGTCCCTTGACTTTGATGGTCACTTTTATTCTTTAATAGTAGTTTTTCTTCACTTTCCATCGCTTTTTCTCATTCGTTTGCGTGTGGTTCATCAACTCAATTGGCGCTTAACTTCATGCTATCTTCATTTTTTTATGTTCATTGTTCTGTTTAATTCATCTTTTCGTATCACATATAACGTTTCTTTGGGATGACGCCATTGTTCATATTATCTTCATTATTGGCTCTTCATCTTCTTCGCTTTCAATCGAGCTTGTTTTTCAAAATGTTTCTTGCTTCTCTTTTTCCATTTTGTTAATTGCTTTTTTCTTACCATGTTTCTTCCGACTGTTCTCATTTTCAAGACATCTCATTTTTTATTTCATCTTTCATCGCTATCACGAATATCAATAGGCTCAAATGCTTCGCATTAGCTCACCTGGCGCTCTTCTTATGGTTTCATCTTGTTATCCTTGAGTCATCTTCATCATTGTCACCATGGCCTTTTCTTCCTACTAATAAATTTCATCGCTTTCATTCAGTAGTTTTCTTTCATCATTTTCTTATTTTAGCCTCTCATTTTCCTTCATTTCTTTCATTTTCATTTCTCTGTCATTTGTTTTACTATCTCTTCACTATTTCTTCATGTTCTAATTAGGAGATGGCAAAGAGATGAATGGTAGAGACATCTCAGTGAAGAGGATACTGCAGTCACATATGGAGGTGTGACAGGTTGACACATAGGTACTTACAGAGACAGAGTTTTGGAACTCATTCAAGGGTAAGGAAACCTCCTATGATGCCTTGTTGTTCTGGGAAGGCAGACAATCATTTTGATATATTGAGAAAGACTTACATTTCATGATGGGATGTTTTTTCTCTGCTACTCACATTTCCATCATCCCCAGGTAGGAAAATGTTGTGCCTTGGTTTTCTTTTTGCAAAATGCATGAGGTAGCTATGCTGAGAATAGACTGAGAACCTACCTTCACTTACATTTACACGAGTTTGTCAGATATGGTTTTTCAATAAATGACAGTGTCATGGTTTTACAACCATTGTAATAACTAGTTTCTGGTGAATGGTGATAGTGGTTTAGGCTCCATATCGCTGAAAACTTAATTTTCTCCCAGCAATGTATCCAGCAACAATAGCATTTTTAACTGTAACAATAAACTCATACCAGTAGCACTTGTAACAAGTTAATGTTCAAAGCATATTTTATCAATCGTGACCTTCGATATTTTGTAATTGTCGCAGTAACCTATATCTAATTTTTGAATAAAACTATAGAGGCCATCATTTTTCAAAGGTTAGAACAAACCTATTTAGCTTCAATCATTAAAGTTTTAATTGCTGTTCCCACCATTTAAATATTTTTCTTCGTAAATTATCTCACCACTTTCGAAAGATTTTAAAGAATTACACCATGAATGATGAAATAGATGATGAAATGGTAATGCGCTTGTTGGCAATGCTTTTCCGGGGCAATAGAGATCGTCATATTTTATTTAGTATTTTACTTCTTCGTAAATTAACTCTTCATTCTTTACACCGCCTTTATGAGAAGGTGCTCCACCACTTCAACACTTGCAGCCACTAAACGCCTAAATACAGGTAAGAGCATTTCTTCGTGACGCAGTAAAATGCGCCCAACAAATTGTGAGTGTAAAGAAGTCACCTCCTAAGACGACGCAGCTTGCGCATACTTGAATATTTTCATGGTGTCAGCAACGAACGCGGCAACACCGCACGATGTAGTTCGTAAGTGCTTCCTGCATGCAGTTACAAGTGCTTAACTGTAAAATGTGTAGGTTACCTCCTCGACAAATAATGCCTCCTACATGAACATGAGCGATATTGTCGTGTCTTCTGCAATGGGCATTAACGATACAGACGGGTCAACGTATGACCTTGTATACAATAAGTCTGGGTGAGATATATGTAATACGCAGTAGGATAGAACTTTCCGTAAAGATATATATATACAATCATTGTATACAGCCTAAATTTTTTCAACTCACCGAATTCGAAACGAAATTGCACTTTAAACAACTAAACTTGAATGGAGATACTTTGTTAAAGTTTTATATTCTCCTTTAAAAAATTAAATATAAAACCCAATTTTACCAAGGTTTAGTTTTACTTTCCCTTCTCTAATAGCGTCTTTTTCCTTGTAGGTAAAACAAAGTGTAGTTTCAATGTTGGTCTTCCGCCATTTTTCTTTGAGTTTGGTATAATCTTTTCCAAAACTTATTAAATCGCAGGATTTTTCTCGTCTTCCTGCTTCTACATAACCTAAGTATCTCGTCCTTTTGCCTTCAGTATGGATAATTGATCGTAAAATGTTAGTGCCATTTTTACACTATTGTTCTAATTTTTCAGTAAAAGCAAAAATAATGGTGTTCCTAAAGGTAAACTCTCTAGAAATTACTTTTCTGACATCATCTTTCATTTCCCATGAATACCATGAGGCCACCTAACTTGCTGTTTATTGAAACTTTATTTAGTAACACCGTTTTATGTATCATCATCTTCAGATCTACATGACTTTTACATAAATATTTACAAACACGGTTTGAAACCAGATCCTTTGCAACTTAGGTTTTTTTCACAGGACGCTTGAGTATTTGCTTTTCCTGCTTTTTTCTAATAACTATAAAGAATGAATGTTGCATCGTTACGAGAAGCTCTAATAACACCATGAGATACCTTTTGAGTGCCTTCACGTTTTGAACAATGATAACTTCACCCTTATTTTTCACTTGACTTCAATTGAATATTTAGAAATATTACCTAGAAAACCATGACAATGTATAACCTAGAGACCCTATACTTTGTTCGAATAGTATTTGACTAAAAGCTTGAATTAGGTTTGATGTAATATTTTGCTTTATTATTACCTTTTTTATGCATTTATTCTAGACAAATTAAAACTTGATTTATACAAAGCTAGAAATGACCAAAAACGTCACGCTGATACTTGGCAGTAGTAGGGAAATGCTTAGTTATTTGAAAACTAGGTGTGAGAATAGAGGCTTAGTGGGGTTATATGTGCGATAGCAAAGGTAGTAAACATAGTATAGAGGGCATCACTATGATTTGTCTTTCTAAATATATGCTTATGTTTTCGATGTGTAAAGATATGGAAAACCTTTTTACCCTATGAATAATAAAATTAGTAGATTTTGAACCTGCTGCATTTAATTTTTTAGCCTTGTTATAGTTTATTCACTCGGAACAGTAAAAATATCATAATGTTGCTCCTACCAGAGGCGTTCTTTTCGTAGAGGGTTCAAAATTTTAGACTTTTGGTTTATAACATTTTACTCGTTTCATCTACTAAGATTTTTCTTTTTCGTCAGTTTTAAGTAGATTAGATAATACAGCAAGATTAATGTACCTCACCGCCCACTCTTGGAACTCATTTTTCCTAAATATTTTTTCTTCTTGGTGTATCGAACTGGCAACCCATTATATTTATTTTAAAGAAATAACAAATACATTTCTATGCTATTTTTCCACAGAGTTAGATTATGCTAGTGAATTCTTCTTTATTCTAGTCTGACCAAGCGAAGATGAATATGACAAGATTTATTCTTCATGAGACATAGAATGAAGTATGAACGAACCAGGATTAGACAACTGATCTTATTTATGGTTGTGGCATCATGAAAACAACATACAACTTTATTTTCATAAATAAAAAACTAGAAGAAGTGGTACCACTGTCGTTGTATCATTCCCATTTATAATCCTTCTTTGAACTAGATTTACATGTAATCATTATATTTGTCTTAATTCGTTTTGATGCTTTGTTGAATTGTTTGACCAATATCTTTCACCAATCACAATAATTAAAGAACAACATGATAGTTAATATCTAAACACAACATTATTTTTTACCAGAGAATTTAGGTCATATACCTTCATAACCATTTGCTTTTTGCATAACAAATTTCGTTTAATTCGCTGATTTCGTTTATTTTTCTATGCTTTTGCTTTTTAGTCTTTTCAATAACAAAGTGTACAATGAAAGAAATTAAATATGATTTTACATTTAAACCATAGAATCTTTTCATGTTTTCGCGTTGATTCTAAAATTCTTGTCCATTCATTTTCAGCTATTATTAATTTTATTTTAAATGTAACATTTTTTCAGTAATTTTCAACAATCCATACCTTGAAGCTTTTCTGACCTCTTTCTCCCCAAATTGTTTTTTCTAAAGATATTCGATAAAAGACATCATCATCTTTAAACAACATACTTCAATAATGTATCAGTAAATGTAACCGTAAAAAAGATAAATACATTTCTTCGGAAAGTGTTCCATATTTTTTAGTTTTATAAGTATTTTCAACTGTAATTAATTTCAGAAATTTATAAAAGTCTTTGTTTAATTGATTTCATGGTATCATTTTGATGCACCAAATATGCTGATTACGAATATATCTGTTAGAAACCCCATTCTTCAGAAGTATGATTCATTCGTAGTATATTGTTCAGAATAATATCTGTTTTAAAGTTCACACACCGATGTCCTCTAATATATCTAATGAAATGCGTTCTTCCCAACATCTTCATAAATTAACAGCGATATTTTAAGCTAATTCATATATCTTAAAAATTCTTTCATAACCTTATAGATCTACTAAAATACGTTCAATTGAATACCACTAGTCGCTTAAGTATTATGTTGTTCATATCATTTTGTAGCATCCTTTCAATTGATATCTTTGATAATACTGTAGAAAATTTGATAATGAGGTGTTTGATATAAGGTAAAAACATCGAACTTCTTTTGATTCAAAATTCATTATTATTGCATTATTTCGGCCTTCAGATTGTAGCTGTAACAAATTAAGTTTTATGTTTGTTCTTTATTTGACAACTTTGACCGTGCACTGATTGCTTTAATTACTTTAATTTCCGCAGTCAACCGCTTATCATCATGTTGTTAGGTTTCCATGATAGTTTCAGCAATTGTTATCGCACTCATCATAGATGGGACCATCACATTGCTATAGTTTAGATTTTGTAGATCTTCATTCACTTGTTCCGATCAATAATACTTATTACTATAACAAGACGGAATGAGTCACATGAAGGTGAATGGAACATAGTGTTGTTGGTCTTATTCAGTCATATACACTTGTAGATTTTTCGAGTTTCTTGTTAAAACGATAGTATAATATGCTGTTGAGGCTTGTCATTTCGAAGATTTCTGGACAAAGCATGACATACTGGGAATGTCACCGCTTGGTCGTTTGTATCAGGTTGAAGGTGATCAGCAGTATTTTCTATTACAAACTTGACAGATTCGTAGCACTTAACTTACTTAAATTTAAAGAACATGATTTTGTAGTGTTAGTTACTTGAGTTTTAATTTGTATCATCACGGAATTAGGTTGTGAGATAACAGAGTTCAGCATAAGAAGGTAATAACTTTTTGTAGCAATATAGTGAGTAAAGGATCTTGGTATTTTTCCATCACCGTTCAAATGAATAAATTCCGGTTTTAATACCAACGGTATATTACATTATTTTCGTTTAGAACTTCAGAACTTGATATTTATATATGTCCTGAAATACCAACAGGAGATAATATTTATTTTAGTAATATTTCTTTTAAAACCTAAAGGTAATTTGATCATATATTTACATCGCTTTATCAACACAATTTTTCATTGCTTTTTAATTTGTCAGATGATCTGGTTTTAACAGTTTTGAAATAGCGATGGGCACTAACATTAGCCACCATTTGTCGAATAATTTTTTTAGGATCATTTTTTCAGCTATGGTGGTTAATGACCATTTTAAGAATTTTGCCTTTAACAAGAGTGTTCCAGTTGTTTTTCTTGAGTTGTTCGTTTTTGTCATTTCAAGATCATGTTGTTTATGGAATTCGCTGGAATTTTGTTAACCTTCAATTGTCCTTTCGTAATCTTTAGGTTTGTTTCAATTTTGCTTTGAAGTAGAAACTCGTTTTCTTCTGGAGAAAAACATCACCTTCACTATCGCATCCCATAAGCTAGATTACTTTCATCCGTTGTTCATCACCTTTCATCAACATATCATCTTTAATGCGACTTGATTGTCATCATTTTCTCTATCCATTTTGTGTATTTCTAAATTTCCATTCCAGCCATTTTGATTTACGGTTGTCCCTAGGGGTGTTTCATTTTTATGCTTATTCTCTCCATCATTATTTTCCATGGTTCTAAGCATATTGGTTGATCTTGAATCCCATAGAAAGAGGAAGATGGTTTCATCCTTTTTCATGTCATTCGGTTTTTCGCTTAATCGGCTCAGTTTTTTTTAATTAATCTTGCCTTGCTATTCTCATAGTTTCTTTTTCGTCGTTTCTAAGCGGCTAGGGGTTCTTTTCCGGAACATGTCAGCGTTGAGTCAAAACTTAGGAATTTAGCTGGTGTCAGGCGCTAGTGAGCTTCCGTTTGGTGGCGGTTATAAAACACTATTGGAACCAGAAGTCTTGGACAATTTTCTTCTAAGTTTTTTAAGATTGCTATATTTTGAGAGGACGGAGAGTGGCTTTTTAAGACCCGAATTTATACAGGTGTTTTGGCAAGGAAGGAGATCATAAGTATTGATGGCATCTTTTGAACTATTTTTGCCTTCCTAATTTGAAAACATACTCATATTATGTTTTTCATCTCCATGTAGGCTTGCGCACTGTCCATTCTAGGCGTTACGTTATGTAGACGTTCTCAAGAAGGTGTGGACCGGATTGGGCAATCATTTGGCAAAGGTACTACCTGTTGTGTGGTAAAATCTGTATACCACACGCAGATAGTAGGAGCTAATGGCGGATTTACAGAGGATTCAGATATGAGATGGAGCGGCTTGCACAGTGAGGAACAGAAATGACGTAATTTAACAAGCATTTTCGAATATTTGTAGAAAACAGGAGAAGGAACAAAAGAATAAAGTCATGACGAGACAAGTTCATTGCCCAACGCTACACCCTACCATATTCGCCTTGTAAGTTTTTGCCAGAGAAGCTAAATCAGGGATTCGCGAAGGTCACATGATGTTTAGGTAGGATTACGCCAAGAAATCGTGACCAGTTACATGTGCTTCCGGGGAGAACAAAATACTTTCTTCAACAATCATAGTGGGGAGCGGGGGTCTTGACGAGACCGTATTTATTCCTTGCCGCAGACTTCGAACCCTTGCACTTAGAGGCTGAAATTTTTTGAACTTTTTCAAAGTTTTCCTTTATGTTTTTCAGTAACCCACGCAGACCAGATTTCACACCGGTGGTGCGTGATTCGAACTTTTCAGGAGTCGAAGGAAGAAGCCCAATGATAGACGCCAGCCTGTACGGAAAGAATATATGTTCATCGTCCACCACCATACCTACAAGAATCCAATCTAGGAATGTTTTAAGCCAAGTTCTTATATGTAGTCTTAAGTGGTTTTGAGAGTGTCCTATAATCGAAATATCATTTTGTTGGTACGGTACAACTATATTTCATCATTATTAACTTGAGTTTCTATGATTTGCATGTTTTGTGTCTTTAAGTGGGACATTTTCAGAGATTAATAAGACCAGAAGTTTGTAATTTCACATACTTATTTAGCAGATATGATGAAATAGCGTAAATCAGGATACGTTTGAATGCGATTTTGGTTCTATGGTACTTAGATTACCAACCTGTAAGCGTTCAATTGATCGCTTATCATGTTGAGTTCATGATTTGCTATTGGTATACAAACATGGTAAATTGAATGTCTTTTGTTCTTTAGGACCGCTTGACTTAGAAAGGGTTTATTACAAAGATGTGAATCTTGTTCACTTTGGGAATATTTTAGGCCATAGCAAGCGTAGTTTATGCTTGTTTTGTTTGATAAGATGACCTACAGATAGTAGTATAGTAGTCATTCAATCAATTGGCTATGTGAGTCTATGTAGTCATTGATATCTTCATAATGTGAACAAGTACTGCTGAAAATCGGCAATGTTTAATGGATTCTAAAGTTTATGTACAGAGGTAAATGGCTGCTTTAAAACCACAAGGTAAAGGCATATCCTTGTCAAATGCATATGAATGAAAGATCTCGTGAATTAACGACAATAAAAATATAATTAGCTAGTAGTAGAAAATACCATTTTATTAAATGGTGCTACTAAATAAATACACATTAAAGATATACAATTCATGAGCAAACAAGAAGACAACTTATCTAACTTTCAATGATTCTATTACTTTTCCAACATTTAAAACATATAAGAGACAAGAAATAATAAATTAAGAGAGGGACTGCTCTAAAATCATTCAAACTAAAATTTGAAGAAATTGATAAGAAAATACAAAAGTAAGATCAACAATATCTTCTTTATTAATTAATCAATCAATACATCAAAGTGACCAAGATACTTTAGATATTATGTTGGTGCAGCTACTAAAGGAATTGCTGTCAAACTAAAGTATACAATTAAATATTTAGCAGAAGGCGTTTGAAAGACAACTCAAGAATTTTGGTTAAATTTTAATAGAAGCAGCATAATATAATAGAATATTAGAGACCGATACTTCTGAATATTTTCTCATCCCATATCTTTCAAGCTGCAACATAAGAAAGATATATAAAACAATAGTTATATGAAAATATATATTTACCATTAATTAAATGAATCTTGGCAAATTCTTTCATCATTATTAAACAAAATTATCTATGTTCGCTAACACTAGATTGTCGAACTTATGAACCATGTATTTCTTTAATCACATCATATCAACACGTCATAATGAATCTCTCGTTTTAGGTCAGGTGAAGGAAGAGAACTTAATAGAGCATTCAGAAGCCTACAGCCAACAAGAATATCCACTGCTCCGCAGTGATGGTTTTGCAAGGTCTCATAAATAAAAATATCTAACAAGATTTTTTTTCCAAACATATATAATTAAATCCCATTTTCAAGAACTTAATAACTTGTTAAATGCATATTCTGTCATCAAACTATAGACATAGCACATCGTCAAATTAATTTTATGCCAAGAGCAATACGATATAGAAAATAGGATTTCTAGTGACCAGCAATTTTCCAATAAAAGATTCTTTGTGATGTTCAATAAAATCATTAATGACACTTCAGATATACCTTTAAATATTTATCTGGATCTTTTCGTGGAACGTCTAAAAGAATTGATCATTTGTGATGACAGTTCGGTATATGTATTGCAGGAAAATGATAACACCTTTGGGGATCTGCACCCAATTTAGCTAAAATTGTGAGAATAATCCATCACGAGAATATGATTTCTTGAATGAAAGTGTATCATATGTGTCAGACCTTCATCTTCTGCACGTAAAACAAAACTTGTTCAATTTCTTCCCACCAGTATGAGGTCATGGTCTCCGACATCTTAGAGGCCACGATATCAAGGTCAAGTTGGTCCTTCTATTACGCTGGACCTGCTTTCTTCCTTGTAGCACCAGTTTTTTCCATACCTTGTTTTTCGTATGTAGCGATTGTGTCCAAGTTTTGTTGTTTCTCAAATTAAGCTAATAAAAGTATAATAGTTTTCCAAGCTATGATTCTTATCATGTCGCTAATTTCAAAGAGTTAGTGAGGGGAATTATGCTTGATTCTTCTTTGCCGCATATTTACATAATAGTCCTAAAAGTCTCCTAGTTTGAATTTCCTCATCATCATTTCATATGCCTATGAACTCTAATTTTTATTGTGACCAGAGGTTTCTTTCCCGTGCAATTTTGTTTTGTTTAGATGATCACATACTCATTTATTTTTTCGTAATGATGGAAGAATATTCAGCTCTTCACCTGTTCTGAACTCTCTTCATCTGGGCTCTTAATTAGAAGGATTAATTTTTGTTTCTATTTCATCATCTTTTGAATATTTCAAACTTTTTCTCTATTATTTTCTACTTCTCTCAATGTCTACTTTATCAATATTTTCAGTTGTGGAGGATGGTATGGCTCCTTGCTCCTTGATGTTTTCTCTTTATAGTATGTAGGCAGTAATGTTCCATGAAACTCCATCATTAGGTGATCTAGACTACTTTTCTCCTGAATGATTCTGGCGTATCTTCTACCTTTCTTGAATTTCTTTCAGACAGAGCCATCGTCTTCTATGCTACATTATCACAATATTGATTATATCATTTTTTAATGCTGTAATGTCTTTCATCATTGTTTACAACTTCATTCCATGAATATCCTCTTTCATCACGATTCATTTGTTTATTGTCAAACTCTAAATTTTTGTATTTCTGAAGAAAGCATTGTAATAGGATCATTAGTCCTATTTGACTTTATATCAGCTTTTTCATTAGGTGAGCTTTTCTTTTTCAATTTCTTCATTGTTTTCTGTTTCGCCGATACCTTCATCTTCAAAGTCACCTTCTATTTTACAACTTGCATCATCTTTCATTTTTTTGTCAACGTCTGTCTTTAATTCATCCTTCCTATCATATACGTCTTTGCTGCTTTTTCATTAATCGTTCATATTTACGGTTGAGCTTTCATCAGTTTCATTTTTACCCATTAAAGCATTTCCAATCAGTTGTCGCTTTTGCCATATTTTCCATCGCCTTTCATTTTTCTCACTTGCCTTGCGTTTTCCAATCGGGTTCTTTTTTATTTTCAAAGGTTACCTTCTTCATTTTTTATTTTATCTTCTCGACTATCATTTTTTAATTGCCATTAGGCTCATCGTTTTGGTCTTTTTCAGTTTCATTGTTTCTTTCAATCAGCTTCTTCAGATTTCAATAGAGTCATCTTTCATACTTGGCCCACCTGCTTTGTCTTTTTTCTCAATAAGTCATTTCATCGCTTACCCTTGCTTTCTTCTTTCATCAATACTTTTCTTTTGCTGGCCGTTTAATACTTTATTCTTCATCTTCACTTTTCTTCATTTTCATCTTTCCTCTTCATCGATTATTTTCGCTTCTCCTCGCTACTTTTCCTTACTTTCATTTTCCCTCTCTACTAATTTTCATGTTCTAATTTTTTTAGAGAAGGTGAAAGAGGAGGTCGAGCTGGGGAGATGATTCATGAAGATGAATCATGGTCGGAGGATGATAAAGGAGGAAGAGAAAGTTGAGTAGATGATGCGTATCCTCGTATGAAATGACAAATCATCACGGTGATGAAACCTCCCATGATGTGCTTACAGCCTCATTTGGCAGACATAATTTGATGAGAATGATGAAAGGATTGACATTTGTTGATGATATTTTTTCAGACAAGACAGCTATCACTAAAGGTAAAATAGAACAAATCTGTTTTAAAGAGTGTTTGTATGTGTAGGAATAATTTTAGAATCCCATTTTCATAGGTAAATTATTTCACACGACTTATTAGTATATATCCGTTCTAATAAATGAGTAGTGAACATGTTTGCAAAATCATTCGACAACTTGTTAAGAATGTAAGAGCAGATTGGTCCGCATACTTGTTTGAACCATCATATGAGTTCTAATGGCTACAGAGATGGCACAGGAACAACTTCAATTTCAAAATAGTACCAGTGTTATGAAGGTTTAGAAAAAGAGCTGGTCAACTTAATTTATATTTGTATTTCTTCTTCATAGAACGCAGTAGCATCCTAATTTTAAACGAAACATAGTAGGAGGCTATCATCTCTTCTCGTTATTACAGCACCAAAACCCTTATTTCGGCTTCCAACCTTTTCCAAGTACTCTTTACAGGTTCTTCGGTTTGTTCCACCACACCAACATTTTTCTTCTTCAAACATTTTTTCTCTTCAACTCGGCCTCGACTTTAAGAATCACACCGCTTTTGAATGATGTAGTGTTGGACAGTAGTTGCAATGATGTTGCATACCACCGTTAACGTATTTTCGTTTCACTTCTTTCAAATTAACCTTTAATTATAATCCTACCTTTAAAAATAACATGTAGTGTCAAATACCTTCCCACCTAATAAATCGAAAATCGCTCAAAACATAGGATACCTGTTTTTTCGCATTTAGTGGTCGTGCAGCCCTCAACGGATACGAGCGCAGCAGTCACCTCGCAGGAACAGTTTTCATGTTTCGGCACATCACGCGTTTGCGGTCCTAAATGTGGCGTCACCTTCCCACATATATCGGTGCCTTTATCGTAGTCGTTGCCAAGTTAACCAGAATGTGCCGGGTCATATATCTCGCTTGTTTAAAAGCCTTCGTAAAAATGGCAAGTTCAATGCTTTATGTGTTCCGAGATGGTGAATAAATACTGGTTGGGAGCTCAAAGGCGGGTCGTGGGCTCGGGGCACCTCTCGAAAGATTTCGTGTTTCGGTATAATAATAACCGTTTAGAAAGAATTTTTGTAATAGAGTGCACCGATAAGTGTGTTGATGCTTGCATAAAACAACAACAAATTAAGAGCAGTTATGTTTGCGTACCGCCACAACTTTCATTTAATTTTGCAAAATCTCAGAAAACGTCATCCTTTCATAAAATCAAATGGCACGTTAGCTTGATTTTGAGTTGTTTATACTTTTCTTCGCGGTACTGAAGAGAAACCCACTTCATCAAGGTTTATTTTTGTTTTTCTCCCTTTATTAATATGTTCTTTTTCCTTTTTTCGTAGTGTCATATAGTTGTGTGTTTTTGGTTCTTCTCATTTCTTTTGAAAGTTTGGTAATTTTTTCCAAAACCCTCGCAAACTTGTGATTTTGCTTGTTCCATTTGGCATCAAACCTATGAATACCTGTATTTTTTTTCTTCGTGATGGATAATTTAAATGAGATTTTTGGCTTCTTTACACTACCTTTTTCAATCTTTCTTTAAATGGTGTCTTTAAATAATTTTAGGAATTATTTCGACATCATCATTTGCCAGAATACCAAGGAGGCTTTTCATTTCATTTATTATTAATTTTATTTGGTAATGGTGTTTTAAAGCATTATCTTTATCTAGTGTATGACTTTTCATTAAAAGACTATAAAATAAATTAAACCATTAATCAGGAACTGTAATTTTTTCTTGTTGTATTTTTTCAGATGCTTGCTTCTTCTTCATTTTTCCTGCTATCAACTATTATAGAAAATTCCGTCAGTAAATGTTATTATAGGTAGACTGTAAGCTTTTTTGTGTTTAATGTTTATCAAGGAGATACCGAGTGTCTTTGTTTTAAAATATAAATGATTGTTACCACTAATTAAATATTCTAGAGAATAGTAATTTTAGAAATTATGATAATGTATAACCTAGAAATTTTATACAACTTATTATCAAATTAATAGTCTTTAATTTTAAACTTGGATCAAGGTTTAAAGAAGATGTTTTGATATAATTTTTTATGACGCCACCAGACAATTAAAAATTTACTTATCTAAAGATTAAAATGAATTTCCGAATCACTATTTGAGGTACTTGATGATAGGGCAAAAGATGTGGTTTTCATAAAACCAAGTAGAATAGTAGTGGCTTAGGTAAAACGAAATGTTAAAAAGACAGAGGAAAATATAGAGAGTGATATTGGCTCACAAGATTTGGTTTTATATAGATGGTTATGTCAGATTGCAGGTGATAGCAAAAATTTATCCTAAGTATAATCAAGGTAGTATATTAGAACTCAAAAAGACTTCTATGAACTTTGTTTTCTAGAAATTTTGGACAAGTACTAATACCAATAGGTCAAATTACGACTATAATACACTTAACTTTCAAGCTATTTCACTTCTTTATGACCTCAATTGGTGTCATAGTTTTTGGTTATAGTATGTTTTACCACTACGTACCTTTCTAGTTCTAACAAGGGGATTGTATTTTTCTTTATCAGTTAAAGAAGTTACTAATAGCAAACTACTTTTCACGATATTTACAGGAATGTTGGTTCCATGGGAGATATTAGTGCCTAAATATAGTCCAATGTTCTTCCTCCGCTCGGCTCCTCCTTCTTATTTTCTTCCTCCTTTTCATATTCTTTTTTTCTTCATATACTTTATATGTTTACGCTGTTTTACCATATCATTATCTTTCATATCCGTCACTTTCCGCCTCTACTCCTTATTTTCCATTCCTATCCTTCCGGAAGACTATACACATGTTTGTCCAATAGTAATTATGAACGCTCCATATCCGTTACCTGCAGTGGATCAAGATATGTTGCCGCCTTAACATAATATAGGAGAATATCCCATATAAGCTCGATGAGGCCGTTAATAAGTAGTTATAATTTTCCACCTACCGGTTTGTCCGCATCAGTCGTAGCAGCATATGATTGTTCAAATATTTTGTCTTCATAGAGATTCTCGAGCTTGGGAAGTTCATTCAACATTTCAAAGTGGCATCTGAGAACCATAATCGATGATCAATAAGAAATGTATTTCATTATGAGCCATTTATCTATATATGCGGTTACTTATTCACCCATTTTTCTTGTCTTCAATGACCACCAACAGTAGTTTTTCTAGTGTATATATAATAATTATCCTTTATTCAATTTGGATTTCACTAGTAAAGTGTTCAATCAATCCACCTAATATGATGGCGATTTTATTTTGTTAAATAGCCTTACCACGACCAGTATGAGCGCCACCCACTTCGTTTTCACCTTCTCAATAAAGCCTTATAGCTTCTTTGATGAACCTTTACCACCATGATTCAGGAAAACTTCACCTAATTTATAAAATCTAATCCGCTGATAATCAGGTTCTTCGCTAAACTCATTTACCATGTATAAGAAGGTATGAAATGTTTTTTCTATTTATCAGGCTCCAGAGTATACATATGCTTACACCGTATCATCAGTTGATTCTATTTCTTCTTATCAAACAACTCTTTAAATTTTGAATTAGTTTTACGATCAGATAACATCTATGGAATGTAACCACAATTTTATGATTTTGCATCCACTACTCCTCTCGTTTCAGTGTTGTTTTGTGTAGGATGCGTTTTTTTAGGTAGCATTATCATTGCGAGTGCTTCCTCCCATCACATCTTCTAGTATTTTTTCAATGCCTTCAAACTTTTCTTCATCATGCTTCGTTATTAGGTTTTGTACGTACTTCATCTTTAAAATGATTTTTGACATCTTGTTACCTTCCTTCTTTGATTGAATGCTTCAACAACGATGAATGATCCAAAATTTCTTTTTCAGAAATCGAACGACGGAGGAGGGTGATCAGATTGAAAACAAGCTTTTCTGCTTTGGATCGTTTGTTCATTTCACTAAATTATTTTGTTTTTTCAAGACCACCATAAAATGAACAACTTCACCTGTATAATTCCATTTGAATGCTCAGTAGCGTATTTAATTTCTTCTTTAAAACACAATTCACATACATAAGTTTAAAGCGTATGTTGTATAGCTAACGTTTTATTTAACAACTAAACGTTTAAATTTTCATATGAGTCCATCTTCAAGTAAAATGCCTAGTATTCTTGAAATGTTGTGATTAGTAGTGCTAAACCGCAATATAAATAGCAATTATTGAGTGAATTTACACCATTAATAATACGGTTAAAGAAATTAACGTACTTAATTTATTGTATCGTTTTTAAATTTTTTAATTATTTTTTTATTTTTATTTAGTATTTATTTGTTTAATTTTTATTTATATTCTTATTTGTTATTTATTTACTTTAATTTATTTATTTATTTATTTTTAACATTAATAATATGAATAAAAACGTATTTAATAATTTTTTAAATTAATAATCAGATAGTAACATGCAGAAGTTATAAAATTACAAAGAGAAAGTTTATAATAAATTATACCTTTAAAGATTTATTTTTAGAACTGTCGCTATAGTGTATCATAATAAGTAAGTTTAATATCATTTACGTTACGTTCCATTTGGCTTGTTCATGTTATTTTTCGATTTATGGCCCTTTATTTTTTTAGTGAATGTTTCGATATAAGTTCAAGACCTATTTGCATGTAATGTGATGATGATAGCATGTTCTCATACAATATTTTTCAAATTTTGTTGATACATTGAAAAGATGTGCCCTCTTTAAGTCTACTTGCCATGTATCTTCAGTTAATTTAACGTATCTTTCAATAAAAGAGCACAAATATTTAAACACCTTTTAGTCTTAGGTTTATATGTTCTTAGCTTAGCATACACTGTATAGTATTAGGGGAGTGAATAAAATAATGAAGAACAATGAGATTCGAAATTTGACTGTTTGTTCCTTTTATGTGTGAATAAGAAGACTCACACCACCAAGCATACCAGTGAAAAGAAACACAGGAAGGAAAGAAGAATAGAAAAGGAAGATAACATAAAAATAGGATAATAATAGTGATAACAAGATGAGATGATGAAGATATATTGACCTTAAAGGTCACACTAATACCTTCTGGCGACCAATATCACACATAGATATCGAGAAAGAATTACTAATACCATACTTTTTTAAGCACAATGATTACAAAGAAAATACAACGGTGTACTTTAGAATGTAGTGCCTTCAAAGCAAATAGCATACAACCAAACTTTAAAATTAGTGAGTCACCTAAAACGAATTGGGATAAGATGAATAAGTGAAATTTGAGAGGTCACTCTCACCAGGAGGAAAGAACACTATGACCCAGAATAGATGTATTCTTCAAGTTAACAACTTTAAAACATAAAGCAACTTCATTATTTCAAGAGGTGGTTAATGAAGGTTTGTTATAGGCAAATGAGTTATAGGAATCCTGCCAGCATATAGAAACTAATGCTACACAACGGAGCAGAAACTGTTGGGGGAGGGGAGATAAGGCACCTGGAAGGGATGGAGACCTGATGTTGACATATAAATGGGAAGATACTAAAGGAAGCGAAGAGAAGGAATCGCGAGGATCTTACCTCCTCAAAATCACCAACAGCATTTGGTTAGCTTCACGCGCTATCCTCAATCAACCAGTTCCTTCTATACATTTATTAGCGAAGAATGATTTCGGTAAAGCTTCACTTACTTTATCACCAGATAGCGAAAAGACCACAAAGCTATTGACGTAAATTGAAAAACAAAGGTATGGTAAAACTGCAAATCATGGAAGAGAATGTCACTAAATTGGGAGGGATGACGACAAGCAGAGAAACCTTGTTGAAGGAGTAGATTCAAGAAACACATGAAGAAATGCAGATTACAAGAAAACCTCCAAAGAAAAGGACAAACACGTGTACTATGGAATATTTATGGACGGAGGTAATCCAATATAGACACTATTCAAACTTTATATGCTATCTTACCTAAAATAGTGGTTTGTTCTTAATAAGAGACCAGTATCTCATGATTAATAATTTTTCAAAACTAGTATTTATTTAATTTCCAATCATTCAACAGGTATAAGTCCAAGTTGGAAGAATTTATATGTACAATATTGTTTTGACCGGATGGTATTTGACCAACCCTAGGTTAGAAATGAATTGATAGCCTTAGCTTGGATGTTAATGAGAAGGCAAGATTAGATATGTGTTGCATGAGAAGATAAAAATTGTTTCACATAAGGGCGGTTCATCCTTTGGGGACACACCATGATAAGATAACCTGGTGTATACATCATCACCAAAGCATGTCATTGCACATTTTGATGACATTATTTTTTGGAGATGAATGGTAATGGCAAGTCAAAGAAGGTGGAATGGCCTCCTTTAGTTTATATGGAATATCATACCTCATAGAGATTGAGAAATTCCTGAGGGCACCATTGCGCAAGAGCAGCAAACAATGAATATCCAAAGTGGTCATTAAACATAGTCCGCTATAATGGGATCGCATAAAGTTATATAAATTTGAGAAGAAAATAATGTGAAATGATCTAAAGTGATCAAGATAGTTTTGTCATGGTGTCTTTTTCGCTTTATAAACATGTGCATACTTAGACCTTAGTTTTCTTAAGGATTATATTTAATGATGTATTTTATGATTTTATGAGTAAATTAGAAGATAAACAATCTAAATAATGTTGAACAATATGTGGTAAAGAAAGAAATAAGTCACTACATGAAATTTACAGAATTTATGATGAAGAAGCCACCTTCGCTGTATCCGCTAGTTCAACTTCCTAATGGTATTGTTTATCTTTCATTATGCTCAAAATGTTTAAATACATGTAGTTTAATGGATATTTTTCATACTAATGGCTCTAGAATGCTCCAATACACCAAAAATGACTATTTCCTTTAATGGGAAAAAATTGAAAGCTCTCATTTTTTGCCCACATACCTAGAAAGTTGATCAGTGGAGAACTTCACTAATCGAGTTAAATAGCTGGACATCGCTACAATAATGTTTAACAATATTGATTTAATTTATCATTTATGAATAAAAAGCAGCATAATACCTCTTTAGGATTATAGTCCTTTACTTCGTTAGTACAAACCACGTTGGTAAATTTGTTACTAAATTGAAAAACTGTTTAAAGAAGTTTATACCATATAAGCATTATTAATCACATTTGAACATTTAACACTAAATGGCATGATGTTAAAGTGAACGTTATGGTTTATACACTTTTTGCAATATTTATGCGAGTTTGTATAACGCGACTAATGTGAACCTACATCGCTAGATTGACCAGCCTCAACGCCTACACAACAATATTAAACTCACATAGACCTATACAACAACATAGAGAATTGAAACTTGTTTCAAGATAAAGAAATGGGAGAAGAGACGGAGCCATAACCTCACCCAAAATTTTATAATATCATTACAGGACATGTATACCTTCGTACAATGCACGTATAATCTTTATGATTGTCCTCAAAAACGATAACTTATTCAACAATTAAAATGCTTTTCACATGTCAACCCATGATTGTCCTAAAGTAGTATACCTATATCATTCTCTTTTTGTTGGTTGTACCTCCACCGCTTCACTATGTATCCTGTCATCTCCTGTCATCATATGTACTTACCTATTCATCAATTTTGATCAAAACATGATATCTTCCTCATATGATATTGATGAACTGAATGGTGCGTTTAATCAGATTTAAAGATCTTTAAAGAATGATCTTCTAAGCCAATCATCTTGTAATTTGAATTGATAGTACCAGAACTTCATGATCATCATCCTCATTGGGAAGCTGGACCCTAAAAATAACATAATTTTTTCAATAGATGAGGTATATCCATAATCCTTCAACTTCATCATCTAGACTGCTTGTTTACGTTTTGATACGTTCATAACAGCTTTCATACTTAACCTTCCATGTTGAATTGTATCTTCTTTTGAGTCATCTAGAAATTTTGTGAAATTTAATGTAGCAACAATACTTGCATATAACATCACATTAATAACTAAATACATTGTACATAATAATGTGTTGTTGAATGCACGTTACTAATGCATTTATAATCATGATTTGAATTAAGAACGCATAGCTAGATTTTATTTTGGTCAGTATCTCTTTTGTTAATTTGCACTACACCATTCTCTACAAACTTATGACTGAATTGATTGTCATACCTTCTTTATATTTTTAATCTTCAAGACGTTTTTTAAACCTACAGGTAATCGAATTTTTCTTCAATGAAATTTTTGAGTTCTTGTTTCATCAAGTCTATCACTATGGCTATCAATTGCGCAACATGCTTCCTAAAGATGAACACACTAAAAGATCAATCATACTTCAAAGTTGAGGCTAGAAGAGTATCATTTTCATTGTGTTACGCGAATGTAATGCAAATGGTTCATCCCAGCAACTTATGATGTTTTTAAAATATTTCAATAAGATGTGCACAACGGCACCAGCTACAACTGTTTTCATTTCATGGATGAAAAGTAACATTTTTTCAACTAAAACCATCATTTGCGGTTTAACCAAAAATTTTCAATGAACTGGAATGCTACCAATAATATTGTTGAACTAAAAATCAACCCAAACATGTTGTTAAAGTTCAATAGTTTTTTCACAAGAATACCATATGCAGTAATTATGTTTACTTACTTAAACCATCCACACAAGCATAAAGATAATCATGTTGTTTTTTGATATAGATTTCCAACAAAGTCTATGGAGACACTTCCCATGGCTTTTCGAAATAAAAAGAGGAAAATAAATCAAGCCTTTGTCATTTAGCTTACTTGTTGTAATTTCATAGAACAACCTTCTGATAAATGTGACATACTATCTATCGTAGGAGTTACTAGCAATACCTAGATGCTACTATTTTTTCATTTCGGGGCAAACAATGTTATATGAATGGAGTTTCATGACACTAGCTCTTCCTCCTTGTGGTATAGAAAGCTTTCCCAGATGAAACAACAAATTTTTATGCGTGTGATAATATTTTTCTTCAACTTGATTCCCTTCACTCAAACTAGCATACACATCTTGAAAATAAATGTCATGTGTATATTGTTCTATGTAACTCTCATGTACAACATAATCATTTTTGAGTAAAGTAGAAGCACTAATGATTGGTCTTGAAAGCATATCTGCAACTTTATTGAATATACCTTTTTTGTGCCTTATAACTATTGGCAATATGATGGAGAGTGTTGTCCTTTATGGCAACCCACTTGATAAAGATAATGGCAACCTATGTGTCAAATATGTACAGATGATGTATCTACAGATCAGCTAAGGAGTACAGAAGAAAGAAACTTCAGAAAAGGCCAGAGAAATGGTGAATAAGACATGTCACTATGCATACGCGGGTTTGTTTAGGTGAAGTAGCGTATGTACGCGAACAAGTACGTACTAAGTCGCGTATGCCTAATTGCGATCTAAATATGTAAAACCAGGGGTTACTACCATGGTATTGACCCATTGTATTGAGCGCTGGATTGTTTATTTGATCCCGCCCAGGATTACCATCGGAAGTGTGGTTTTGGCCCATGGTATTGACAAAGGATAAACTTATATAAGGAGAAGAAATTCATTGTGCAAGGGTGTGCAAGTGTCTGGACTTTAATGAATACTTCACTCTGAAGTTAATCTGTATGGTTGAACTCTGTTCTTAACTGATAGATCTGAATCTATGATGCACCTATGAACATGATGAAGGTTTAAGACCTATAGATCTGAAAAGATGAATCTCTAGGATGATCTGAAAAGAAGGAATGAAGACCAGGCGAAAATCTATTGAAGAGCTAGAAGAAATCTGGGTAAGATCATAGATCTGGTCTGTTGTGCAAAGCTTATCTTTTATAGATCTATACGCAGGTTCAGTTCGTGAAAAGTGTGTGTATACGCGGATCTGTTTAAACAAAGGCGCGTATGGACAGTTAGGGTTATTTTGGTAAATGAACAGATGTATACGCGGCTTCGATTCATAAAAAGCACGTATATACGCGGGTCTGATTAAATAAAAGCACGTATGATATATGATCTAATGGTTGTTCAAGGTTGGATGTGTTTCTGCATATTTGTTCTGAAGCCTGGGTTATCTCTGATATTCTGGTTACAGTGGTTTCACTGTTTTGTTTGAAGCATTGGACAAAGGTTGTTTGTTGATAAGCCAAGGGTAGTGTTGGAGCTGTTTGATCCAGTTTGAAAATTGATGAAACCTGGTCTGCAATAGATCGGAGGGTTGAAGCCTTCAGTCTGAAAGTAGAAGCTTTCTGCCAGTAGAGGCTGGTGCTAATATCATGGGGTAGTAGCTCCCTTCCAGGTGAGGCTGGTAAACGAGACCAGGGGGTTGTTTCTCCCTTCCAGGAGAGGCTGGTAAACGAGAAAATGTTGTAGCCTTCTGCAGGTGGGTGCCTGCATGCTGGTATGAGTCTACGCCAGTACATGGTTGTAAGAAGTTTTCTTTATAATAAATATTGAAGACTGAGACGACGGCAGCGATGGTTTTCTCCCGAATTGGGTTTCCACCTAAAATCCTGGTGTTCATGTGTGTTGCTTATGTGTGATGATTATTCTGTTCTTTCTGCACCTGTTTACTATTTTCTAAAACATCTGATGAATGAATAATGCAATGATCTAAGTTAAGAATTAAATGCATAATTAGATCTCTGGACATACGCGAGTTCTGTAAAGGATATTCGCGTATATACACGAGTTGGCTTCAGGAAAGTAGCGTATGGGTTTTTAAAGGAAAAAGTAAAAGTTTTATTGTCTGCACTAAATACTGATTCACCCCCCCTCTCAGTATTTTTCTCAAAAATTGGTTTCAGAGCAGGTCCTTCTGAAAAATCTTAGCCGCTAGAAGGAAGATCAAGCAAGATGAGCAATCAAGATGGAATAGCATCTATCAAGCCTCCGGTCTTTAATGGAAGCAATTTAATCTTCTGGAAAACAAGGATGAGGTCCTATCTTCAGTCTATAGGAACATATGTATGGGCCATTGTTGTACAAGGATATCAATATCCAGCTACAATACCAACAGATCCGAATGAAAAGAAGAATTATGAATCAAATGCAAAGGCGGTCAATGCTATAACAGGAAGTTTGACTGAATCTGAATTTTTCAAAGTCATGCAGCTAAATCCAGCAAAGGAAATGTGGGACAAAATCATTCTAAGTTATGAAGGTGATGCAAAGGTAAAAAGTGCAAAACTCCAAACTCTCAGAATTGAATATGAAAATTTGAAGATGCATAGTGATGAGAGTATTGCCAGTTTATTTTTATGTGTTGATGGTGTTGTAAATCATATGAGAAATATGGGAGAAACAATAACCGAATCTACTTTGGTTGAGAAAATTTTAAGATCGCTAACAGCAAAATTTGAGTCAAAAGTTTCTGCTCTTGAAGAAAAATAGGATCTTCAAAATCTTACTATGGTACAACTTCATGGCATACTAACCGCATATGAAATGAGAAGAGGAGGACCATCTGAAGTCAAAGAGGTTGTCTTCAAAGTTGCTACAAAAGGGAAAGAAGTACAAGAAACAGAAGGATCAGGATATATCTCAGAAGAAGATGAGGCAAATTTTGTAAAGAAACTCCAACTTGGCACAGGACGATTCAGAGGTAAGCTTCCTTTCAAATGTTTTGAGTGTGGAAGAATTGGTCATTATGTTGCTAAGTGTCCTCATAAAGAAACACCTGCAAAAGGGAAGGAAGTAGCAAGAAGGAATAAGAATCGGTTTAACACTAGAAAAAGTTATTATATTCATGAAGACAGTGATGGGCTATCTGATAGTGAAGAAGAATGTGAACAAGATCTTAGACTTCTCATGGCTTTTGAATCTAGAGAAGAAAAGGATATTTTTGTGGATGCTCTAGAGGACACTGACTTCCTTGAAGAAAAAAATCAACTCAAAATACACTTAAAAGAAAGTAAAATACTCTTAGAAGAAAGGAAAATAACCATAGAAACTCTGGAAAAGCAGGTTGAAGAAGCAAAGAAACACATTGAGGAATTAGAATTTGAAGTGGTAAGTCTAAGAAAAGATTCTAAGAAAGTAAAAACTCTGAATCTTAGATTTTCTAAAGGATATGAAACCTTAGATGAGATTATCAAGGTACAACGTTCTCCTCTTATAAAAATAGGTCTTGGATATACCGGAGAATCCTCTCAAGCTTCAGCACCAAATTATCTAAAAGCAGTTACAGCTGGTTTACAAAATTCTGCCACTCAACAAAGGAATAAAGAATCATTGCAGGTAAAGCATGATCATCTCAATTCAAGTAATACTAACAAGAATATCTCTCAAAGAAACACCAATCAACAGGTAAATCCAAGTAGAATATTTCATGATCGCAGAAATTTCTTCTTCAATGGACAATGTTTCTCATGTCACAATTTTGGTCATAAAGATGTTCAATGTGTTGCATATAAAACTATCATGACTAGAGAAGCAAGAAAGAAAAGGATTGAATTTGAGAAGAATACCTATAAAAACTTTTCTCCTCTTCTAAATGAAGTTGAATGTGCTTATTGCAATAACTTTGGGCATGAATAATCTAAATGCAGGAGAAAAGTTCAACCAAAAGAGCATTTTCCTTCAAGATCCAAAGTATGGAAAAAGAAGGAATTACAGGTTGAAAATTGTGGCATCGCATTATTCGTAGAAGGTGAAGAAAATCAATGGTATATTGATAGTGGATGCTCAAGACACATGACAGGTGACAAACACAAACTTCTTGCATATAGTGCTCTAGAAAAGGAAAAGAAAGTTACATTTGGAAATGATAATCCTGTTGTAATTAAAGGAAAAGGGTCTATGTTTCTAAAGGAAAAGGTGAAGGCTAATGATGTCATGTATGTGGATGGCTTAAGGCATAACCTGATAAGTGTAAGTCAAATGTGTGATCAAGGAACTGAAGTTGTCTTCAGTTCAAAAGAATGTGTGGTTCGTGATCTTGATATAGGCAGAACAATTATAAAAGGGAAAATAACTCCAAGCAACCTGTATGTATTGAAGAATTGCAAAGAACAATGTTACTTGAGTCAATCTTCAGAAAATTGGCTATGGCATAGAAGGTTGGGGCATCTAAGCTTCTCTCAAATCAACAAATCAAGCAGACTTAATGTTGTTCGTGGTCTTCCCAATATTACTCTACTTGAAAGTATCATATGCAAATCCTGTCAATTCGGTAAGCAAACCAGAGTGCAATTTAATGCCAAGGAAGGATCATTAAGTAAGCCTCTTGAACTCATTCATACTGACATATGTGGAACTATGAGGAAAAAGTCACCACGTGGTGAAGAATGCTATATCTTATTTATTGTTGATTTCTCTAGAATGTGTTGGATTGGGTTGATTAAACACAAAGATGAAGCATTTGAGAAATTTCAGACCTTCAAAGCACTGGTTGAAAATGAATTAGATCTAAAAATCAAGTGTCTTAGATCTGATCGAGGAGGAGAATATACATCAAATGAATTTCTTGAATTTTGTGAACTACATGGCATAAAAAGACAGTTCTCTGTAGCCAGCACTCCACAACAAAATGGCGTAGCAGAAAGAATGAATAGAACAATTGAACAAATGGCTAGAGCTATGTTTGATGATTCTGGAACACCTGACGTATTCTGGGGAGAAGCAGCACACACAGCAGCAAATATTCTTAACAAGGCACATATTCGAGTAAACAGTGATAAAACTCCATATGAACTCTGGTACGGTAATCCTCCTACTGTGAAGCATTTTAAAGTTTTTGGAAGAAAATGCTTTATCAAAAATAACGATGAAAAACTTGGTAAGTTTGAACCTAGAGAAAATGAAGGAATATTTCTTGGTTACTCTTCTAGGAGTAGAGCATATAAATGTTACAATAAAAGGCTTCGGAAGATTGTTGAATGTATTGATGTTTTTATTGATGAGTCTTCTATAGCTCCAAAAGAAGAAAAAAAAACAACAGATGAAGACGGTGATGCCATATATCCTTCTACATCAAATAGAAATGATATAGACAGTGGATCCAATGAAGAACTCAAAGATGAATTATCTGAAAAGGCTCCATCCAAATATGTTCAAAAGAATCATCCTGAATCTCAAATTTTGGGAGACAAGGAATCAGGTGTACAAACAAGGAGGACTCTTGTGGGATCTTCCAGCTATTTGGCATTTCTATCCACGATTGAACCAGACAATGTCAATCAAGCTAGTAAGGATGAATGTTGGATTCAAGCCATGAATGAAGAGCTTGATCAATTGAAAAGAACCACACTTGGGAATTGGTACCAAGACCACATGATAAAAATGTCATTGGAACTAAATGGATATTCAAGAACAAGTTAAATGAGAATGGGGATGTTATAAGAAACAAAGCTAGACTGGTTTGTAAGGGGTATACTCAACAAGAAGGCATAGACTTTGAAGAAACTTTTGCTCCTGTAGCTAGACTTGAAGCCATAAGAATGTTTCTTGATTTTTCAAGTTTTCAACAAATCAAAGTTTATCAAATGGATGTTAAATTTGCATTTCTCAATGGTGATCTAGAATAAGAAGTTTACATAGAAAAACCGGAAGGTTTCATTTTGGGAAATGATGAAAATCTTGTTTGTAGACTTAAAAAGGCTCTATATGGTCTGAAACAAGCTCCAAGGGCATGGTATTATCATCTTGACAAATATCTTCATCAACAAGGATTTTCAAAAGGGTCTGCTGATAGCAACTTATACACAAAAGTTGAAAATGATAAACTATTGATTGTGGTTGTATATGTTGATGATATCATTTTTGGGAGTAATGAAGAATCTATGAGTCGGAAATTTGCTTCTGTCATGTAGAAAGAATTTGAAATTTCCTTACTTGGAGAACTAACATTCTTTCTTGGCTTGCAAGTGCATCAAACTACAGATGGTATATTCTTATCACAAGCAAAATATCTTAAGAAAATTCTGAAGAAGTATGGCATGGAAGAATGCAAACCTATAAGTACACCAATGATAACCAGATGTAATCTCAGTTCTCATGATGATTCTCCCACGGTGAATCAACCAGAATATAGATCAATGATAAGAAGCCTACTTTATCTCACTGGGACTAGACTAGACATTATGCATGCAGTTGGGATTGTTGGACGATTCCAAGCTAATCGAAAAGAGTCTCACCTTCAGGCTGTCAAAAGAATATTCAAATATCTACAAGGAACTCAAGACTTTGGATTATGGTATCCAAAGAATGCTGATCTCACTCTTCATGCTTACACTGATGCAGATTGGGCTGGAAATGTTGATGATTGGAAAAGCATTAGTGGTGGTGCATTCTATATGGGACCCCGGTTAGTATCTTGGTTCAGCAAGAAGAAAAATTCTATTTTCCTATCTGCAGCAGAAGCAGAATATGTGGCTGCCGCATCTTGTTGCACTCAACTCCTTTGGATGATGCAAACATTACAAGATTTTCAAATCAAATGTACACCTCCTATCTCCATTATGTGTGATAATACAAGTGCCATCAGTATCTCAAAGAATCCTGCTATGCATTCAAAGACTAAGCACATTCCCATCAAGTATCACTTATTACGTGAACAAGTGCTTGAACAAATGGTGAAGTTGGAATATGTTCCCTCCAAAGAACAAGTTGCTGATATCTTTACCAAACCTCTGCCCAGGGAAGCATTCGAATATCTAAGACAGAAGCTGGGAGTAGTCTCTGCTAGTCAGAAGAACAGATCTGCTTAAATTCAGAAGATCAAATTGGATACGCGGGTTTCCTGAAATATAGTCGTGTATATACGCGATTTCATACACAGAAAACCGCGTATTAGTGGTTGCTGACAATTTTTTAGGGTCAGCATTTCTTCAGCACAAGCTGTGGTGCTGTTTGGTATCTCTGATGTGATTTGGAGTCTCTGGTGGTATTTTAGCTCTTATATTTATGTTTCATTCTCTATTGGGTGAATATGCTTTGATGATTTGATGTTGAAAGTGTTCAGGATGCACAAGCACAGGGGGAGCTTTGGTCATATGAAAAGGATGCATTGGAAGCACAGCTTCAGGGGGAGAATTAGCCTTGCTAAGTATAATGCATTTTTGGCATTATGATGGGTCTTTAATATGATCTCTCTCTTGAGGGTCTTCTGGTATTGGTCATAAAAATTCATATTTGTAATTTGTTGAAAAGTTCATGTTGAGACCTATGATGCAAAATTATAATATTCAATCATGTAAGAACTTGTTCAATTTGTAAACCCACTTTGTTGGGTAGTTGAGTCAAAATGTGTAAACCCACTTGGTTGGGTACTTGAGTCTCATATGTAAATCCACTTGGTTGGATCTTTGATATAAGTCACAGAGTCATGTACTTCATTGAAAATTATGTTTGAACTTTAAGCATGAACTCAGCAGGAGCATGGTAACTTCAGTGCACATCAGATCTACAGCGCCCTTCCTTCTACATGAGAAAAAAAAACCTTTTGATTGGTTTTTGATCCACCCTTTGCCCTTGATGTCAAAGGGGGAGAGTGACATGGTGGTTGAATAGGGGGAGAATATCATTATGTTTAATGTATCTATCTGTTGTGATCAAACACCATCGTGGTTGCCATCAAGTCCAAAGGGGGAGATTGTTGGCAATATGATGGAGAGTGTTGTCCTTGATGGAAACCCACTTGATAAAGATAATGGCAACCTATGTGTCAAATATGTACAGATGATGTATCTACAGATCAGCTAAGGAGTACAAAAGAAAGAAACTTCAGAAAGGGCCAGAGAAATGGTGAATAAGACATGTCACTATGCATACGCGGGTTTGTTTAGGTGAAGTAGCGTATGTATGCGGAAAAGTACGTACTAAGTCACGTATGCCTAATTACACTCTAAATATGTAAAACCAGGGGTTACTACCATGGTATTGACCCATTATATTGAGCGCTAGATTTTTTATTTGATCCCACCGAGGATTACCATCGGAAGTGTGGTTTTGGCCCATGGTATTGACAAAGGCTAAACTTATATAAGGAGAAGAAATTCATTGTGCAAGGGTGTGCAAGTGTCTAGACTTTAATGAATACTTCACTCTGAAGTTAATCTGTATGGTTGAACTCTGTTCTTAACTAATAGATCTGAATCTATGATGCACCTATGAACATGATGAAGGTTCAAGACCTCTAGATTTGAAAAGATGAATCTCTAGGATGATCTGAAAAGAAGGAATGAAGACCAGGCGAAAATCTGTTGAAGAGCTAGAAGAAATCTGGGTAAGATCATAGATCTGGTCTGTTGTGAAAAGTTTGTCTTTTATAGATATATACGCAGGTTCAGTTCGTGAAAAGTGTGTGTATACGCGGATCTGTTTAAAAAAAGGCACGTATGGATAGTTAGGGTTATTTTGGCAAATGCACAGATGTATACGCGGCTTTGATTCATAAAAAGCGTGTATATACGCGGGTCTGATTAAATAAAAGCGTGTATGATATATGATATAATGGTTGTTGAAGGTTGGATGTGTTTCTGCATATTTGTTCTGAAGCCTGGGTTATCTCTGATATTCTGGTTACAGTGGTTTCACTGTTATGTTTGAAGCATTGGACAAAGGTTGTTTGTTGATAAGTCAAGGGTTGTGTTGGAGCTGTTTGATCCAGTTTGAAATTGATGAAACGTGGTCTACAGTGGATCTGAGGGTTGAAGCCTTCAGTCTGAAAGTAGAAGCTTTCTGCCAGTAGAGGCTGGTGCTAATATCAGGGGGTAGTAGCTCCCTTCCAGTTGAGGCTGGTAAATGAGACCAGGGGGTTGTTGCTCCCTTCCAGGAGAGGCTGGTAAATGAGAAAAGGTTGTAGCCTTCTGCAGGTGGGTGCCTGCATGCTGGTATGAGTCTGCGCCAGTACATGGTTGTAAGAAATTTTCTTTATAATAAATATTGAAGACTGAGATGACGACAGCGGTGGTTTTCTCCCGAATTGGGTTTCCACCTAAAATCCTGGTGTTCATGTGTGTTGCTTATGTGTGATGATTATTCTGTTATTTCTGCACCTGTTTACTATTTTCTAAAACATCTGATGAATGAATAATTCAATGATCTAAGTTAAGAATTAAATGCATAATTAGATCTCTGGACATACGCGAGTTCTATAAAGGATATCCGCGTATATACGCGTGTTGGATTCAGGAAAGTAGCGTATGGGTTTTTAAAGGAAAAAGTAAAAATTTTTATTGTTTGCACTAAATACTGATTCACCCCCCCCCCTCTCAGTATTTTTCCCAACAA